>JARHVA010008226.1:0-302500 GCA_037957365.1 Torreya grandis
ATAACTATCTCAAGTATGTAAATGATCACCAACTTTTAAGTACCAAATGTTAGGAGAACCAACCCCTTTACTGAGCACCAACATAGAAATGATTTGTGAGCACCCACCCATAGGATCACCAACCCCTATTGTCTAGAAAACACAACTATCTCTCAATGTTGCTTTCTCAACAAATGATAACACACTACTATATATCTTTATTTTCTCTCCTCTACTCTTCTGATATAGATATAATAATTACAAACCATGATCTTCCTTGCATATTACAAATGGCTTCCCAATCCTCTTTTTATAGATTTTTAAATGACCTTTGGCATTCACCCTTTGAGACCTTTCAAATCACATGGAAAATGGTGCCAAAATTGCATGACCCTTTTAATTCTTTCATATGAAAAGTCATGTGTTGGCTTTTCATGGGTAAAAGCATCCTTTCCCTCTTTTGTCTTTATCTGGTGAATCTTTGAATTCCTTAAGGTGACCCTTCATGGAAAAATGCATCATTTCCCTATTTTGTCTTTACTTGGTGGCTCTTTGAATTCCTCATGGGCCCTATTTTTATGTTTATAAAACCAAAAATATATCCATTAATATTTAATTAATATTAACACACTTTATCCAAGACATGAACATTAAAAACACCTTTAGACATTAATTTTATGGGGCCTTTGTCACTAATACTACTATAAATTTGACATAAATGATAATATTTCCAATAATCTCCCCCTTTTTCATTGATGTCAACCTCAAACTGAAACTACCACATCCTGAAACTTGTATTATACATGCCAACCTAAAACATGAGACCTGCACATATTGCCAACTAAAAACATACAATAACTCCCCTTACTATAGCATCCTATTTTCTAAACCTATTCCTATACCTATTCCCCTTTGACATCAGTGGTAAAGGGCCTATGCTAGAGCTAACACTTAGCTCCCCCTCAACTGATGATCATCCATAATCACACCACTTGAAGCCACAAACCAAAAGCTAACAACCAAAACATGCACAACTTCTCACAAGATTGACATAACTTGTTTAAATACACCATATAAAGCTACCTCAAACTGATATACAAACTACTATACCAACTTACCTTCATAACTTTCTTGTCATGCAACACAACTAAGACCCAACAAGCATCCACCATGCTTCCTCTTTCTATAAAGTGTCTCCTTGAAGCCTAAAAGAGACACCCCACACAAAGGGTTTTAGAAAAAAGTGAATCCAAGAGATTCCAACATCTCCTTTGTTACTTCCTTGATCCTCTTTCATCCATAAGACTGATAAGGCATGTTTAAATTCTTTGACTCACTAACCTCAACATCCATGATGTTGTTCATCTTCTCAACTCTTGAAACTATATTACCTTACAACACACTATCATTAGAAACTAATTATATGGAATCTTGACAAGGCTCATGCTCAACTATAATAATATATTCTCTTGGTCTATAGGATGCTTAGGCTTAGTATTCACTATCTTTTCTAGAAATCTTAATAACATGAATTCCACGTATTCCTTCCTATCTAATTCTTTCTCCATTATAGTAAGTAATCAATTCTCATAATTAGACTCAATCTAATCAACCTTTATTGTATTAGGTCTCCAAACCTACGTTTGGCCCTTCTCATACCTTCTAAGGGATCCATAGCCTTTGACATAACTTGAGGATCTCTTTACTCAATTTGGACATAATTTATCAATATGTCCAACCTTATGACAACAAAAACAAGTAACGTTTATCATACCTTTTAGTTGAAGCTGACTAAGATCTCCCTTTGACTGATTGCTTCTCATCAAATAGTTTCTTTCCCTATGATAAACATGATGACAAACCAAACAATGGACAAGAAAAGAATTGGAAAACTTGAAGGCATTGGCTTGCCTGATTGACTTCTTCAAATTTCCCTTCAAACTTGCATCGTTCTTACCTTGGACTGATATCTCATGATCTTTCTCAACTTTGACTATGAACCTATAATGCTTATCCTTCAAATAACCTAACTCATATTTTAATTGATCACACTCTTCTTCTCTTGATATCAAACTTTAATATACAACCTTTAGCTAATTCTTAATATCTTGAATATACATCTTATCTTCTTTTGCTTCAAAATCCAAATTAGACTCCAAGATACATACCTACTCCTTAATAGCCTTGACCATAGATTTTAACTCTTGATTCTCCTTCCTTATCTACTTGGCCATCATGCTTTCTCTGATCTACCTTCAAGATATTAAACTCTTTCTGAAGGAACTTGCTCTGATACCAATTGTTAAGCATAAGATGTATCTTTTACTTAATCAAATTCATTTTCTTTAACCACTTAATCATACATTCAAGATATGTAATAAAACTAAAATAATAACATGCACCACATGAGAGAGAGAGAGAGACTAATTTTTTACATGGAAACCTAATGCGGGAAAAACCATGGAGAACTATCTCAAGTATGTAAATAAGCACTGACTCAAGTTTAAAAAGTTTTTAAGCACCAAATTTCAAGAGCACTAACCCCTTTGTTGACCACCAACACAATAATGATCTATGAGCACCCATCCACAAGAGCGCCAACCGCTCTTGTGTAGAAAACACAACTATCTCTCAATGTTGCTTTCTTAATAAATGATAACACACCACTATATCTCTTTATTTTCTCTCCTCTGCTCTTCTGAGCTAGAAATAAAAATTACAAACCATTCTCTTCCTTGCATATTACAAATGGCTTCCCAAGCCTCCATTTATAGCTTTCCAAATGACCTTTGGCATTCACCCTTTGAGACCTTTCAACTCCCATGGAAAAAGATGCCAAACTTGCACGACCCTTTGAAATATTTCATATGAAAAGTCACATGGTGACCCTTCATGGGTAAAAGCATCCTTTTCCTCTTTTATCTTTATCTAGTGACTCTTCAAATTCTTCAAGGTGACCCTTCATGGGAAAATTCATCCTTTCCCTCTTTTGTCTTTACTTGGTGACTCTTTGACTTCCTCATGGGCCTTCTTTTTGTCTTTATACAACCAAGAATATATATATTAATATTTAATTAATATTAACACACTTTAGCTAAGATATGAACGTTAAAAACACCTTTAGACATTAAATTCTATGGGGCCTTTATCATCAATACTACTATAACTTTGATATCAATGACAATATTTCCAAAAACTATGGCATGGTGTGTAACCCATATAATAAACAAGTTATAGTGGGATGAGGTCTGTAAGTTGTTGTGCACTCAATTCCAAATATTATCTATTATCAGGTAATAATGGCCCTTTTTCCAAGAAGGATAGTGTCCAAAATTTCATGTTCATAAGTGTGTGTACATATGGTCTATGTAGGGCATAGAACCTAACTATTAAGTGCATGATTTTAGAGATAATTTGGTAGTATTCATAATATCTTGGTACATGTATGAGAAATATATAAAAGAGACAAAGAATTGGCCATATGTACAACAAGATTTCATTCAAAATTGTCTTTGAGGATGAGAATCCTCTTATGCATAATACTCTATATAAGTTTAAAATATTCTTGTGTCATGGATGACAAAAATATTTAGTACTATAACAAACTCATCTTCACAGTAAGAAACAACTAGAGATTTGAATGTAGTATCCAAAATTACAAGGAAAGTAAATAGAAGGAGCATATTTTTGTCAAACCATGCAATAAGATCATAGATGATGAATAAATAATGGAGTCCAAAAATAGTGATGAGGATATGGAATTGAATAACTTATTTGAACTAGATCAAGAAGCATAGTCACCAAAAGATAATGCCATATAATAAACTAAGGATACAAATCTAATAAATATGAATACTCTAGAATATGAAGGGTAGAGAACTCTGTGAGACTCAATTTTTAGTGGATCTAATAAGATATTTTAGGATCCATTAAATAAACATGTTAATAACATTATAATAGAGTTTGTGTCCAAGATTTCAACTCTATGAGATTACAAGACTCAAAATGAGATTTCTAAGTGATTGCAATAGTTAAGAGATTATCAAGATGTCTTTTTTCAAAGTTAAAGGTTATAGATCCATCATTGGGAGAAATGCACATAGAGTTAAAGTAATATGAAAGACCTATGAAAAAATGACCTTAAGAGTTAGGCCCCAATAGGAAGTTGAAAGTAAATGTGAAACTAGATTACACACAAAATGCATGCATTAACTATCCAATGGAAAAGGTAGTTTGGGTTAGCCCTAGTAGTAAAACAAATAATGTTTATGGAGATTAATTTAGAGATTACCATACACTAAATGATGTTTGCATCATTGATATTTTTCCCATACCATTCACAAATGAATTTTGGTTGTAGGGCATGAAGTGTACTCATTCATAGATGGATTTAGTGGTTACCATCATATTCCAATCATAATAAAGGATCAAGCTAAAATAACATTTGTAATAAAATTAGGATATTTTATATATAATGTGATGTCATTTGGGTTTAAGACTGCTCCCGATGTGTTTTTAGGACTATTGTCACAACCTTCAAGTATTTTATTCATGATTTCCTATAAGTATACTTAGATGATTGGGTTGTATTTTTTTATTTAAATAGCACTTGTTTAAGTTGCATCTCATGTTGGAACACTGTTGAGTACTGCTCATTACATTAAACCTAAAAAGTGCTTTTTATTTTCACCTTTCAATGTAATATTGGGGCATATAGTGTGTAATGATGTGATTTTGGTTAACTAATCCAAAATAATATTAATTGTTAGTATCTGACATCCTACAAGCTCAATAAAAGTGAAATATTTCTTAGGCCATACATGATACTATAAGAAATTCATCAAATGCTACATATCAATATATACACCTATGGATAAGTTATTATTTAAAAACACTATATTTGAATAGACTAATGAGTGACAAACAAAATTTTTAGATCTGAATCTTATCTCTTATTTTTGAGTAAATAGAAGGTATTTTTATTTTATATGGCATAAGAGATTTGCTTTGATCTTGTAGTCTTATTGATCATGCCATGGTCATATGGGTGATAAAAATGGTGACATCCTATGATTGATGGATTTTAACCTCATTATATATATATATATATATATATATATATATATATATATATATATATATATATATATTGAGTGGTGTGATCATTAACTCATCTTACTACATAAAGGTATGAATCTTGATGACAAATCAAAACTTTGCATAGTGTGTTAGAGTGATAGGGCTTTTGTTTGTGCCTCTTATAATTGATCATGGATGAACATGTTCATTGTTGTGATATTGATGAATTCAAATGGATAAAAATCATGTTTTTTTTTGTTGAGTGCTAATCCAATCCCCATTTATTCCTTCTACACATCTATGAGTGTGATTAAAAGTTGTGTATGATCCATGTTTTCTATTGAAAATAGGTTTAAACAATTTCTTTAGGTGTATTGGTGATGATGATTAATATATGCATAATTAGATAAATTATATGTAGATCATAAATTTATCTTGTTTAAAATATTGTGTAATTTCCCTATGTTATTTCACCCCTAGTTATATAGGATTTTTTGCTCAAATCCATCTGACACAATGTTTTGAATGCCCTGAGCTAGTCGTACACATTTTCACTTGGTGAATTGATGTCAGCTAGTTTTTAGTGATTTAAAGTTTGAAATTATTTGTCTCAAACCACTTACTTACCTAGCATTAGTTTTTTATGTGATGCATCATCTTCTCACTAATCTACTTTCCTTTATTTTACCCCTTTACTTTAGACATTCAATTTGATTTTGGAAAGTGAAATATTTGAGGTGTCATCATTAACAGATTTGAATGAACATTGATTGTACTTTATTCATACCTTGGTTTCTAGTGCCTTGTGATCAAACTTAATTTGATATCCTTGCATAACCATTGACAATTACCTTTTATTTATGTTGATTTTTTTCACACATCGCACCCTACGATGCAGAGATCACTCCTAGTTTTGATGTCTTATGATGCATAGATCACATTGTAAAAACACACACAAAATGAAACCAAAATATAAAAAGAATACATTAATCAAAAATCCTAAACTAGATGTTGTTACTCACCACCCTCTCTTATTTTCTACAAGAACTGATAGAGATTATTGATGGTAAGTTTAAGCCTACAACCATTTACACATCCTAGTAGAATGGTTCCCTAAAGATATTTTAAGATAATTATCCCTTACTATTGGACATCATTAATGATGTAAGGTCCCTTCTATGTAATACACACTCAAAAATTCTATAAATATCCTATCATATAGTAAGACCTCTTATTCTGGAAGAATTCATTGGATTGCAAGTTGTGATCATGCCATGATTTTTGACTTAGCTTGTTAAATTCCTATATCTATTATGCCCTTTGCTTGTTTCTTTCATTTGTGAAAATCCATGAACCTTTCCTATATAGAGTATCGATCCCCTAGCATCATAATCATTGTAATGCACAAAATAGTTACTATATACTCCACAGGCATTAATACTTCAAATCCATATACTAGATAAAATGGCATGAGCCCTATCACATGTTTGTAATTTAAATTTTATGCCCATAGAATCACATGAATATGATCCTCCCAATCATCTCTTTTTACATTTCATATCTTTGTTAATATCTTACCAAGAACTTTATTTGATGCTTATGTTTGACCATTTACTTGCAGATGATATGCTATGTTTTTGTGGTGCAATATCATAAACTCCTTAATGAGGGTCTTGATGGTGTTATTTAGGAAATATGTGACTCTATCATTGAAAAACTTAAAAGGACATCAAAACTAGGTTATAATATTTTTAGACAATAACTTGGCTGCATCCTTAGCACTATGGCTTGGTATTACAACATCTTCCACCCATTTCATAAAGTAGTCCATCACATTAATGATGTATCTTCCATGATTGTGCTTATTGGTAGGATTGATTGGCCCTAAAATTTTATTCCCCACTATTCAAATTCTCTAATAACATAGTATTTAATGTCACTTCATCTATCTAATTAGGCTTTCACATCCTTTTGGAAAATTTTGTAGTGTTTTGCTAAATAGTGTGCATCTTGAAACAAAGTAGGCTACCATAGACCACTTTTGAAATTTCTTCCATGTAGTGGATTCTCCTATGAAATGTCCACCTATGACTACCTAATATACATCCTCAATAATTTGAGGTTAGTCATTATCTAATGATTATAAAAGGGATGGATATTTTAATAAACTAATTTTTGTCCCTTTATACATAGTGAACAGTAAAGATCCCTTATTCTATAAAATTTGATGTCTTTCATGTTCTCAGGAATCACATTGACATGAAACAAATGTGAATTTGATGATTCATATTGAATTTATTTTGGGTCTTCTTCATTATATATTCAAATTAGATGGTTTGGTCCCACATTTTATTTTCCTAGATTGACATTGATCCTAAATTGAGACTCTTGAAATAACATCAACCATCAAGATATCAATCCTGCTGACATAGGTTTATTTATCAGGTATCACAAGGCTTGATGATCCATGAAATATTCAAATGATGTTTCAAGAATATCATGTATAAAATTTTGGAGTGATAATATCATTTCAAAGTCTTCCCTTTATTTGGGTATATAGTTTTTATCTATAGCTGAGAGTTTACTAATTGTGAAATGGATGGGACGATCCAATGTTTTATTTCTTGGCTGTTGCTAACATAGTTCCTACCATAATGGATGCATCATCCACATGAACATGGAATGGTTTTTTCCAGTTAGGAAAAATAACTATGGTGGTTTTTACCATCTTGATGATAACTCAAACTCTCTTTATCTCTGATAACAAAAATGATGGTGATGGGGTGAAGGAAGAAACAAACTTGCAGATTAGGCCTACAAGCCTTATTAATTGATAATATTAACAAAAAAAATAGTTTTAATGTTATAAAATACTTAATAACATTTAATTTATCTTAACTCAACTAATAATATTAATGTTTACCTTCTTTAAACATTGAAAACACAAGAAAACACAAAAGAGGGTTTTCTAGGCCTACGAACTGAGTATTACATATAAATTAATATAAACATATATTTTGGATATATAATAACCTAAAAATAATAAAAAATAACCTTAAATATATTTATATAAAGTTTCAAATTATTTGGATCTATCGTTTATAAGATATGTATCTTTTAGTCATGATAAACCCTTTTAAAACCTTCACCTACATGCCTATTGACTATATTTTGGTAATATATATATTTTTACAAAACATAAGATCATGAAATTATTTTTAATAGATAAAATACATCTCATTTTAACCATATAAAAATTTTCTTATTATTTTGTTCATTTGTTTATGAGATAGTGTGGTTTTAGTGTACTAAATTAGCCTTTTCTAGGTATCTAAAATCTGCAAATCTAATATTTAAAAATATATCCTCCTTAAGATATAAAATATTATTTAAACCAACTCTAAAACTTTAAAAAAAAAATTTACATTATTATACAAATTTTCATCAACTTTTAAGGTTTGAATTTCAAGTTATAGGGGTTAGTTTTACTCAAAACCCTAGCAGGCCTGCATATAGGCTGAGAGCAATAAAAAATGAATATTTTCATTTTGGTGAAATATTTTTGAATATTTAAAGTTTGAAAAGGTATTAAACACAATTATAATCCAATTTAAATCACTTATACACCTTGAAACTCCTTAAAATTGATTTTAAAAATGCACCTTTTCTTGACTATATCAACTTGTACTGTGTTTTCTCACCTACAACATACAAGAATACCATTAAAATAAATTAAAGTGATTCAAAAACAATATAATTAATCACTTAAATATGTTAAAATATATAAATTTTAATATGGATGTCAATAACACATTATTTTTAATGATTTTAAGTGTAAACATCACATAACCCTATCTTCTTCCCTATTTTACAGACTTCTATCCTTCATTTCTTGGAGTGCCCCCTTTCTTATCAAACTTATTATATTGAATTAAAATAATATTATATTATAATATTATCTTCATTTCATGTTTCCTTATTTTTTTTTACTATTTCTACTCACTCTAATCATGGATAAATAACTTGACCTTTTAACTTATACTCAACCTTAGTTGAGTTTAAACATGTCAAATTTGAGTTGAAACATAAAACATACTTTAGAACATGTCATAGGTATTAATTATAACCTTAAAATATAGTTCATTCCATTTCACCCCCTTCAAATATTAGAAAATACCTTTAAGAGGCTACTAAAAATTCAAATGTTTAAAATGATAGATTTTGACAGGAAAGTTGAAAACAAACCAAAATGATCAAGATAAAGCAGATGAAGAACTCAAAAGGCTTATTATTGATAACATGTGACTCATTATACCTATTTAATACCAACATGTAAAAAAAAAAATTCCTACACTCATGCACCTACATCACAACCTCTAATATACAAGGGCATCTATGGGGATCCCTCTATACATGGTGAAAGAAATTTTGATGTGCATTCTCTTTGAGTACATCAAAAAAATGCTTTTGGAAAACCACAAAAATCACACAATATAAAATAAAATGGGTCATTAACATTGTGTATCAAATTATATGAATGCATGAACACTTTAATTATCCTAAGTTTTGGCCTCATAGCTCAAAACCAACTGTTTCAATTTATTTTCTTCATTTCTTAGTTTTAAAAGTAAATAAAGAAATTTCATGATTAGGGTGTGTAGAAGAATACCTGATAGGATGTGCATGTGAATCTATAAAAATATGGGAGATCCTCTTTCGCTATGAAAGTATAACTTTCAAGTATCACATACACTTGAAAAGGGGTTAGTTAGATGGTTGGTTGAGTGGACTACCTAGTGTATGATAGATCTGAGAAGCACAAGGATTATTAGGAGGATATCAATCCAGTTTTTAATAACAATCAAGTATGATAAAAAAAAATAATTTCATGCAATGGTAAGAAAATAAATGTTTTCTATAAATGAAATGATAACTTGTTTATAAAATAAAAATGATCAAATTTAATGTTGAGAGGGTCGAGGTCTAGTCTAGAAAATCAAAAAGGGTTCTATGATCAAAGGGAAACATAGAAAGTGAGGTTTTATTGGAGGTAGAGAGATGAAATTACTTTATATAAAATTCTACCATAGGGAACCATTGACGGTTAGGGAAATTATTTGTAGTTAAGGTGAACCATCGGTGGTTAGGGAAACTGTCAATAGTTACCTATGTAAAATTTGAAAATGAATAAAATAGAAAGTATAGATTGGATTTTTGTCAAACAGAGGTTGGTTACATGGATGTAAGATGGGAAGTGAAGTATAGGAGGACCAGGTAAGGTATTGATACTAAAATTAGATAAATCAAAGAGAATAAACACATAATACCTATCACCATGCAGGAAGAGTCTAAAGTCATGTAGCTAGAGAAAGGGTGCTTTAGCCTTTTGGTATGATTTAGGTAGAGTTTTGGTTCTTAAATGATGATGATTAATCACTAATATGGACACTGGATACCTACAAGAAATATTAAATACTTGATTATTGATAATTGAAGATCCCTGATCCATTGCTCTTCTCCTTATTTTATAAGCAAAAGTTAGTAAATGGGATGAGAGAGAGTTGTTAAATTAATCAAGGGTAAATTTGCCTATTTCCATAGCTTTAAAAGCTTCTTTTTAAAGACAAGTTACCATTTTTGAAGTTGTTAAGTTCACACAAAGAGCTGACATGATTTAAATCTTTAAAACTAAAAGGGGTTACCTAACCATTGATGGTTAGGGGTAATTATCGGTGGTTAGGTCTAACCATCGACAGGTCATGGATTAAAAATAAAAAAGGTTAAAAAGGGTGAATTAAAAGGTGAATAAAAAAGTGTGTTTAGGATCATTAAGGTCATTAATGAACTTAGTTATTGTATCGAGGGTGGGATGACACTAAAAAACCATCATTTGAGGTTTTTAGGTATCTACATTTTCCCCCTTTTTGGTGTGTAGCATGGACAAGCTACAAAATAAAAATGGAGGTTGGTCAAGGTCTAGGTCTAGTTACCTTGAGTTACAAGAGGAAGTATTACCCCTCAAACTAAGAAATGATTAAGGTGTAGGTGAAATCGAGTCATGGTTTGATAGGTAAATAAGGTGGTTGAGTTGGTTGTAGAGACATGAACTCAGGTACAAAAAATGATGAAGAATAAAATCAATATCATGAAATGATTAAATTTACCAAAGTTGAAAAATAAGGTCGGGGTCTAGAAAGACAAGAGAAGGTAAATGGTCCATAGTGTTGGTCATAGCTAATCACGTTAAGCCTATCAATCTATCTAGGTAAAGTTGAGTAGGTTATAGGTATCCAGGTGAGGAAGTACTCTTGTAAAACAACTTGAATGGTTAGGTCGTGCATGAGGTGGTATAAAAATAAAATGATCAACTTGGAAAAATTAGTTAAAATGGTCAAAGGACAATGCACAAGGGTGTAATATATGTAAAATAATTTGGTCAAAATAACCAACTTAGTGAAGATAAGGGGGTGAGTTAAGAGCAGTAAGTTTGGGTTAGAGAGGTGGCCAAGCTAAATCTAATTGCATGAGGTGAGTAGATGCTACCTACATATATCCCATGACTTAGACATCTCATAAAGAGCTTTAAGCTAGATGTAGTTCTAGATAGAAGGTAAGGTATAAAAAGGTAAAGGGTAAGAAGGTTAGATGGGAAAGCAAGATGAAAAAAGAAGAAAAAAAGAGATAACGTAACTGTGGATGGTTAGGGGTAACCATCAATGGTTCCTTAACCATTGATGGTTAGGGTTAAACCCTAAAAAAATACATGGTTAAAAGGTAAAAAAAAAAGGAATATTGTGCATTTAGCTTTGAATAATTGACTAAGAAAATGCTTTGGTGATTTTGATGGTTGAATTTGAGTGAGTTGAGTGATTAACAACATGCTGAGGGTTGACTGAGGTGGAAGTTTGTGAGTAGATCATATATTAATTAAGCAATGGATGAGAGATGAAAACATGATCGAGTGGGGGTGACCAAGGTTTGACCATGCCAATAAACATAGTATGAGGTAGGTGTTATCTTTAAATTGACTAGAATAGTCACAATTTCATGGATAAGAAAAGGATAGAAAAGACTAGATAAGAGAAAATGGTGTGGAAAATAGGATAAGTAGGTTGTGATGCCCTAGGGGTTGATTTTGAAAAAATGAGGGAAAAAAGGGGTAGTTGGATTAGGTAGGAAAAATTGGTAAATAAGGTGGAAGGAAGTAGGAAATTAGGGTAGATTAGATGTTTTTAGGAGATTTGGTATTTTGTTTGGAAAAAAAGGTGATAGGGTTTCACTACTAGTGGTTACATTTAGTAACCATTGGAAGTTAGTACCTAACCATTAATGATCAATGAGGGGGTTATGTAGTCCATAGAATCATCAATGGTTCTTTGAACCATTGATGATTAGCTAATAAATTACCAACTTTTAAAGCAAAAAGGTAAGAAGGGTGAATGGGTTAGGTTAGGATGATAGGGTTGAAAGTAAAAGAGGTAGAGAGGTTGAAAACATAGGTCAAGATGATGAGTTAGATGGATTTGCATGTCAAAAAAAGGGGTCTAAGGCATAATTTTTAATGTCCTAGGTGGGTAAGAGGGATAGGATTAAAGATATTAGCATGAAAATTTTAACAATATTAGATCAGTTATGCAGTCATACAAGTGTATCTAGATGAGGGACCAGGTCCCTAATATATTCATGGACTACTAGGATTAGATGAAAGATGTGGAGTGGTGATAGATGGATGTTGTTGGCCTAAGGACCATGCATCATTACTAGCACTTACCATAAGATGCAACTATGATTATAGCCCTCATCAAGAGATGGGACCTAGCCACAAACTCCTTCTTACTCCTGATGGGTGAGATGTCCATTTTGCCAAAGGATGTCCATAGGATCACATAGCTACTAATTTGAGGGGAGCTAATTTACCATATAGAGAGCGAGGAGAGAGAGGATTTTATGGATTTTTTATTTGGTGATGATCATTAGGAGGTTATATTTCACATACAGATTTTGTGCTATGGGATATTATATTAGAGGGCCCCAGATGATAGGTGTGTGATGATTATGATGATGATGGGGATATCCTACTTCATTATTCTGTATTTGAGTAGTGATTGATTCCCTTTATTCTTACTAGGAGTGATGATAGAGATTCTACTCAAAGATATAGTTTTTAGATGGGATTATATACTATTGGTGCAGATTTATAGGGAGTTTTTGTCATTAAAAGTAAGGAGAAGCTATGGAATCAACATTTGGTTCATGTTTCAATTTTGGGTATATGGGCACATATGCATGTTGAGGCTGATTGGGTTTCCATGGGATGGATTCATACCTATAGATTACAAAGTTAGTTTCATGTGATGGTGTGGAGACATTGCACTTTCAAGATCAAGAGGTAGAGCTAGAGATGTGGAGTGGTTTCAAGGTCAATTGGATAGCCTGGTTGTAATAGACATTATATGAAGGCCATATTTGGATTGGCCAATATGGATAGGATATAGGTATCATACCCTACCACTATAGATATGGAGATGGGATTATGGTATGAGAGATGCGGAGATCAAGAAGATCCCAATTGATCAAGTCAAGAAATAGTTTGGTCTTATATAGGATATACCGCCAGATGTGCATCATTATAAGAGGGAAGATGTAGAGTAGGTCTTGCTAGAGCCACAACTAGAGGATGGGTTGATATATTTTGAGGAGCTACTAGCTAGAGATCCTATTGATGATGTCAGAGCCACTGAGAGATATATAGGATGGTATTAGACTAGGTATTCATCTACTAACTTTGGATGGGGAGATAATGGACAAGGGCCTATAGATGTTGATCTAGCATAGGCATAGGGTAGAGGTGGAGACAACTAGATATTGGTATCCCTTATAGTATCCCAAGCTTAGGTGGCTATGTTACAAGCCTAGATTATTTTTTTACAAGGATAGGTTACCACCCTGACAAGTGAAGGCTAGCCTTGTATCGATTACCTAGGAGAGGGATACTCTATGACAGGGGGCAATGATTATTGGAGGAGAAGCAGGAGTAGTGGAATCAATTTTGAGGATACAGTATGTAGCTACCATTAAGGATCTTAGATAGTATGAGGGTATTATATTCACTTAGTTACCTAACATGATGAGGTATGGGGAGTACAAGAGTAGCTTGGTAGGTGGTCCAATAGTGGCTACACCAGGTTAGTGGGTAACATTTGCATTACAGGTAGGGATGTCAAGGGGTCCACCACTAGATGGTGGAGTAAGTATAGG
The DNA here is from genome assembly GCA_037957365.1 of Torreya grandis. Lineage (NCBI taxonomy): Eukaryota > Viridiplantae > Streptophyta > Pinopsida > Cupressales > Taxaceae > Torreya > Torreya grandis. The sequence goes on from JARHVA010008226.1 coordinate 14,317, forward strand.
TGGTTTGGGTACCAGCCCATGATGAGATTGTACATTTTTTGATATGTATATATGTATTTTGATACTGACCTATGTGCCTAGGATGTGAGATATACCTATGAGAGAGAGATAGATTATGTGTTATGACTTTGATGATTTTGATTATGATTAAGGATTATTTATAATTATGGCATGTTATTTGGTCATATGTATGATATGTTAGCATAGATATGATGATTTTATGATGTTATTATGTTATGGTGTTAGGGTTTATTTTATTATGATGTTATATGCTTATAGATGGCTTTATGATCATGACATTTATTAGGATGATTGTTATGTTTATCATGGTTATGATGAGTATGAGATAGATTATGACATGTTATGTTTTCATTGTGTTGGTTATGATGATTATTAGGATGATATGATCACATGGAGAATGTGTTTGATTATGGTCATGTTGTTTACACTGTTTATGAGATTGATTTTGACATGTTATGTTTTCATTATGTTGATTATGATGATAGTGATATTAATCATTATGAGGATGATAATATTTGATGTGTTTATAATTAATACAATGATGTGTATAATGTTATAATGATGTAATTGGTAAGTATGTGATGGTATACTATGATGATGATGATCACTTATGGTTGTGTTTATTATGAGGAAATGATATTGAAGTTGATAAGTATGATGATGTTTTATTAATGATCTCGATGATAATGATAATGTTTAATGTTATGATTATGGTTGTGGTGATTATGTTAATGATTATTATTTGGATGTTTAATGTTGTTAGGATGATTATGATGATTTAGATTAAATATTAATATGATGATATTGAGAAAGTTTGATGTGCCTTATGATTTTTGACTTAAAATGATGGGTAGGATATGGTCATAAGTTTTTATGGTTTTAGAAATAGTTGGTTTATCTTTGGTTAGGATGTTTAGGATAGGTGGAAGCACAATAAAACATAACCATGTCAAAAAGAAGGCCGAATGGGCTCAAATGTCACAAAAAATGACTAAGGAGTAAGTACATCACTCTGATTAGGAAGAACCAAATAAAAAGAAAACATAGGTGGATTGACTTCATGAACATAAGCCAATGAAATTCTTCACAAGAGTGTGTTTGGATTGATAAAAAGGTTATCTTGATCACTGCATATCAAGTAAGCTCATAATGCCTTGAGTTCAGAGAGGAATGAAGGTAATAGGGGTGAAGGGTAAATGGTTTAGGGGTTAACATCATGTGGGTTAACTTACCCCTTCTATAGGTGACCAAAGGGTTGTAAGAGACAAGTCTATGCCGTAGAATAATGTGTAGAATGATCAATGTAGGAAGTCTATGAATGTCATATAGAGAAGCCAATTGTAGCTTACTTAGATTTTCATAGAATGCATCTTATTGCTTTTGAGTAAGTGATTGAATTTGATTGATGTGGGAATATTCAAATATTATTTTTTCTTTAGCCATCCTCCAAGGGAGTGGTCTAAAATTTTGACTTTTATAATTGTCCTTCAAGGGAGCAGTCTATTTTTAAGCAATGTTGAGATATAAGGGAAACTATCCTCTGAGGGAGCAGTTTGCAATTACTTGAGGATAATGATTTGAAATACAATTTTTTTTGACATGGACAAGTCTATGAGGCCCAAGGATCTACCTTTATGGATGAAAGACTTTTTCATAAGAGTTAAATGATAAATGGGAGGAAGAGTTTAAGAAATGATTGATCATGGATTCCATCTATTGAAAGATGAAAAGTATCCATGAGAACCACATTATAGGTAGAGTTGTGGTACCCATACTTAGGATTAGGGTTAGATGTTTGTGACAGACAAATCACATGGTTTTGTATTGAAATCAATTGCTCTCAAAGGTGAAATGTGATTAAAATGAAGGGTAGAATACCATAACCTAGATATGAGCTTAAGTTAGACACATAAGTGAGTGTGATCCTATTTAACACTAGAAAGGACATAGATGTGAAGCATTGATAGGCTTAGAATCTAGTTTTCCATTGAGAGAGGATAAATGGTAAGAACTAGATCTATACTTATGGGTTATAATATAGGGTCTTAACCAATTAAAAACAAACTTTCCCTTCTTCATTTTTTCCATGTTGGTGACATGTTGGTTTTGTTTAAGGATAGGGTCACCAATGTGAAATTATCAAAAATTCAAATGCTATTGTAGGCACATTTGATTCACTCATAATAAACATGAAGATGATTGATTATGGCTAAGTAATGTTCATCAAGAATCTTGAGTCATATGAGACATTCTTGGCAATAATTTCTCTTAGAAAGAATGTCATGCAAGGATACATAGAGAGATGGAATTTGAACTTGGAGAGGTAGAAATACCTCAGTTCCATAGATGAGGGAGAAAGGTGTAGCCCCCATGGTAGTTTGGATAGTAGTGTGATAGGCCCATAAAGTGAATGGGATGTGGAGGTGCCAGTCCTACCCAAAATCACTAACTATCCTGGTGACCATTTTAATGAGGGTTTTATTGGAAACTTCTGCCTATCCATTAACTTGCAGATGATAAGGCAAAGAGAAACTTAAATCGATGCCAAAAGAGTCACAAAGTGCTTAGACTTTTTTATTTTTGAAAGACTTGTCATTATTAGTGATGATTTTATGAGGGACACTAAAATGACAAATGATATGGTGATTAATGAACTCGATGATGTTTTTGGCTTGGTTGATATAAGTGAGATGGCTTCCACCCACTTGGTGAAATATTTTTTGGTCATGTTGATATATTGATATTGTTGCGAAGAATGGGGGCTGATTTCCCCAATAATATCAAGACCCCATTGTGATAAGGGCTAAAAGTATTGAGATATTTGAAGACTGTGAGAAGGCATGTGATGAAGGTTGGCATGTTGTTGATATTTAACACATTTCTTGTCATAGTCACAATAGTCCTAGTTAAGTGTGGGCCAATAGTTGCTGAGGCGAAGAATATGGTTAGTGACAACCATGCCACTAAAATGTCCCCCATAAATGCCATTATGGGTTTCTTTAATGATGTGAGAGGATTTATGGTTATGAAGGCAATGGAGAAGAAGGCCATCGAATCCTTACTTATAAAGGATGCCTCTTATTATTATATAACAAGAGGTTCCTTGGATAAAATATCTTTGGGCATTCCTCGAAAGATAAGGAGGGAGAACACCAAGGTTAAAATAATCAAATGTTTGGGTATACCAAGTTTCATAATGGAATGTCTCCACTCTAAAAATGGTAGGAAGATCAAAACTAAGATAAGATAGGGTGAAAAAATAGTGGATGGTAATAAATAGTTTGGATTCAATGGGTTGAGATGATATTTGGGAAGCAAGAGAGGCCATAGTATTTGTAAATTTGTTGGTTGATCATGGGATGGATTGGATGGCATAATGATCAAATTAGGTCAAGAAGGTAACTATAAGTTATTTTTACTTTAGGAGAACACAATTTTTACATTGATAAGATCTTGTGACTTGGTTGATGACATGCTGAGAATCCCCAAAAATGCTAAGCATTTTGATTCCCAAAGCCATGATGGTTTGAAGACCTATGACTAAGGATTCATATTCAACCATGTTATTGGTTAAATCAAAGTCAAGATTAAAATAAAGAGGAATAGGTTATCCATTAAATGTAATGAGAATCACACTGCCCCCCCCCCCCCCCCACCATTTTGGCATTTGAAGCCATAAAAAAATGGTCATTTGGTAGTCAGGATAGTCTAAAGAAAGAGTTGTTATAGATTCATGTAGGAAGGTAAGTGGAAAGGGTTACTAGTTAGGCAAAGGGGATTCTACTATTTAGTCAATAATGACTTATCCTTTGATGTAATTTTTTGGGAGAAACCCAAGATCAAACTCAACTAGAAGCATGAGCCACTTATCCATACATTGGTTTTGATATGGCTTAGAGTGCATGTACTTGAAAGGGTCAGTGTTAGTGATGACAAAGATTTTGTGATTATGGAGATAATGGTGAAGCTTTGAGGTGACGAATACTAAAGAAAGGCAAAGTTTCCTAGTATGGTATATCAAGTTTCATATTCGATCAAGGTATGATTGATGTAATAAATGGCCTACTCTTTATTTTAGTTGTCACGATGAGTGAGCATGGCTCCTAAAGAATGATCAGTGGTAGAAATGTACAAATAAAAGATTAGATATTCCTTAGGGGGAATGAGAATAGGTGGAGAAATAATATATTCCTTGATTACATTAAAAGATTATTTAAATTAACCATTCCATTTTAAGGAGACATCTTTCTTTAGGAAATTGTGAAAAAGTTGATGATGATAAGAAAGCTAAGAGATAAAGCATTGGATTGATTGAAATTTGCCTTGCAGGTTATGACGTTGTTGTAAGATAGAGGGAGGAGGCATATCCAAAATGGCTCTAACTTTGGTAGGGTATAATTCTATTCCATGAAGGGAAATGATAAAGCCCAATATTTTTCCACATAAGACCCCAAAGATGCACTTCTTAGGATTAAGCCTAACATGATAGTGGATTAAGCATTCAAATATGATTGCAAGAACAATAAGGTGATCTTTGTGATGCTTATATTTTCCCAATAGATAATCAACATAATCCTCCACAATATTATGGATTAGATCATGGAAGATATAGGTCATGGCTTGTTTATAATTGGCTCCAACATTCTTTAGTCCAAAGGGCATGACCTAGTAGTAGAAAGTTTCCCATAGAGTGATGAAAGAGGTTTTATTTTGATCTATAGGAATGATCAATATTTTATTGTATCTAGAGAAACCATCCATAAGTCTTAGAATTTTTTGGTTGGTTTTGAGATCAATAAGTTGATCTATGTTAGGAAGGGTAAAGACACCTTTTGGATAGGCAAGATTAAAATCATGAAAGTTGATACAAAGGTGAAGGCTCCCTATTGGCTTGGTGATGGGAATGTTGTTAGAGACCCATTGTGCATAGTCAATAGGATGGATGAAATTGATAAATAAGAGGCATTGAAGTTATTATTTAATAATAAGATCTACATAGGGATGCATACAATGAAGTTTTTACTAAACTAGCTTAACTTCAAGATAGGTAATGATGTTATGGAGAGTGATGGAAGGGTCAACCCTAGTCATGTCTTGTTAAGACCAAACAAATGATATGCTATGGTCGTAGAGGAAATAATGATAAGCCTGTTGCTCTTCAAGAGTTAGATATTGGCTTATCTTGATGATAGGAGGATCTTCTTGGGTAGTCAAATTAACATTGATAGTTGATTCATTTAGCATGGTTTAGTTTTTAGGAGGAAGAGATTTATGGATAGAATAATCCCCTACACCAAGGTAGGTGAGGATGGAATCATCATCTTGATTTTGGATGGTGCGAATGGTGGGTGAATCATGGCTAATCATCTTGAGGTGGATGAGAGGAAGGGTTTTAGTTTGGCCACCTTGTTGATAGGTCAATGGGCCCAAGCTAATAGTATTGATCAATAAGAAAAGTTAGATGGTATGATGTCTATATCCTTAGATTAGGAAGATGAGATGGTTGAGGATGGAGTTTCTTTAGCAGGGGTGATGATGGGTTTTGATGATTTGGGTTCTTCTGGTGGTTTGAACCCAATCCCAAACAACTCATGAGGTTTCTAGGTTTTGATGATGGGCAATTTGTGAGGTCCCTATTTGTAGAGGCCCATACCAAACCCTTTCAAAGAAAAATGATAAAGATAGGTTTTGGCAAAGGTTGAATTGCTTAGATAGGATAATTTGTATGTGAAAGGTTGAATGTATGGAGTGGTGGTGGGAGCGAGGAGTGGTCAGTCATGTCCCCCATAGATAAAACTAGTTTGATGGTTAGGGAACCCAAAGGGGATGATGGCTCTACTATTGGGGTCATAAGATGGGTCATTTTGGAGATTCCCATATTTTTTTAGAGTGATAAGAGCATCCAAATATAAAATTCAATATTATCCAAGGGAGAGATGTTGAAAAGTGGTTTGTAATGGGTCCTCAATCAAAATTTGAGAAGAGGGAAGGGTTGAGCTTGTTAATGCTTCATCATCGTTGAAGGTATATGTATGGAGGTTCTGAGTTGGTGTAGGTGTTTGATTTTACATGGATGGAAAGGGAGATAAAGAAGGAATAATAACATCATTGGGTTGATATATCATGTTATAATAAGTGAAAGGACTTGGATCAACTTTGATTGTAATGATTTGATCCTCATGCACAAACTTAACACATCGAAGCAAGGTAGAAGGGATGTAATGCATAGCTTAGATCTAAGGAGATTGAATTAATACATTGCATTATAAATCACCTTTAATGACATAGAATATCTCAAGAATGCTGTGAGGTCCCAAATGGATATGGAGAACAACAATCCCTGAAGTGGTGGCCATGGTATCATTGAAAGGGCAAAGGACTGCTGAACATTCAGAAACAATGTTTTTAGTCAATTTTTACTAATCATATGCATGGGATGAGATGATATTGATGCTCTCTCCCTTATCAATAATTACTAATTTGATGCAAGTTTTATTAATGTATGAGGTGATGAATAGGGGAATATCTAGATCTTTCTCTTGGAAGGGTGGAATCTCAAAATATTGGAAGGTGACGAGGGCAAAATGGTGAAAAACTCAAACAAAGGAGGTGAGAGGTTTTGGATCATCTAGTTAGACCTCTATGGAATACAAATCTTCCATTAATGCTTGATGATGGTGGGGTGAGGTACTGATTAGATCATAGAGGCTAATTTTGGTTGGTGTTTGGTGGATTTGTTTCAACATGAGCCATTAGATGAATGGAGTGGCATTGGAAGGTGGAGCTCCTAGAATGGAGACCTTAGGTTTGGATGGTTAGCAGCTTGAGACGTTGAAGGATAAGCCCAAGGAATGGATACTTTGGATTTATCCTTATCCTTTTATTGGGTCCAAGAATGAATTACCATATGAATGGTATGAATGAGGGGTTCAAGCATTTACTTCAGTTCCTCCCCTTAATTCCTGGTGAGGGGAAAGGAGTTGATTGGATAGGTGGGTTAGGTAGTGGATTAGACATTGGAGGTTATTCTAACAGATCATATTCATCCAAAATATTATGGATAAGTGATTAGAGAGCTTTGCAGTTCTTTCTATCATGCCTAAGAGTCTTATGGTAAAGACAAATCAAATTATCATTGAACCAAGTTGGCTTAGGACAATATGGGTCAAATGGTTTGATTGGGGTCAAAGTGATGGAAGATTTTTGCAAAAAAAATTTCAAAATAGTTAGATAATATTTTGGTAAAGATGAGGTAGGTGGGGGATTTTAGATTGGTTTCTTCATGGAAGTAGTGCTTGGAGGAGTGGTTTTGGTTAATGGTTGTGGTTAGGCTTGCTTTTGTATGATGGGCTTGTGGGTTGGAGGCTTTTATGTAGAAGTTTTTTATAATAAAGGTTTAGTTATTGGTGGGAGATTTGATGGGGATAAATTGGTAAAAATTATGAATAACTAAAAGGTTTGGTAATTAAAGATGGAGAAGGGGATGATGGTTTGATACTGGAAGGGTGTGTTCTTAATAGAGAAGGTAGATGTGAGGTATGAGCTTATTTATAGGTAAATTTATGGGTAATAATTCCTTATTAATTGACTTAATTAGATTTGAATTTGGTGAGATTGAAGGAGTTAAGTCCAATATTAGAGGAGGGTGAGAAGGACTAGATTTGGTAAAAATCCCCAAGTTCTCGATTGGTTTGGTAGAAGAAACATGAAGTAGCTTGGCAATTTTGAATGGAGGTGTTTGGGATGGTTTATTCATGATTTTAGAAGAGGTAAGTGGTGAATGGGTAATACTAGGTCTAAAATAATATTTAGATAGAGTTTAGGACTCATATTTGTTAGGATAAGGAAGGTCGAGTTGATGACAAAAAGTGGCTTGATCAAAGTTAGGTTGGGATGTGAATTCCAAACTTTGAACTAACCTCAAAAGGGCTTGTAAATGGGTATCATTCATTTATCATGAGTCTCAAAGCATAATCCATTAGGTGGAGAAGAAGGAAGGCTCATGGTGGAAGGTGTGGTTTTGGTTATGGTTTTAGTAGGTGGTTCCATAAGTGGTGATCAGGTGGTCAAGGTAACAACTTATTGTGGAATGATTTCCAAAGGAGGTATAGGAGGGGTAGGTGGTGTGCCCTCAAATGAGGTTTCTATCTTAACCTAAATGTTAAAATTTGTTGGTGGTTCTACCATTTTAATTGGGAGAGTGGAAGAAGTCATTGAATCAATAGTGGCCTCTTCAAGTATTTCTATCAAAGGAGAATTAGATGAGGTTGTGGTTGTGGTTGCAATGTTTGAAGGAGGGATAGTTGGTTCTTCCATTTGGGTATTAGAAGGAATGGATGGTAGGTTGGTTTTATCCATTTAGGTGGTGGAGGTAGTGGTTTCCTTGACAATGGGCACATTACTGATAACATTGATAGTATGTGCTTCTTTTGAGTTAGATGATTCAAGCTTACTTTCATGATTTTGGGTGGAAGGAGTGTGGTTTGGAAACAGTTTATGAAAAATACGTAGAAATTGGTTAGGGGGAGTATTGAGGTTATCAAATACCAACTCTCCAATATCTTTGAGGTTTTGGAAAATATTTTTAAAGGTTTTGCATATACTAATGTCATGTCCAATGGTTTAATGAAAAACATGGTGATCATGTTCATTATACCACCAAGGCAAAGGATGAGAAGAATAGAATTGTTGAGGTGGTTTAATTGGTGGAAGTTGGATAAGATTGGCATTTATTATTTTATACAAAATAGATGCATATGATTCTCCAATGGGAGTATATTGCTTTGGGGTTGCTCAGTTTTAGGTTCAGTTTTATTGGTAAGGTGGGTTGGAAGAGTTATTGCAATTTGATTAGCTTATAGTTGGTGGTGAAGAATTTTTAAAAACCATTGAATTGGAGTAAGCTTTGGCCTTGGTGTTAAGATAATTGGTGGTTTTAGTTGAGGAAGAATAATTAGGTTTAAAATTAGAATTCTTATGTCGTAGTTTTAATTTACCCTCTTCAATGGCACAATTTTTAAGTTTTCATGCCATGGTGAATGCTTCATCAAATGTTAAAAAAGTTTGGACTTGGAGAGTGGGTGTGATATGCTTACCATAAACCCCTAGAGAATAATTCAATTAATTTAGATTGAGGTGAGGTGAAGGAAAGTTGGTTGATGAGACCTCTCCATCTAGTCACAAAGTCAACAATGGATTTATCTTCAAATTGTTTGATTGGATAAAGGTCAGTGATGGAAACCTTTTTGGTTATGTTAATGGAGAAATGTTCTAAAAATATTTGGGCTAGTTGGGAAAAGGAGAAGATGGAATGAGTAGTAAGATTTCTATACTAATCTAAGGCAGTCCTGATAAAGACATTGGAAATGTTTAGAGGAGGAGACCATCTTCTTATGCAATTAAGTAAAATGAGTGATAGAATGCTCTAAAATGTTATTGTGGGTCATCCTTGACTTTAAATTTGGATAATTTTGGAAATTCCCATTAAGGGGAATAATACTGAATGGGAATGGATGGGTGGATTGGTTCATTACAAATTTGGTCATACGATAAGAGCTGATTGGACTTAGAAATTGATGACTCCAAGTTGGCTATTTTTTCCATTAACATCTTAATCAAATTTGGCTAAGGTTGGGAAGATGCATAATTGGGAGGTGGATTGTGTTGGCACTAAGAAGCAGATAAGGGTAGTTGGTGGAAGGCATTGAAGAGGACACATATTGATAGGGATTAGAAAATGGTTGAGATTGGGCCACATATGAGATGATGGACATAAATGGTTGGGTAGAAGGTGGTATATTTATAGATTGATAGGTAAGAGTAGGTATTTGTTGGGGAATAGAAGTAGGTACGGTTGAGGTAGCAAGTTGAGTTGGGGTATATTTAAGTTGAGTGGTGACCCTCATGAGGATAAGTGGGGGGGATTATGGTATAAAAAGCACCAAATTTTGTAATGGGTTAGAGATAGGTAAATTGGTTGAGGCTAGAGGAAGGGATGAAGTGGGGGTAGAAGACAATCCCATGGTAAGTGGGGTATAGGTAACCAAAGGTAAGGATGAACCCACATGTGAAGTATGGGGTGTGTTAGGAGGTATTTGGTTTGAAGTTGAAACATTAGATTGAGTTTGGGTAGTGGTGAATGGAATGTTAGAAGAAGGTGAATGGGGGGTTAGAAAATGTGGATTTGAGGTAGAACTCACCATAATATGAGAGGGCATTCCATAAGGAAGATCGGTATGAGGAACCAAAGCAAAGGAGACTTGATGGGGCATGGTGTTAAGGTAGTGTTGAATATCTTTCTGATTGTTTTCTAGAAAAGCATTGAAGTTAGGATCACCTTCAGATATAACCAAGATTCTGGTAGGAGAAGGTGAAAGATGAGGTGACCCTCAATCATAGGAATTATACTCCATGGAGGAAGAAGAGGATGAAGGTGGTTGATTGGTTTTATTTCTTAGTTGTTGTTTGGTAAATACCATATGAGAAATTAGAAAAAATGTTTAATGAAACTCACACCTCAAACAAAGAACAACTAAAGAGAAATTAAAGAAACTAATGCATTCACTACAAGTGCATCAATCCTAGGATTGCTTTTAAATCACTTTTGGCTTATGCCTTAATGTGTGAAGGAAGATTTGGATTGTAAATTAGGTACTAGAAGATCCATCTAAGGATGGTTTTAGGTTGAATTTTAGTGTTCAAAAGAATCTACACTAGACTAGGGACATGGCCTGGTACTAAGGGCTTGTTCCCCACAATTCATGAACCTAAAACTAAGCTAGGATGCTTAGCCAATATATATCATTTGTCTAGAGTTTATACTCCACCAGAGAATGGAGTGGGTTCTCCCCTTGGTTATGAAATCCAAGTATGATGGTTGGGTGGGGTAAGGTGATCCAAAGGGTGATGAAATACCAATGGGCCTTGTCTTAAGTAAATTTTGATGTGTTGATTGTGTAAGTGGCTTGGTTTTGTAAGATAATTTTTCTACTATTAATTCAAGATGCTTTTAATTAAACTAGGTGGGTTAAAGAAAGTAGACAAACAATGAATGCACTTAATTTTAACCAAAAGGAAAAAAAATTAAATGCAAATAGAATATGTAAATGCAATAAGAAGATGCAATCCTAACCCTACGATGGATGCAACTAAAACTTGTATTTTTTGTTTTTGATTTTATATAAAAAAGAATGAAAGACAACTAAATGAATTTCACTAATGCAAATATAAATGTCCTAGAACATATATGAACCCAATAAAACTTAAGGGTCCCATCGGGCATACCAAAATGTTTCAATTTATTTTCTTTATTTCTTAGTTTTGAAAGTAAATAAATAAATTTCATGATTAAGGTGTGCAGAAGAATACCTGGTAGAATGCATGCATGAATCTAGATGTGGGAGCTCCTCTTTGGCTAGGAAGGAATAACCTACAAGTAACATAGACACTTAAAAAGGGTTTGGTTAGATGGTTGGTTGAGTGGATTGCCTAGCATACACTAGATTTGAGAAGCACAAGGCTTACTAGGAGGTCGCCAATCCACTTTTTAATAACAATCAAGTATGATAACAAAAAAAAATTGCATGTAATGGTAAGAAAATAAATGTTTTCTAGAAATGAAATGATAACTTGTTTATAAAATAAAAATTATCAAATTTAATGCTAAGAGGGTCATGGTCTGGTCTAGAAAATTAGAAAGGGATCTATGATCAGAAGGAAACACAAAAAGTGAGGTTTGATTGGAGAAAGAAGGATGAAATTACTTGCTAGAAAATTATACCACAAGGAACCATCGGTGGTTAGGGTAAAGTGTCAGTAGTCAGGGTAAATTATCGATGGTTAGGTAACCATTAGTGGTTAAGGTGAATTGTCAATGGTTAAGGAAACTATCAATAATTGCTTGTGTAAAATCTAGAAATGAATAAAACAAAAAGTATAGATTAGATTTTGGTCAAACAGAGGTTGGGTACAAGGTTCGAAGATGAGAAATAAGGTATAGGAGGACTAGGTAAGGTATTTATACTAGAATTAGATAAATATAGAGAATAAACATAAAATACATGTCATCAAGTGGGAGGAGTTTGAAGTGATGTGGCTAGAACAATGGTGCTTTGGCCTTTTGGTATGATTTTGGTATAGTTTCAAGTCTCAAACAATGATGCTTTCTCACTGATATGGACTCTTGATACCTAAAAAAATCTTGAATGCCTGATTGTTGATCACTAAAGATACTTGATCCATTGCTCTTCTCCTTCTTTTATAGGTAGAAGTTGCTAAATGGGATGAGAGAGAGAGATTTAATAAATTGATCAAGGGTAAAGTTGCCTATTTCCACAGCTTTGAAAGCTTTATTTTAAAGACAAGTTACCATTTTTGAAGTTTCTAAACTTGCACAAAGAGTTGGCATGCTTTAAAGTTTTAAAATTGAAAGAGGTTACCTAACCATCGATGGTTAGGGGTAATCATCAGTGTTTAGGTCTAAACATCAGTAGTTCATGGGTTAGGAATGAAAAATATTTAAAAGGGTGAATTAAAAGGTGAATAAAAAGTGGGTTTGGGAACATTAAGGTCATTAATGAACCTAGTTACCATGCCAAGGGTATGGTGACACTTAAAAACCACTATGTGTAGATTTTAGGTGTCTACACCAACATTGGGAAGGTCTTTGTTTGAACATATAAGGTGTTCTAATACCAATTTTTGATCCTACTTATATGCTTTACATAGTGAAAGTTGATAGAGGATTTAGTCAACCTAGATAAATATTTTTTGGGCTATAACTACATTTTCCAACCTAGCCTAGCCTAAGATGGGGCCTAATATAATTAGCTACGTATATTTAACTAATGGTGGGTTGAGATACAAGATTTAATCATCTCACACCCTAGAGTACCAAAATATGTTCTATATTATCTAGGACAACATACATCTATCACAAATTTTCATGATGGAATTCACATAAGATTCCATGAGGTACATAAGGCTAAAAACACCCCATTGTTATTATTAATCACAATGTTTGATGTTAAGGCAAAAGTCCTATGATAGCAAGTTGTAGCTACCAAAACCATCAAACCCTTGTAGTTCATGCCTCTAGACTCATAATAGCCATTGAACACATAAGTACAATTACCACCATAGGTAAGATTAGATCCATCATATAATATTGCATTCAGAAAGAAGGCACTAAAACAATGAGCCTCACTGCCACGATCAAATAAGAGGACTCATAACAACAAATCTTGGTTGAATAATAAGCATGTTCTAAAAAAATTTAGCAAATGCTATCTGATGAATCTAGGTATTGAGGAAGAGGAATTTTTGTAGTCCATGGTCATAGACATATATGAAGAAGTATATGAAGAGGAGAAAGAGAAAGAGTTTTTCTTTTGGAAGGTAGTATGCACCTACCATGTGAAAAAATAGGTTTGATAAGACTTGTGGGTGGATATCACCCAACCTCCTCCATCAATCATTATAGACACTTTTAGCTAGGAAGTCACACATAAATTCCTACAAGATGAGATATTTCACATAGTTTTAGGTGTTTTATCCTTAGTTACTCATGTAAAGACCTCCCCACAACAACAAAGCTCACAACTAGCTCTGGTACACAAATAAAGGACCCATTCTATACCTAGAGTGTCCCCAATAATAAAGGACTGGATGATGTCCTTTTTAGACCCACTAGATGAGGTTGAGACACAATAGGCTTATGGACTTGAGTAATAGCCCTAGGAGATAGCCTGGACTTATAAGAGATTGAATAAGACTATGATTCCTCCACCATCTTCCATGTGGAAGGTAGTCAGATGTAGAGACACTATCATTGAATCATCTTATTCTTCATATTTAAATTAGTCTCAATAATTGATTCACAAATTCCTATGGAGGATTTTGAAGAGACTAACTCACCACAACATGAGAAACCAACTGAATAAATGAATATAGCAGTGTAGGAAAAAATTGATAAGGAGCATCAAGAATAAGAAAAGGTGTAGAAAATAGCTATGAATAAGGCTCTAAAGGTGGATAAGAAGAAGAAAAATGAAGAGGAAAATAAAAAATTTGTTGAGGATGAATCATAATATAAGAAATAAGAAGAAGAAATCCATGAAAAGGCCAAGGAAGGTGAGGTAAAAAAGAAAAGGGATGAGAAAGCAGACGCAAAAGAGAAATAAGAATAAGAAGTAGTCAATAAGTAGAAATAAAAAGAGCATCAAGAAGCATAGGTAGTGACATAGAATAAATATGAAGTAAAGGTAGTTGCAAAGGTTCAATAAGAGAAAAATTCCAAAGAAGCAGTGTGCACCTAAGAAGAGTAAGCTAAGAAGTAAGTCCAAGAGCGGGAGACTAAGAATAGGGTGGGGGTAGAAGCCAAATATAAGTCTGAGGTAGAAGCTAAAGTTAAGGCTAATGTGGAAGCCAAAGCTAAGGATGATGCATAATCAAAATTCAAGGAAAAATCAAAGTGCACAATACAAGAAGTAGTCATATCCAAGTAGGTCGTAAAGACCACCAAATTGGTGGGAATAATTGAGACCCAATAGCCATTATATTCATCTATGGACTTGAACTCTACTTAGGGGATGATAAAGAGGAGGAATCACACCACAGGCCCCAAATATCTATGCAATGTCTATGGGATGTGTATACACACAATATTTTTATTAACTTTACCACTTACTAACACTTTCTCTTATAAGAACATGCCAATTTTTAATCTCTCTGAGTGCATGCCTTAAAGGGTGCATCAAGAAAAGGGTGAGCAAACCATTATTAATTTTAAATATTTTTATGGTTTTGTATCATTCATACCATTAGTATAACTTATTTAGTGTGTATATCCATTTACCTCAAATGCTACCTCTCTGATATCTTGAAATCTTGAAATATGGCTAAGTTTAAAATCCTAGAACCTTGAAATATGGCTAAGTCTAAAATCTAATAGGACCCCCCAAAATCTATAATTCAAAATATAGCTCCTAGAGGTCCAAAATCGCTCTCAAACATATTGAAAGTATAAATATAAAATATAACTTAAAGTATAAAAACTAGATGTCCATGTCTAAATCTCAACTTATACTTATTTTATATTTAGTATATTTATACTAACTATTTTAACATATTTCATTCCATTATAAAATTACCTAATCAATACCGCTCACTTAAGCCAAACCCTTTTCTATTCCCCTATATTACAGAGTCGACTGAGTCGGCTCAGTTGTTAGGAATTTACATGTTATGGGACTAAGTTGGTCTAGGTCGACTTAGTCCAGACCTAATTGTATTTCCAAGGTAACTCAATCAGATTGGATTGACTGTGTAGGCTAAAACTTAAGAATGGTATAGGGTTATATCTAACTATATAAACACATCCTTCACCTCATTTTCAATATATTTAATCATTCATTTTTGCTTCTTTATAATTTTCTCTTCCACTATTCTACTTGAGGAGTCATTACTTAGGGTTTACACTTGGAGAAGATCTTGTCTCATGGAAAAGTCTTGGATACTTTAGCCTATCTTAATGATCCTTAGAAAACAAAATAACCTCTTCCAAAGTACCATTGGCCAAGGGAGATATTGAGTCTCAATGGTTTCATCTTCAAGGTAACTATCTCTAACTCTTACTCCTCTATTTTAGTAGATAGAAGTAGCATAAGTAATGGATTTTGAATGTATTTATCTCTCCATGCATTAGGATTATATCTATATTATCTTAATTATAAGTAACCTATGCATGTTTACTTTTATTTTTATTACCCCCATTTTTTCCCATAAGATTTGGTGAGCACTAGTTTAGATTTTACTTTACTTTGAATTTACTTTGTGAATAAGAAAAACATAGGACCTAGCTAGGATTATCACATGGTATTGTTTGACTAGAGGATTTAGAACCCTCTATAGTGATGTAATTATGGTAATAAACCCCTTATTTAGGTCTAATGGATCCATCTTGATCATGACCCCAATTGTCTAAATGTACCAACAAGCGAATGGGTAAGTGTGATTTATTTTCTTTGAGTTAGGATTTATTTATAGATAAACTTCACTTTCCCTTGTATACAGGATGTCTATGCATCCTCCATATGTCATACAAAATTTTCTCTTACAATGGAATAGGTTAAGAAGGCACCTATTATAGTTATGACTTACACTATGGATTTAGCCACAATAGTATATGAAACATTTTTGGTGCTTCCCAACTTCCACTCACTAAGAAATTGAAGAGACATCTGCCTTTGAAGAATCTATTATGTAGAAGGCTTCATCCTTAGAGAAATACATCTCACAACTTCAACAGAAAATGTATACATACACCTTTGGTTCACCAATGCATGCTAGATCATTGATAAAACTTGCCTTGCATTGGTCACTCAAATATTGGGTGACCAAGTGATGTTGAAAGAAAACTAGTTCTTAACCCTCTTATTGTACCTAATAAAATACTAGCTTGTTATGAAAAATCTATAACTACTTTGACTTAAGGGTATAATATTAAGGTGCAAATTGACATAATTTTTAATATTTTGGAAGAATATGAACAAGTATTAGATACGACTGTGGTCCAAGCCCAATAGATTGAACAAGTATGCTTGAATGGAAGTAGCAACTGAACAATTCTTGGTCTGAGGCTAAACCAAATTTTGATAAGGTAGACAAAGAAAAAGCAATGATGAAGGATAATTTATCTACCTCTTCTATAGTGGATGTCACACTCAATCATTCACTTGAATCACAAGATAGAGTCATGAAAAAGTAAAAAATGTGACAAAATCAGATCTTTCATGACATATTTGTTGGTATTCAAACACAAATACATGTGGATCAGCTGGAGGATCTATCCTAAGAGATCCACAACAAATTTTTGAATGCTAACTCACTCCTCATCATCATGGAAGACAAATATATTCATAATCTAATAGTGTGCCAAATTTCATTGTGTACAATGCCTACTATGGTGCAGGAAGTTCTTAGTGGATAGGAAATGTTCAAATAAGACTTATCACATCTGGATATCTCTATCATAGAACTTGTTTAAGATTTGTAGTTAATTCCTCCAAACCAACTAAAATAGGTGATCCATTACAAAAATATGACTTTTATTTCACAAATTGAAATGCAACCACATTAACCACCTTCACCACCATATTCTATAATAACAACTTCTTCGTTAACATCTAAAAAATTACTAGTTTCTTAGCCTCCTACAGATCAAACAAGATAGTCCATGTTTCCACCTTCTCAATAGTTATTTCACAAACTTAATTTTTTTTAATTTTTAATATTTTTTCCAAGTAGAATGGCCTTAAGCATTAGGAGTGGGACCAAGTTTGTTGAAAATGTCTATTGAAAATCCAAAACGATGATAGACTAGTATTATACTTAGTTGAAAACTAGAAATGGAAGCTAAATAGTGTGTAAGGGGTGAAAACTTGTAAATGGAACCCTAAATAACAATCAAAATTTATGTTTTTGGTGTAGTCCCTCAGCTCAGTCAAAGTTTTTAGCTTCAACATAGGACATACTTCCTACAACTTTATCTCAGGATGAGACAACTGTTTAAGTCCATGAAAGTGTTGTTAATAAACAAGGCTATAAAATCATAGATTGTAATTGGTGGACACGTGTGTGATTCAAAAATTTTAATCTATTATTTATATATATATATATATATTTATATGTATTTTGTATTAAAAACATAACAAGAGTCTACATAATTTAAAGAGTCTTTCTTTGGTTTGTAGAAAATAGCTAGAATATGAAGATATGACACCTTGTAGAATTTCTATAGATAACACTCAATTGTATTGTAAAAGAGTTTTAATGTGATAAATATTAATAATTTTTTTGATAATGTATATTCCTAAATGTCCTTTATCATTATTTTGTGCTCAATGAATGTTTTATTTGTCTAAATCTATTAATCATGTAGAGTAATAGTGTGATAGTTTTGTATCTATTAGGATTGTGTTTTCTTGCATAATTACAAAAAAATTCATCTAATAATAGATTGTTATGACTGTGAATATACATGTGATTTAATTTTGTTTCACTTCACACAACTATCTTTGTATTAACAAGTTTTGATGGGGTTTTCTAGGAACCTCTACTAACAAGGTTGCTACAAGAGAAAGTGTCAATAAGTGATAAAAGTGAAAAATATTATGTTTATATAGATTCCATTTCACAATAATTTTGATGATTGATAATTATGGTAGGAGTTATACTTGTTTATCTTTCCAATATTTATCATCCTATTACATTTATAAATAGGAAGTTAGCCAAGACTAAGAAAACATTATACCATGATGTAGAGGGAATCACTCATAATGGTTTACGCACTTTAGAATTTTAGGCAATATATTATTTTTACTCCATTAATTATTTTTACTAATCGTGAGTCACTTAGGTATTTGGTAAACAAACTAGTGTTATATGGATAAATTTGTTGGTAGATAGTTTTATTCTAGGAGTTTCAATTTCTCAATGATGATAAAACATAGAATATTGAATGTATGACGAATTTATATATTGAGTATTGAGACATATGAGGTTGCATGAAGAATTAATAATGATATGCAAAAATGTGTATCACTTTAAATTTCAAATATTTTATGAATAAATGGAAGACATTATTTCATCTTTTCCTTTATGATTTTTCTGAAGTTACTAGATAGCTAAGCATAAAAAACATTTAGTAGTAAGGGTTGTGTCATATCATTTGATAGGAGAATTATATGAGTTAGAGAGAGATGAAATACATCATATATATGTGTGTTATATAATGAGTTTGTATAGATGATACATGAATTATATGAAAGCATTGATGGGGAACACTACATAAGAGAGGAAACTACATGCAAGATCCTTCTGGATAGTTATTAATGACCAGATTTATATAAGGATACAATGTGTTATGCATAAAATATGATATTTGGCCAAGGGTAGGAAATCATAATAGATATGATGAGTTTCCTTTAATCCTAATTGTCACATAATATCCATTTAAAAAATTAACCATATCTTTTATGGGTCTAATTAATCATATCATGTAACATATTGGTGTGATTTATATCGTAACAACTACTGACTTTTTAAAAATATGGGTTAAGGTTGTCCCTATACAAGAATGTACATTAGAATGTGTTGCCATGTTCTTATGGGAGACCATAATAACAAAATGTGGGTGTCATTTTATTTTAACAAGTGATAGAGGGACTCATTTTATTTTAAAGATGGTGCAAATTCTACAAGAATATTTTATAGTTATGCCTCATAAGACAACACCTTACCAACCATGTGTAAATGGCAAAGAAAAAGCCTTTAACATGATACTATGGACTGAACTCACTAATATCTATGAGATTGGCATACGGATTTGAATGGCATAGTTTCAAATGTGTTGTGGGAAAATATAAAAACATATATTTAGCTAAAAAAATATGTCATTCTAGTTGGTATATGAGAAACTAGTTGTACTACTAGTAGAGTTATTGATTCCTTCATTGAGGATTATGCATGTAAGGACATTAGAAAAATTAATTTCATTGGACAAGATACTAGTAGAATTAATGAATTTGGATTATAAAATGCTACTTTCAAGATGGAACTAGGGGTAGAGAATGCCCACCAGAATGTTTTACATGACAAGCACATAAAAGGTAATAATTTTGCATCGACACCAAGGTTATTTTTGTATGAATATATATATATATATATATATATATATATATATATATATATATATATATATATATATATATATATATATATATATCACATCATGAAAATTAAACATTCATAAAATTGACATGTGCAAGATATATAGGTTGGATGGTGAATTAATGTAGGTGAATCTCAGTGAAATTAGGCTCAACCATACACCAATTTTTAGTAATTTATTTTCATTAACATCTTTGTAAAGTGTGCGGGTAATAAGTGCAAATTATCCTATAAATCTAGTCAAGCAAGGGTCTTTTGGGATCCTTATGCTAAACATCTAAGTATATCTAGGAGGGTTAATCGCACATAGTGGAATCTTATAGATAAGTGGGAAAACAAATCCTTAAAAAGAAAAGAGATGAAAGAGTTAAGGAAATTGACAAGTCAAATTATGAATACGAGAAATTATCATATATTGGTTATGGGAGATGGGAGTGTCAAATTTCATAGCAAAATTTTTGTGAAAATTGGTGCACTAAGGAACAAAAGGTTGCATATTATGTATGGTGCACTTGGGAATTAAAACATAGATGGTGCACCTAATGTAGTGGGATGAGATGAAATATGTGTAAGGAAGTTGCACATATAAGAATGTTAAGATTTAAAAAATGGGTATCATGTGGAAAATAGTATAAAAATGTCATTTTTAAAACTTCAATTATTGAAAGATAGTAAACCAAGAGTCTCATAGCTAAATGGCAGAGTTAATGTACCTACGGATATAAAATAGAGATGATAGCCTTCTAGAATTTTTTTTACAAATTTAAATAATTGAAAATATCTAGAGTTATTACATTGGAGGGAAACTAGGGAATCCAAGTAATTAATGTTACTGAGAGAGAAAGGTATTTTGAGGGGATAAAATTCCATTGGATGAGTGTATACAAATCTATTTCATAATTGAGGAGTTGCATAACTAGATAGGATGGGGATTGATTAAAGTAAAACGTCCTATTTAGAGAAGATAAAAAGGTTTGGGGTTATAAAACAATTACAAAAAATAATTAAATTCTACTGGTGACACTTCCCATATAGGAAGAAAAATAATTTTTAGTTCTGAGATACTAGTAAGTTATATGCTGAGGAATAAATAGAATTTGAGAAATGTAAAACCTCAACCAGGGGATCTAGGAAGTCACTAAGTGAAAAGGGTGAAAAGAAGATAAAGATATTTAAGCCTTTTCTCATGCAAAAATTAGAGGAAGTGAATATATGTGAGGATTCAGTTATGAATATTTTAGATTGTGTGATTAAGGACTTAAATCACATAAAGGTGAATATTGAAAAGGATATCAATAAAACACTAGAGCTATAAAAGAGTTTGGATAGTAACATAACTTTAACATAATAATTGGAAGGGACCAATATTATTTATCTATGGGATTTGACATACCTTAGGAAGTTGAACAAGTTGACTAAATGGTTATTAGCTAGAACACACCATTGGAGACTCTACTTTGAGGGGAGAAGTATGAATATCTCTCCTACCTTGACTAACTAGATTACGAGTCTAAAAATGAAGTAGAAGATATACGCATGAAATTTTTATATAACAAAAATATTTATGTGGTTACACTATATTTGATATTTTAATTAGGAGGTTATATTATAAATTTTAAGAACAAATCAACTTTTATAACATAGGTAACTACATTCCTCATCACTACAAAGCTAACTATTGTGAAGTGATGGAGAGATAATTCTAAGTCCATAGTGTATGTGGCTTACCAAATTTTTAAGGATGGGGTCAAATTAAATTTTTTGAATTTCATAGCTAAGGATATTAACTAAGAAGTGAAAGAGACACATTCTATAGGAGGAATATTCAGGTGGAGATTATAACTAGTTTTGTTGATGCTATAAGAAGTTGGAATCATATAAAGTTAGTCATTAAAGATTCCATAAGAGATGAATTATAAAATAAATATGTTTCACACTAGTGTATCGATCAGATTAATGACACATACAAGTCAATATGAACAAATGGTTCAATAATGTGAACATTGCATTTAGGAAAAAACATAGGCTATACAAGAGACTAGCTAAAGCATTCAACAAGTATGCTAAACTCTTTTAAAGTAATAATACACATTGGTGAATTTCAAGGATCAAGATGATAAGGATATCTCTTGGATGAATTTTACTTATGTATTGTTTATGCGCTACTTAGAAGGATACCTAACAAGGTTGTAGGGAATCAAACAAGCAACTATGGATGTGAACATAGTTGATAACGAGAGGATCAAGTTGAGGAATAAATTCATCACAATAGGGAATAAGGTGACTATAAAATATGAATATTTAGATAATGATAGTTTAGATTTGAAACCCAAGCAATATTCATGATGAATTAAATTAATTATTCTTTAGAATACACATTGAAGTCTCAATATGTTATCTAGACATACATGGATATATGAGAAACCATCATGGAGAAGTAAGATAATGATGTTTCAAATAGTGGGGAGAATAAGAAGAAATGTTAGTATGCAAGAGGATAAGAATATCCAAAAGGAATAAAATGAGAACCTAGAGTATTAGTCTTCAAGTTCATTGAAAAGGTGAGTGAAGAGGAGACATATAAAACATCACCTAAGAAGAAGGATGACACTCAATCCTCAAGGAAGAGTAAACTTTAGAGTTTAAGAACAAAGAATAAGATGATAAATAAGCAATATGCTATTTAGGAAAATATGCATACAATCTTAGAGGAAACTAAGAAGATGGCATAAGAGGAGGCACACACAAAATTGAGCTCATCCAAAGAAGAAAAGGATGATACACCCAAAATCATCAAGTTGGACCCAAATAATCTATAGATTATCAATTATTGGATGAATTAGAATAATAAAAATAAAAAATGGGTGAAGAGAAAGAAGATGAAGTAAAGGATAAATTTCAAGCCTTGTTGGATGTGCATGGAGCTACTCCAACATTCTAGATTCCAACAAAGGGTGTAATTATGAAAAGAGAACCTAAATACTTTTTTAAGACTATCACTTATGATTTTTACAATATAAATTCAAGAAAGTAGGTTGGGGATGGTACAAATAGATGAAAATGTTATTCATCGTAGTTTGGAAATGGAGAAATAAATTTTAGAATTGGAAAAGAGGCTCCATGAAGAGTCTATAAGGATAACGGTATAGATAAAGGAGAATGTGTTCATCATAGGAAAGATAATACAAATAATCACCACCAAATAAAGTGAGAACACAATAATGGGAAAAAATATCTATGGAAGGAATGGATATGATCGAGAAACTTAGGGAAATTATTTGATAATTTTTGCATGAGACTCTATTAGTTAATTTTATGTATCCCTAAGAGGAGAAGATAAAAAATATGAAGTTAGATCTACCCAAGTAAGCTTGGGAATAAAAGGATAAGAATTAAAATGGAATACTCAAATTTTAATACCCTTCATGTTTAACTACTATTCGATTGTTGAACTTGAATTATTCATCATATTTGACATGTTAGAGGACCTCTTAATATTTATGAAAATTCAAATTTAATTCCCTTCTTGTGTGAATATTTAAAAATTTCCCATGTGATGTTAGGAGTGTTTAAATAAAAATTCTATAAAAATATTAATACTAATCAATATTGACTAAAATAATTCAAATTATAAATTAATAATATTTAAATATTTATAAAATAAGTGTATAGGCTTTCTATAAAAGCTATGGGTCCTAGCTATTAAAGGCTAGCCTAGGGTTTGTGGATTGTGCAAGTGGGTAGGTGTGGAAGTGAATTTATAATTAAATTATTTGAAATTGAAAGAATCCCAAGTTGGCATGTAAGGAATTAATTGCATGTGTAAGAAAATAGGCTTACTTGTACAAGTAAACCCACATGGCACATATAAAATAAACACATTAAAATGTAAGGAGAAGTATGAGGCATGTAAGAATATTTAATTCAATTTTAATAAAAGTAATTTTCTTTTAATAATGTATATCCTCCATTTATAAGTTTTTATAGAGTTGTTTTGGGTGATTTTTCTATTTATTTGTCAATTCTTGGCTTACTTGGGGGTTGAACATCCCTTTTGGAGTTTGGTTTGGAGAACATGTTGAAAGTAGGATATTGGATAAAGGATATTGGAGTGATCTCAAGAGGTGCTTGGAGACTCAAGATAAGTTCTTATTCCCATCACTTTTTATTTTCTTTGTTCACTAAGTTTGGTTAATTTATACCTTGTTGGTCAAAGGTTTGTATGTTATAATGAAAAACATGAATTTATTATAGGTTTAGTCTTAATTTGAATTGTTTGACTCTTTTAAATGAATACTAATATCTCTTTCTCATTAAATTTTATATGTTGTGGTTAAACTTAAATAAAAATGTAGAATGTTATAACAAGATATTTGATTACTTGTTGATATTATCCATCATTTTGTTTGATTAAAATTCTTTAAGATGGTTAGTTATTAAAATAATGTCACATCCCACTATTTTTATGTCAAATTTTGAAGGGACTTATCTATAATTAGTGCTATAGAACATAATTAATAATGGAAAGATTGGTTTATAAGTAAGCACGGTTATCAAAGATTGATTTATTTGATTTATATGATTTTAGTTCACTTAATTTTTGTTATCATGTTACTATGATTATGTGACCAAAATAAGGCAATTAACTTGAACATATACATGTTATATAATTATGTGGAATCATTTTTATTTATCATTATTTTAATACTTCATATCATTTTATTTTTATATCATGACCTAGATAATTTTCATCTATTCATTTGTATATGACATAGGTGTAACCCCCTTCGTGTGAGGGAGAGCCATTGGAGAGGATGATATAGATACAAAGTATGGGAAATAAAGAGAAAAAAATCCACAATTGGGTGTAAAAATGACACATAAGGACATATATCTTACCTGTCTTGGCACACGTACTCACATTTGGTTTGATGATTCTTGGATCTACTTAACATTATTTTATATATTGTATAAGAGGTTGTAGGCACATTAAATTAAGGATTAATAGGAGTCATATAGGTATATGTGATAATGAATATACACATTATTGAGGTGTAAGCTTGTAATGCCTTACGTTCTAGTATACAATTTAAGAAAATATGGAAATATGTGTTAGGTTGAAAAGTCTTGTCAGCATGCTTCATTACATATCGTGACTACAAAACCATTATAACATATATCACTGGGTTGAAAACCCAATAGACCTACATGAACTATCAAATGGTTATTCGTCATTGTCAATTTTATTTTGACATGTTTTGTTGATAATTTTCTATCATGTTTTGATATGGTCAGCACCCACACATGAGTTTACATCATCCCCATGAATAATTATCACCCTAGTAATATAATTGAAGAAGGATTGTTGCAAGCAAAGGAAGCCACTAGGTGTATAATCCACCAACCTTTTTCATGACTTAGTGATTTTGTCTTAGCCACACCTTGTGGACAAGTCATTTCTTAAAAGCTATATTTAAATGTGACCCATAAAGTGTAACAATTATAAATTATAAATTATTGGTCTCAACTCCTAAGGTATATCTTGAGCAATGGTTGCATCATATCAAGAGAAGTGACCAATTACTTATTTTTTAGTATTAAAATAATACCTAAGTAACCGCTCTTGCCCATTAGAGAATATCAAGTGGCATTGATATGTAAATTAAATATTTTGATTAGATATATCTTGAGCAATGGTTGCATCATATCAAGAGAAGTAACCAATTAATTATTTTTAAGTATTAAAATACTACCTAAGGAACCACTCTTGCCCATTAGAGAATATCAAGTGGCATTGATATGTAAATTATATATTTTGATTAATTTTATAATCAATATCATATCATAGAAACTAAGGATGTTGAAACAATAAATATTAATATTAATACTTTATAATACTTCTTTGTTAGCATTTATGCACTTAATAAGCCACTAGCATTTTCATAACTCTAAAGGATATCATATCTCAGCCAAGGTGAAGTTGCCTAATGTTGGTAATTTATTGACCCTGAGAAGAAATGCATAACGCCTAATTCAACTACCCCTCTTTTCATTATGTTGTGAGATTGAGTTTGGTAGTACATGATGTGGCATTAACATTATATGATTATGGAGACATGGAATTCACATTGTAGGGTTATAATGTGAAACATGGGAAATATTAATTTGTATTCAATCCAATTATATACACAATAAATTTTTTCTCTAGTTTTTCCTCAAAAATGTTTGCCTCCTCCTTTAACCAAGAACTATTCTAGTAACAAAGG
The DNA here is from genome assembly GCA_037957365.1 of Torreya grandis. NCBI lineage: Eukaryota > Viridiplantae > Streptophyta > Pinopsida > Cupressales > Taxaceae > Torreya > Torreya grandis. The sequence goes on from JARHVA010008226.1 coordinate 40,332, forward strand.
GAAACATTAATGGGGAAATGTCTGAAAAGTCCCCATAAGGTAGCATGATAGGTATAAATATCCTGCTAAAATAAATATTATGAGACTTATTCACATTTTATAGCTAGCTAGACCATTGCAAACAATAATTTATTTTTGATTTAAATTCTACCCTCATAAATTCTTGAACAAAATGTCATTAATATAACAACTATACTAAATAAAAAACTAACTGCATTAAATATTTTTTGTGAGAAATTTTTTATAATGGAAGGAAATTTTTACTAATCTAAGGGGATGAAGGAAGACAATATATTCCTAAAAAAAAGGGTGAATGATGCAGAGGGAGAGAGAAAATTAATCACTTGGAAACTTTCTTCAATTATGACTAACTCCTTGTAGCCCTTCACAAGGACAACTATATATGTTTTTATAAATAAATAGGGGTGATATTAAATAAAATACCTATTATAGATACCATTTAATATATTCTTACTCTCTACATAGTTTTAGATTCAAACTCTCAAGGGAAGCATATAAACTCTCATTGTGTCTTTATAATTAGGTCTCTTTCATGTAGCCCTCCCAATGCACTTTTCTGGGAGGTTTGACAAGTAAATAAATTATCAAGACCCAAAAAAAATTTAGATACCCATTAATGTATTTAAACTCCTTTAAAACATTTTATAATACAACTATTCATAAAGATACACTTATTCAATTGGACCTTCCTCCATTTAGGCCTCAATTAGGTCTCTTTGCCTTCAAAATTGAGTTATGACTCCAAACCTCCTCACACATGACAATGATAAAATAAATAGTTTGATTCACTTTTATGAAATTAATATCAATTAATAGGTCAAATTTGAGGGTTTTAAATAAAGTGTAACTACCCAAACCAATAAATGGTCACAATACCTAAGCTAGGTTTCTACATAGGCTGAGAGGTGATTGTTTGAAGATTGCAAGAGAAAAAGGATGTTTCAAGGAATAAAAATTAAATTTTTTTAACCAACCAAACACACATTTTAAAAATTTAATAACACACTCTTCAATGACAAATAGAGTCAAAACTAAAAATTCTGACCTAGACTATTCACTAAAATGTAGGGTAAAAGACTATGTTGACAAAGTAGGATTTTATGATGAGTCTAGGTCTTCAAAATAGATTATGAGAACTCAAAAATGTTTAATTAAATTATTGATACCATAAAAAACCTATTTAATATTTAAAGTGCTTGAAAGTACACACAAGAGACCTTTCACCTTATTTGAAATTGGACTGTGACACACATAATTATCCTTAAGGCCTGGTTTCTTATTTTACCACATGTAGATGAAGGTTTATAATATAAAATAAATAAATAATTAAATAATATATATGTAATCCACTTACCAATAATCAAAATATAAATCACAACATGATCTAATAGTTGTTCTCATGCATTTGTATTCATATTCTTCTCAAGCAATACACATAATTCTTGATAAAACCTTCTTAGTGCAACTTGAACCTTATTATTTTATTTATTGGATCTCAAAAACTTATTCATAAACTTAATAATGAATCAATATATCACTTTAAATCATTATATGTTCATATAAAAACTCTTAACTACTTTTTGATTGCCTCCAACATAGCCTTATGTATGCATAGGAGACATTCTTGAATGTTGAAAGTAATTTGGACATAACTTATAAGTACACAAAGGTGTAAAAATAATAAAATACATTCTAAAATATTTAATATATATAAAAAACCCAATATAAATTTTTTTAACCTAACCAAATCATGATAAAGACCTTAAAACTATATAAGTACATTCAAAATTTTGAATTTGGCAGGAAAATGCCTAGAAGGCTCAGATTCAAATGTTAAGAACAACTAAGAAATATAAATGATTTATACATGACATCAGAGACAAATAATACCATACCAAGACTCAAAAAAAATGAAAACAAACAAAAATTGAACATATGGAGTGATGATCCTACATCATACCCCATAAGAACTAGAAATTAACTCATGTTTATGAGGTCTTCAAGAGTACCTCCCTACTTGATTATGTCTGTTGTTTTCATCCAAGTGGAATCCTCTATAGGATGATGTTACCACTTCACTAAATACTGATATTAATATTTTCTTCTTGTTTTCTTTATAACTTTCTTGTCTAATATAAGCTCAAGTTTTTCTTATTTTGCTTGTGGTAGTTGATCTGCCCACTCTTAGACTGTTGTGTCTTGACTTCAAACTAGTTGATCCTAAATTTTTCCTTCATTTTATGGATATAAGTCAACAACATTGAATATGGTAGAGATAAATTTTCCAATAAGCAAATCTATCTCATAATCATTATTTGAAAACTTTCTTATGAACTTGCATGGTCAAATCTTCTTCATATTCATCTTGTTGTATTCACCTTTGGGAAATATTTTCTTCTTCAAGTGAACCAATATCATATCTCTAATTTGTAAATTGACCTCTCTTCTCTTCAAATCATCATTTTTTTTGCACTTGTCCACAATTATCTCTAACTATTTCTTCACTTACTCATGCACCTCTTGCATGGTAATGGCAAATTCCTATCCCTTACCACTTATTTTATCCATTTTACCTAAGTCTCTCAGCTCAAAGACTCCCCTTGGGTTCATAACATACACCAATTGAAATGGACTCTTTCTAATTATCTTAAGGCAATACCAAGTTCCATTATTTAGGATTGTCTTGTGTTAAACATCTTAGCAAATTATCCAAACTTCTATTGATAACCTCACTTTGGCCATCTGTTTGACTGTGGTAAGTTGAACTAAAATATAAATTAGTTATTATATTCTTCCAAAAGGTTCTCCAAAAGTGTCCTAAAAACTTGGTATCTCTATCAGAGATAATGCTCAATGGTATTCCATGCAATCTAACCACCTCTCTAAGGAACAAAATAACCACATGAGTAGCATCATTGGTTGTCTTATATAGTATAAAATAGGCCATCTTGGAAAATTTGCTCACAAAAACAAAGATAAAATAATACCCTCTTTGATTTCTTCGCAACCCCATGACAAAATCCATTCTAATGGAGTCCCATGGTCTATTTTGTATTGGTAAAGGCTAGTATATGTCTGCATTAGCACTCTTCCCCTTTGCATATTGACAAACTTTGTATCTTTCCACAAAATTTATCATATCTACTTGCATCTTAGGATAATATTAGTGATTAATAAGATGAGTTAAGGTCTTATCAAGACCAATGTGACCAGACAAACTTCCATAATAGTTCTCATTGATCAAATTGTATCTCATTGAACTTCTTGATACACATAGCTAAACTCTTTTGAACAACAAACTTTCATAATCATATACTCCATCTAAGGCTCCCTTTTTTTGTAATAGGTTGATTTCAAGCTTAATATGCATCTTGAAAATCTAAATCAGTTTCATATAACTCTTTAAGTGACTCTATTCCTCCATTCTCAAGCTAAATTTCACTAACAAGCAAAGTTCTCCTACTTAAAGCATATGCTAGCTTGTTTATTTGCCCTTTCTTATGCTTAATGACAAATGTGATGTTTTGTAATTACTCCACCCACTTTATGTGCCTTTTATTAAGCTTAGGATGGTTGGTTATGAACTAAAAAACATGGTTGTCCTTGAAGATTAAAAACTCCTTTGGCATTAAGTAGTGTCTCCACTTCCTCAAGCCTTCAACCATGGCATAAAACTCAAGATCATAAGTTGAATATCGTTGATTTTACTCATTTGAATTCTCACTAAATTAAGATATAGGTCTTCCCTCTTGACTTATGACAGATCCAATATCCACTCCACTTGTATCACACTTAACTTTAAACACCTTTTAAAAATCAAGAAGTGCCAATACTGACTATCATGTTATTATTTTCTTCAAAAACTAATTTTTTAATCTCAAATATATTAGTCCATATAAACTTATTTTTATATCCTATAATAGTATCAATAATGGGTGCAAACATCCCACTAATTTTGTTGATAAATATCATATAAAAGCTATCTAAGCCATGAAATCTTCTTACCTCTTAGGTTATCCTTAGAGCTGGCCACTCAATGATGTCGTTCACCTTGTCTTTATCCATCTTCAACACATCTTGAGAGATCAAAAAGCCAAGGTAAACAAGCTCTGTCTTTATGAAAAAATATCTATTGAGGTTAATAAATAACCTCTCTTAATGAAACCTTTGCATAACCATTCTCAAATGTTGAATATGTTCCTCTTTACTAGGGATGTAAAGAAAAAATTCATCTAGATACACAATCACAAACTTACAAATAAAGGGCTTCAAGACCTTATTCATGAGTATCATGAATGTTATTTCATCATTAGTAAGACCAATTGTCATGACAATCCATTCACATTGTTAGAAACATAATTAATGATGGGTGGGGTGAATCAGTCTTCAAAACTTTTACAATCTTTAGCTTATCCTTCACGAACTATCAAAATAATATAGTAAACTAGTAACACATTAAGAGCCATGAGCATGAGAAAATAACATAACAAATAGAACACTTATTTGTGTGATAAACCCTCAAGGAGAATCAAATACATTAATGATGTAAATGGAATACTATCCTATAAGTCAAACATCAAGATTTAGTAAAGCACTAACTTCACTTGGAGCACCAAGCCAAACTAGCCAAGCACTAACTTGACTAGGCTTTAGAAAGCACCCACTTGTAAGAAGGCACCAACACCCTAGATTAATTAGAATAAAATCAAAAAATTAAAACCTTTGATCACATTTAAAACCATTTATTTCTCATACAACATATGATGATCTACATATTCATCTCTTCACACACACCTATCCTTCTCAAACTAGTCTCTAGCCTTCTTCACTCAATTAGGTCTCTTCAAGACCTGGTTAGGTCATCTAAACTTGATAATCATCTAAAATATCCAAATCATATCTTCACCATGGTTTCCATATATCCTATTAATGGTCTCCAAGACCTTTTTTATCTCTTTGAAATTTTATCTCATTTGCTTCAACTCACACTCTCACACTAGATAATTAGGCCTATTAGGCCTTGTTCTTATACTAGGCTCTTGCTCATACACATCTTGGTCATCCATTAACACTTTCCAACTTATTTTTTCAAAATAATGGGAATTAGGACATAAAAAAACATGAACCAAACATTACAATAGGTCAATCATATCATATAGGACCAAAACCCCTTTTAGGCCTTAAGGAAACCTAATTCAATTAGGCCTTCATTAGCACACATTACCCTTTAAACACCTTAAACACTCTCAGAATTATCACACAATAGTAAAATATCATATTTAACTTTAATAAATCCCTAATGAGCTCATCTTAGATCCATGACACCTTTTATCTCCAACCACCACTTGAAGAATAACATTAGCACTGCTCATAATTAGGCATGTGCATACTCAGAAAGTCTGTCTTGAACAACTAAACCAAAAACACAATCTTGTCAAAAAAATATAGAAAAAAATTATATAAATATAACCTATAATACCTTCATGAATTTACCAAGTTCATTATATTTCATTACATAGCGTAAAAAGACTCAAACCCTTCTCTACAAATAGCCCACTCAGAACTGTCAACTAGCTTCAAAACATAGTCATGAAAACATGAATTTATGATGAATGAAAGGGCATATGTAAGAATTTAAAATGCATGAATATGATATTAAAATAACCTCATAAAAATTACAACAAATAAATCATAAACTCTAATATCAAGATTGGTCTTATAGACCAATCTCATGACTTCATTACATACACAAACCTCACTAAGCTAGACAAGTTAATTTGAGAGAAAATTTATGCTCTATACAATCATCTCTAAATCTTATATAAAATATGGACATGTATTATAGGTCTTGAAAAACATTCCCATGCATTTGTATCCATCCCTAATCCATGATAACACATCCCTATTCAACTTCTATATTCTACTTGGTTTTCTCACTATCTGTACCATTATGATTTTTAGCAATAGGTCAAATTGCATGATAATTTTAGCACACCCGAGGTTAGAACTTGCTCAAAAAACACCATGGATATCAAATAAAAGTCTCAAGCTTTAACCTTCATCCATTTATTAACATTAACTTCGTCAACTCTGATTGCTATAACAAATCTCCAAAAAATAAGGCTTTTTTTGTAGGGTCCACTCGCTCACCTGATAAACTAATCACACCTAGAGGTGTGTGGAAGAGTTGAATACAACTTCCAATCACTTACATATCCATTCCAAACTATTCTAGGGTATTTTTATCAAGATCTTTCTCATCATGTCATTGTTAGGGTTTTAGAGAGGGTTAACAATATTTTTAGGGTTAACAATTTTTCATAAAGCTTATCCCCTCATTCCATAAACCAATGCTTGGAAATTTGAGCTAGGTGACAGAACAAGTAATACGATCACAACACTAGCCAGATCTAGAAGTGAGACTAGTAACAAATACACTCACCATTAAATAATGAGAGAAAAGTTGAACAGACCATGAAGAGTTAAAAAACCCACCAAAATTATTCATTATTTTGAGAAACTAACACACCAAAATTATTCATTACTTTGAGAAACTAAAAAGTACCCAATACAGTATTTCTTCCTCTCACTTCTCCTTTTTTTCATTACATCTTATAATATAAACTCTTTATTATATAACAAGGTAATCTGCCCATTATAAATGACCTTTTCCAACCACCACATTAATGGATCCAACCTCTCCAAAGATCATTTAATATATTTTATTATTTATTTATAATAATAAACTCATGATAAATAATAAAATATATGATTATTTAATCAATGTAATTAAATATATTAAGGGTACATAAATAACACCACTTAACCATTAATTATTCCAATACTCCCCCTTAATGTTAAGGAGGGATACATGGTGGTTTTTAGGAGGTAAAAACATAATGAACTTACACTCTATTAACCATCCACATGATGAGTATTATGAGGTAATAATTGAAGGAAACATCCTTCATCATGCCATAGTAACCTTTAAAGGAATTATACTATGTAAACATAGTCACCCAAAGGTATTATAGTATTTAACTATAGACACATAAAGGTATTACACTATGTAACCGTAATCATATAGTCACTTTTAAAGGAATTACACTATACAACTATAGATATGCAAAGGTATTACACTATGCTACCACAATCACACAGTCACCTTTAAAAGAATTACGGTATACACCAATAGATACCTAAGAGGTTTTCACTATGTCCCCATAGGTACCTTTAAAGGAATTAAACTATGTTATCTTAAACCACTTAAAATGAGTTTAGTCTAGCATGATCGTGAGACTATATCTTACAGTGATAATACTTCCCATAATTTCTCATTAATAATCAACCAAACATATTGAAGTTTTTTAAAACATAAAGATCTCCATGCTACTATGTGTTGGGTACAATGTAGACTTCCATATGAAGTTTTAAAAAATCACATAAAGTGATATATTACAATAATTTATAATTAGAATAAATATAGAAATATATAAGGAAAGACACAACTTACGTGACTATTAAAAAGTAACATTGTCATGCACATTCCCCCTCAATGGTAACTTCGATAGGCCCAACATTGAATTAACTTCCATAGGCTTTAGTTTATTTGTGATGCTTTGAATTTTTCATCAAATATATAAAATTTTGATTATCACCAAGAAGGTTGGCATAATGAGGAACTTCCACACAATGTTCTTATATCATCCTTCATAGCTACAAGGCTTCTTTAGCTACTTCCACATGACATGCTCCAAATGATAGCACCTAGACCAAAAATAAACACATATCAAAAAGTAGATTCATCATAGTATGATTATCATCATAATAACTAAATAAATTAATATAATCAAAGGTAAGAGTAATATAAACCAAAATTTACAGTTTCTTTTATATACCGAAGTATTCATTTTGCTAATTTCCAATGATCCAAGTATAAATTCTATATGAATTTGGAAGAAAAACTCACATCTTATGAAATATCTATCTTAGTAATGATTAGATAAATAAAACTACCAAAAATATATTTATAAATTGGGGTTAACTTTATTGCATAAAGATTTTGAATCAAGCTTTAAGACAACCTTCAATAGGAGTTTATGTAAGCGTGCAATCAAACATGTTAAATTTAACAAGTAGGTTATGTGATGCACATATAATAAACTCATTAATAATTTGGTAATAATTTAATGAAATATTACATATATTATTAGTAATAATTAATATTATAATTTGAGTCATGAATATTATTTTCTTTATTTTAAAGTTGACACTACAAATTTGTGTTTTATACTAAACTGGAAAAAAAATTATAAAGCAAATTTTTTAGCATGTTTTATACTTGATTTTACAATAAAAACACATATTATATTGAGTAAACAACACTAGCCACTTTAGTTTATTCCAAAATAATTCAAAAACATAAATAATTGCAACAAAGATGAAAGTTGCAAGTGTCATAAATAGTGTCGTAAATTGCACCATTCGAATAAATTATTATAAAATAAATAGTAGGAGGTTTCAAATCAAATTAAAACCCATCCCAATATATCTAGAAGGTGGAAAAACCTAAATATTGACTGGTCACATGACCATCTTCAATAAAGAATACGACAAGTCTAGGGTGTCAAAAATGTTGAAAGCTTCACACATGAGATTTTACATGACTAATAACCAGAATTTTTAACTAATTATTTTAAAATAAATTAATAAATTTTTATCAAAAAATATATTAGGATTAATATTTGATTTAAGGACCTTTGATCTATAAATATTTTTCAAAAAATACCAATAAACTTCCATTTGTGTAGTACAAGACTTCACATGTAAGCTAAATGATTTCATTAATTTTATTTATTTTTAAATCAAAATTTTAAATGCATGTAAAATAAATATCTCATGATTGTATAAGGAAAAAATAATAATTTTTTTTATCTTTAAAAAAAATATAAGTCAACACATATGGGCCCACCATTGCTTGCATGGAGAATTGACTAATTACAACTCACCCATTAAGCATGTTAACACAATAAATACATAAACATGTATTTAATCCTTTTTAAATATGATTTTTTATTTATTTTTAAATAAATAAACCATAATTAAATGCTTTTATTAAAAATAATATCATGCAACTATTAATTTAAAATTTGAAAACAAAGGACTGTGAATGACATATGTGGGGTCCACTGCTTGGGTGGAATAAAAAAATTAAATAAAAGCTTTATTTTAATATACTTTTATAAAACTATGGGCATACCTATTAATTATTATTGAAGCAGTTAGTATGTAGGTTGATGGCATAAGCAAGGAAGTAGAGGAGCTTGTAAACGCTACATGTGGTCAAAATAGGTTATGTAAAGCTTAGAACCACCACCAAATGGTCCTCTAAAGCACATAGAACCTTAAAAATTTGTTTTTGAGCTTAGAGAATGGTTGTTCGAATTTACTAGGTTGCACATGGTGTCAAGTGAGATAAAAAAAAAAATTAGAATTTTTTTAATTGCTTCTTAGGGTTTGAGAATGGCTCCAATAGACTTAGATATTACAGAAAATAGGAAATCAACTTTTAAATCTCAGAAAATAACTAAGAATTTTTATTTATTTATTTATTTTTAAATAAATAAACCATAATTAAATATTTTTATTAAAAATAATATCATGCAAGCATTAAGTTGAAATTTGAAAATAAAAGATTTTGAATGGCATATGTGGGGTCCACTACTTGGGTGGACTAACAAAATTAAATAAAAGCTTTATTTTTTAAATACTTTTATAAAAATATGGACATACCAATTAATTCTTCTCAGTATGCAGATTAATGGTGCAGGGAAGGAGCAAAGGAGATTTTAGGAGCTACATGAAGTCAAAACAGGTTCTGTAAATCTTAGAACCACCTCCAAACAGCCCTCCAAAGCATATAGAAACTTCAAAATCTGATTTTAAGCTCAGAAAATAGCTATTTGAATTTATTATGCTAGACATGCCACTCAATTGAAATAAAAAAAATTCTAGAATTCATTTTTGTTGCTTCTAATGGTCTGAAAATGGCTCCAACAAGCTTAAATATTACAGAAAATAGGAAATCAACTTTTAAATCTCATAAAATGAATGAGAATTCATGTTTAATATTTTTTTCTTCTTTCATGGTTGTACAAACTGAAACATGGTGCTTGGGAGGAGAGAAAAAAAATTAAAAAGAGTTGTAGGAGATCAAATTAGGGAAAGTAAAGATAAAAATTATTTAGAAATGGCCAAACTAAACAAATGGAATAATTATAATTGAGATTTATTCCCAAAAATCTAATATTTCACTCATTTTTATCTCACACATGTTAAAAAAAGGGCATTTGAGGGGAGAGAGAAATTTTGAAATGAGGTACAAAAGTCCAAATAAGGGAAAATAAAGATCAAAACTACTTGAAAAAGGAAAAAATAAGGAGATGTAGTGACAAAAACAAAGATTTAATGCCAGATTTTTTTTTTTTAGCTTTCTTATACTAAAAAATGGCACCTTAGGTTGACTTGAATTACCAGATCTTCAACTAGCAGCTTTAAAGACTTCTCCATGAGTGTTAGCAGGTTAGAAAACACATATCTATCATTTAAAAATATATTTCAAGATGTAAAAACTTTTAAAAATAAATCATTACTAATTTTTACAATACTTAGACCTTCAAAAGACCCAAAAAATGGTGCCTAAGACTGGTCTTGCTTTGAAATGCTTCTATTTGCTCATATCTATAACTAGAGAGCTTAAAACACTTTTACTAGAGATCATTAGACAACATAGAGAAAATTTTAATGATTTTTTATCCTCAAAGAATAATTTATATCACATTCAATACACCTAGGGATATCTATATTTTAAAAATAAGCTTAAATTTTGATAAAATGTTTAGATCTAAAATATCTTGGCTCTAAGAGAAGAAATAAATGAAAGAACTTACTCTTACTAAAGAAGAAGATTCAAATTCTTTCATGAACATACCATGGATTGAAAAATAGATGAATCTAAGTTTGAACACAATCCAAAAACCCAATCTTTGATCTTGCCTCTTGATCACACATTAACCAGCTCTGATACCATGACATAACAAAAGCACTACGATCGCAACACTAACCAGATCTAGATGTGAGACTAATAGCAAAGACATTAACCATGAAACAATGAGAGAAAAGTTAAACACAACATAACATAGATATAACATGAGAAAACCTCATGAAGAGGTAAAAAATGCACCAAGATTATTCATTATTATGAGAAACTAACAAGTACCCAATATAGTCTTTCTTCCTCTCACTTCTCTTTTTTTTATTACATCTTACAATATAAATTCTTTATTATATATGGAAGGTAATATATCCATTATAAAAGACCTTTTTTAACCACCACATTAATTTCTTCAACCTCTCCAAAGGTCATTTAATATATTTTACTATTAAATTATATGATGATAAACTCATGATAAATAATAAAATATATTATTATTTAACTAATGTAAATTAATGTATTAAGGGTACATAAATATCACCTCTTAAATATTAATTTTTAAAATATTATGAACCTTCTCTATATACCATGAATAGCTTAGGTTCCCATGCAGAGGTTACACATGCCAATAAGTACTTGAAAGTTCTCAGGTTGAGAATCCTTCATTCTATGCACACAAGAGACCTTAAAACACTTTTTTTTCCTTTTATTGCAAAATTTTACCCAAAAATTTGTCAACATATTTTAAATAACATTAAATAACTTTGAAAATACTCATTTTTCGATGCTTATCTTGAAATCTGAAACTCATACCTCATTTGGCCACCATCTCTCTCTTTGCTTGCTTAGACCTTAACCTGCAAACCACATTAGGTCTTGAAATTGGCCTTCAATCCTATTTTCATGTACTATCTACCTTATATACATTCTCAATTAAATTATCATATTCTCAAACACTTATTTTTATCATTTATAGGTCATGACAACACCTAATGATACCTCACTAGGTTAGGCAGGCTATAAAACTAGTCTAGTTGCATGCTAGGTTTATAGTTCCTACCCCTCTAGGCTCAATTTGAGACTCTAATGAGTGATCTAATGAATCATATTCATTCTTAAAAAATCTTATAAAAAAATTTATGTCTCTATTCATCTATCTCACTAGGCCACCATGCTCCTTTATGCACAAGACTAGGCATCCTATTCACAAGCCTTCTCAAGTCTCTTATTAGGTTCAAACACTTGACAAATTTGAAAACTGATATTAAAACTCTCTTTGATGATTATACACTTTGATCACATGCCTTATATGTTTCTCAATCAATGTCATACCTCTCAAGGATGCAATCAAATAAAGACATTTTTCAATGACCTCATGAACAACCTTTGACATCAATACAATTTCATTGCCAAACCTAACTATTAGAAACAATGCTCAACACATACAACCACTCATTTGTCTTAAAGGTAGTATTCAATTCATATTATTCTTTTATTATTATTTGGTGATAACCACTATTAATATCTATCTTGGAGAAGTAGTTATAACCACTCAGACAATCCATTAAATCTTCAAAATTTTTAAGGGGAAATTTGTATCTTATGGTTATCTTATTGATTTCTCCTAAATCTGTAGACATCCTCTAATATCCTTCTTTCTTGGGAACTAGTACAATTGGTACTACACATGGACTAAGGATTTCCTCGATCAATCCCTTGCCCAAAATATCAAACTAACACCTGGTACAAAATTAATGTGATTATTGATGCTCCTAATAGGTGGTAACTCATTGGGTAGTTCATCCATGACTATACCAACATAATCCTTCAACATATATTGAACCTATTGAGTTAATTAATTCATCTTAGTGGTTTTTACAATAGTCCTTAGTTTTATTACAACTCCAAATCCCAATTCTTCTTCCTTCATAGTGTACAAGAACTCCTTGTCACTTACCATCATGACACTTGCATTGGTTATTTGTCCATGATCTTATTCTTTGAGAGGCAAAAATGTATGGCTTATACCATCCTTCTATAAAATATATACATTCTTTCTACTATCATGTGTATTTTCTCTGTCATATTTCCAAGGCCTACCTAAAATCACATGGCATACATCTATTGGCATTATGTCATATAACACCTTATCCTTATATCCTCCAATATAAGAGTCTACCCAACATTGCTCATTTATAAGAACTTGTTTCCCCTTTTACATCCATGAGACCTTGTAGGTATTTGGGTGTGGTATCCTTTTCAGATTAATTTTTTATACCATCTCAATTTCAACTAGATTATATGTGTTATCAGAATCAATGACTAATTCACATCACTTACTTTGGAATTTACATGTTGTCTTGAATAGAATCTTCCTTTCAGAAGGCTACTTCTCTTTAGGTGGTTTGATAAACACTCTTATCATCAAAAAATATTCACCCAATTTTATTCCTCAACATGAGATAGAGAATCCTTACTCTCTTCCTCTCCTTGAACTATTTGATTTCTATTTTCAGTTCTTGATCCACTAGTTTGAGCATACTATGGACATTTACAAAACCTATGACTAACAAACTTATTGTATTTAAGACATTTACCAGTGAATCCACTTAAGCCTCTACCTTGGTGTGTGTATACTAAGTTATTAATTAGAAATTTGTGATTTGTTTATTCCTCCTTGTTGACCTTTACCTCTACAATTTCTAACCTTTACCCTATTTTATTATGTTTGTCTTTTATTCACCCTATCTTCAGCTTTCAAGGCATATTGATAACACTCTTCAATTATTCTTGGACTTACCAAATTTATTTCATCTTGAAGGTTGTATCTCAGCCCATTAATATACCTAGCTATCTTTGTCATATCTTCTTCTACATGACTCGATCTGATGGTCAACTTGTAAAATTCTTTGATATATTCATTAACACCCATCTCCTTTTACTTTAAATTCTAGACCTTCTAGAACAAGTTAATGTGATAATCACTAGGCAAGAATTTTTCCTTCAATTTAGCTACCATCCTATCTCAATATTTGATCTTGGTCTTACCTTTCTTTCTCCTTTAATATTGTACATAGTCCCACCAAAGGGTTTCATGTCATTTTAACTTGGTACAATCAAACTTCACCTTGTTATCATCTAGTAAAATATCATAGTCAAAATTATTATCTATTTCTATAATCCAATCAATAATATCTTCTCAATCAAGGTTACTTGCATATGTCGGAAGTTTTATTTTGGGTTTAGACCCCTTTCCCATGACCACCTTTAATATCTTATATATTCCTTAATCTCACTCTACTTATTCTTGTTTCTCTTTTGGTGCTTGTGGTTCTTCTTATTTCATGTCACTTACATCCATTTTGACCACTCATATTATTTGATTTGCCTCTACTTATATCAAACTTTCATCAAAACTAACCCTCAAATTTCTTAACTCCTCTAAGATTACATCTCCCATTTGGATACCTACTCTTCCACCTCTTGGGTCACTCTTAGGTGGCATTATGGCTTCTTCACTACAACTTACCAAAAAATATGCAATTCACTCTTATATTTAAAAAGTGTCAATATTATTTAAGCCTTTTTCAAGTACCCAACCTGATCTGATACCAATCTGATGCAGAGGGAGAGAGATAATCAATCACTTGGCAATTTCTTTCAATTAGAACTAACTCCTTATAACCCTTCACAAGGACAAATATATATGTTTTTATAAATTCACAAGGGTTATAATCAATATAATAATTATTATAGATACCCTTTAGCCTCTTCTTACTCTATAAAATTTTAGACTCAAACTCTCAAGGGAAGTATATTAACTCTCACTGTGTCTTTACAATTAGGTCTCTTTCTTGTAGCCCTCCCAAGGCACTTTTATAGGAGGTTTGACAAGTACATAAATTATAAATAAAAAATTATATTTTTAAATACCCACTAATGTATTTTAACTCCCTACAAAGGTTTATAATCCAACTATTTAGGTAAATTCACTTATTCAATTGGACCTTCCTCTAACTAGGCCTCAATTATGTCTCTTAGCCTTCAAAACTGAGTTATGACTCAAAAAATACTCACACGTGATAATAATACAATAATTTTTTTGATTCAATTTAATGAAATTAATATCAAGTTCTAAGTCAAATTTTATGTTCTGAAATAAAGTGTAACTACTCAAACCAAGAAATGGTCACAAACCCTAAGCTAGGTTTCTACACAAGCTGAGAGGTGACTGTTTGAAGATTTTAAGAGAAAAATTATGTTTCAAGGAATAAAATATATTTTAAATGGTCTAAACCAATCTAATACACATTTTTAAAATATAATTACACACCATTCAATGTAAAATAGACTTAAAACTAGAAATTCTCACTTGGACTATTCACCAAAATGTAGGGTACAAGACTGTGTTGACAGAGTAGGAGTTTTGTTATGAATTTAGGTATTCAAAAGAGATTATTAGAATAAAAACAAGTTTATTTAAAATTATTATTACCTTAAAACACCTTTTAAATCTTTAAAGTGCTTGAAAATACACACAAGAGACCTTTCACCTTACTTGAAACTGGTCTGTGACACAAAGAATTGTGCTTAAGCCCTAGCTTCCTCTTTCAACATCTATATATAAAGTTTTATACTTTAAAATAAATTAATAATTAAATAATATATATTTAATACACTTACTAATAACTACACTAGAAATCACAATGTTATCCACTAGTTGTTCTCATGCATTTGTATTCATATTCTTCTCAAGCAATACACATAATTCTTAACAAAACCTTCTTGGTGAAACTTGAACCTTATTTTTTATTTTTTGGAGCTCAAAATTTTATTTATATTTTCCTTTAAACTTTCTAACTTCTTCTTGATTGGCTCCAACGTAGGCTTATGTATGTACAAGATGTATTCTTGAACGTTGCAAGTAATTTGAACATAGTGTATAAGTCCAAAAAGGTGTAGAAACACTAAAAGGAATTATAATAAATTTAATAAACCTAAAAAACCAAATATCAAACATTTTAACCTAACAAAATCATTCTAAAGACCTCAAAACTATAAAAAGACATTAAAAAATCTGAATTCGGCATTTTGGGGGAAAATTCCCAGACGGCTCAAATTTAATTTTTAATAATAAATAAGACCTATAAATAATTACTAAGTGATATTAAATACTAATAAGACCCTCATAAGACTCAATAATAATGAAAAAAAACCAAAATGGAACATATGGTGTGATGTTCCTACATCACTGAATGAGGAAGGATGTTAGAATAAGTACATCTTGGCTCAATCTGAAGGAGGATAAAGGTGTGGTGGGAGGTTTTAGCAGGAGGATGATGAAAAAAATTTAAATTAGGATAATAATTTTAAATTAATACACCTTGGTGAAATGGTGAAGCTACAAGGTTTTCTAGTAGCATTCTAGTTTTTATGGGTTGAGCGAATGAAATTAAAAGCCTAGACTAGAGAGGAGAAGAGTTGTTGAAACATTAATTTAGACAGCTATAAGTGGGAGATAAATATACTAGAATATTTAAATAAATAACTACCATATCATGGTGTCTAAGTGTATCATTCAAATTGTAAATGTTCTCTTATTATTTTTTGGCTACACCATCTAGTTAATGGTTAGGAGACCAACCTAATAGTTCCAAATCATTTTAGATTGCCTATCAACATTTTTTAAATTACTTGAAGGGAATGATGTAGATATAATATAATATATTTAAATATCAAGAGAACCTTGTCTAAGCATGAAAATAACTAGTTAAAATCTTGGGAAAAAATAACTAATTCTCTAGGATAATATCCTGTAAACTTTTCATAATCAAAATGATTATCCTTATCAATTTTTTTAATTACCTATGAATGTATCACATAAGAATAAATCATGCAATTCCAAGTGGCTAATAATGTCACTAAAAACTTATAAACTATTTTAATAATGGATGATTTAGCTATTAAAATTTGTAATGCATCGATCAAAGCCCTAGGTGTAGACACCGAAATCGTGTCTACTCCCCTGGTCATTCTCCTCATCCTCTCCCCCCTTTGGTCCCCTTCGTCCATTTAACCACTCCTAGCCCATGTTTTATTAATTTGAAATAAATATCCTATTTTAAATTAATAAAGCTCCTTTTCGCTCTCCTTGCCACCTCACCACCCTAGGATACCCTTCTTGGATTCCCTTCATGACCTAGACTCCCATTCCAACTTCTCCTCTCGCCCATTTAATCCCTTTCGACCGTTTCATCCTCGAACTAGCTGACCCGGTAGTTGGAAAATGGATAAAAGGCTATTTTTAGCCTTTTTCTGACCTTCCAGCCGCCGACGTCGGTCAACTGTCGACTGACGTCGGTGATATTGCCGGCATTGGCGGCCTTCTTAACTATTTTCTGCACCGTTATCTCCTCTCTTCGCTCTCTTCATCTATCTCTCACACCCAGACTCTTGAATCTTTGCATTCGTTTGATCAGTAATCCGTTTCTTGAACCCACCTCTCAGCCAGACCTTGACTCTCTCCCTCAGGTACACACAACAAGCTTCTACAAGCACAACAGGTATTCTACAACTCCATCAACGACAGGTCCACACAGGCTGCATCAACAACAAGCACAGATATCAACACCACTCCTTCAGCATGCCACAGGTAAGTTTTCTTCTATGTTTTTATTGTGTTTTCTAGTCATTTGTTTCAAAACTAGATTCAACACTTCTATCTCCCCAGACTAGACCAGACCCGAATCCCATCTCCCTATTGCCTCTGTCCTCTGTCAGACCATATACTCTACCTATTCAACCAGACTCGTAGACTCAGACCCTAGACCATTCAACCAGGCCCAAAACTTTGTCTCAGACCAATCAAGCAGACCACAGACTCGACCACAGACCCGTCCATGGACCAGAAACTTGCCCAAACTTTGACCACAGACCACTGCCCCGACCGACACCAGTCATTACCCCAACCGACGTCGATAGACTAACCGACGTCGGCAGACCCCGACCACTGACGCTGATAGGACCATCGACGCCGACGACTGTAACCAGGCTGACAACAACACTCAGGTAAGCTTTTGCTTCCATTTTTCTTTTCAGTCTTCTATCATTTCATTACTTTGACATTCTGCTATTTATCAGACATCTTTTATCAAACAGTGGGTTGACATCCCTTAAGGAAGTTTTCATACTTCTGGGAACAGGGTTTTGCTTGGCAACCCACCATCTCCTCATCTAACACCTTTTTTTGTCTTAGTCTCATTCTTTTGCAGGTGTCATTCCTCCACAGCCAAAGAGGAGTTCTCACAACGTCTGGATAACGGTGCGCATGACTACATCCAGGTATCTTCTAGCCTTGACCATTTCCTTAGTTTCTCATTTCTATCTTTTGAATGTAGAAAGCGATTTAGCGTAGAAACATTCTGGCACGCCCGGTGGGACCTTAGGTTCTTCCTCGGGTTCCTTTCCTTCTTTTTCATTTAGGTGCATTAGGTTTCTCCCTCTTCACCTCTTTCGTCTCTTCTAAACGACATCATAAGCGGGATTAAAAAGAACCTTTCTTTTCTTTCTTGCATTTCTAGACTAGTCCAAAATCATACTCTTCAACCCTTTCTCCATTCGTCTTCATACGAAACAAACATTTCGACTTGGGCTTAAAACGTATTGCATTGCATTTCTACTTACTTGCATTTCTTAGACCACACATAGTAATTAATAACCGCATATTGAATTAATCATAGTCCACTTTATGTTACACGACCAAACCACTTGCACTAAATCAAACATCAAACTTACCTGAGACAAGGCCCGACTGGGATTTCATCCCCCAGCGGATACCTTACCCCTTCCCGGCAATCCTACTTGGATTTCATCACCAAGGGGAAAGCCCACTCTGTTCTCTGGCAGAGTCTAATCTCTAGGGAAAGTATATTTTGGCTAAGCGGGCCCAGCTTATCACTGGACTCGTGAAGTGAGGGGAGCTTGCTCCTTAGCACCAGGCCATGTACGGAACCTAACCCAGACTTCTTGCGCACCTAAACATACCTGAAACCATCCATAGACTACCTTCTTCTAGGACCCTTCTAACAGCCAACCTCCCAAACATCATTTTAAGGCATAAGCCACAGGATTCTAAAAGTTGATTCTTAGGATTTAACGCTTAGGGCCTGCCTGTCTCTCTCTATTTTTCTGTTCCTATTTGGTTTTTTGAGCTAGTGAGGACGTTCTTCTCTCTTTTTCCATCCAAGAATCTTAAATTTTTTTTGAGTTTCTGGAAACCACAGTCACCGGCATCGGTTTTACCACCGATGTCGGCAACCTTCTCCACCGGCATTGGTTATCTGACCGACGTCGGCCACCTTCTTGCACCGACATCAGTTTTTCAACCGACATCGGTCACTGTCACAGACCTTTTTCCCAAAATAGCAACCTAAAAACTGACCCTTTTTCTGCCAAAACCCCATTCTAAGTTTTTAAAATTGCAAAAACACAATTTCTGGAACCTGACCCTTTCTCGCCTTGCATGGTTTTGACACGCAGTCAAACCAAGGCTCTTCTTGACCACTCTAGCCATCAACCGCTTCCGTCTACCCTGTCCCTAACCAGTCCTACAATGGAGTTCCACTCGGAGACTGAAAGAACTCCTACAGGACCGACCTCGACCCAGACTCTCATCATCCCTGAAGGGGACCAAGATTTTGCATGATTCTTGGACCTCAACGGCACAGCCCTCCAACACTATCTCGTAAGAAACCAAATGCGAGACCTTTCGGGTGAAGTGGCAATGACATCAACACTATCCACTACTCAACCCTTTATGACTCAGCCTTTTGCCTCAACCATTAACCCGACCATGGCCAATACGCAAAGTTTGGCCTCCCCATCTATTTTTAGACCAACCTCCATCGGGGTTTCGTTACCCCCTCAACCACACGTAATTCAACCAAGTTCTACATCATATCAGAACTTGATTGTCTCGACCCCTCACACTCTTGCACCCATAAATGCAGGAGTGTCTACCTCCCCTTTTGCCAATGCCGTCATGCAACCACCTTTGGTGGTACTTAGTCAACTTATGCCTTCTACTTCCATAACCCAACCACTCTTATCCCCCTCTTTTATCCCTGTGACTAGTCATCCGTACGTTGCGCCCTTACTGGTACAACTGACTACGTCGTATGCCTCTTCTAGCCTCTTTCAAGCGCCCTACAACCTAGGGGGTGCTCCACCCACCAATCCGTCAGCAGATCTCAAAATGCTGATGGATAAAATGTCCAGTCTCGAAGCCTCCATTTCCAGTTCAAGCAATGTCCTGTCATACGACCAAATTTACAATGAACCCATCCATCCTTCCGTCCCGATTCGACCATACCCCAACCAATGGGAGCTTCCTAAATTTTCTCTCTTTCAAAGCAAGGAAGACCCACAACAACACTTACGGGCATTCAGACATGCCTGTTACCTTATTTCCCATGACGATGCGTTGCTTTTACGCACGTTTCCTATGTCCCTTTTTGGCCCTGCCCTTGACTGGTATAGCTCTCTTACCAGACATTCTATCTTTTCATTCACTCAACTCACCCAATTATTTCTCGACCATTTTTCTATCAACATCACCAAACAAGTCTCAATCACAGACCTCTACTCCATCAGGCAATTTGACGATGAGTCGATAGTCAATTTTGTCGCTTGTTGGAGAGGCTTGATTAACCAGCTCTCCTTCTTCTTACCTCAACCCGAGCTCATTGAGCTCTTTTCTCGAGCATGTGCCAGGCACATCTCATCCACCTTACGGGTTCAAACATTCCACACTTTCGACGAAGCCTTCACCATGGCCCGAAAGCTCAAACTCTGCGCCATTGAAGAGGATAAGGTCAAATTGCGTAATACCAACGTAAGAACCAATGACCATACTTCTTCCAGACCTTCTTCTGCCAATTCTAAACCTAAAGGAGTGGCCAACACTGTGGTCATTAGATCACCATCCTCGACAAACACTAATCAATCTCAACCTTCGACATCTTCAAGCATTACCAAACAATTCCAACAATGGTACATCCAGCGTTCATACACTCCACTTGGAGAATCATACGCTTCCGTTTTGGAAAAACTTGTCAAGCAGGGGGTTCTCAATCTCCCTCCAATCTGACCACCTCAATTCGACCCTTCAAAAGCCATCCCTACATGGTATAGGGAGACCGACTTCTACCACTTTCATCGCGTCCACGGCCATGACATCAACAACTGCCGAACCTTCAAGAACATAGTCTAAGACATGATCGACAAGGGGGATCTAGTTTTAGATAACCCGAATGTGCCTCCCAATCAAAACATCGACATCTTCAGACACCCTTTTCCAAACCATCCTCCGACCCAAAACCATATCGAGACCATGACCAATGACCCCCAAGACCATAATATTCACACAATCAACACTATCTTGCCTCTTGTCCCTGACCAACCTCCTCCTTCACAGGTAAAAGAGCCTTCTTCTCCTGTCAGTCCTCCATCGACCTCTCCTATATTGGAGGATGCCTTGACCATACCTATGTCCTTAGCCTCACATTCATCTTTCCTCCCACCAATGGGGGACCCTACTTTGCCTACTCAATCGCAAATAGAAGGCACAATCATCCCTGCCATCTACCATCTTGAGGAGCCGCCCTCTCCTATTTCTTCTCCACCAAGAGAAGACCCAGTCTCTTCACCCATTTTGACTGAGGAAGACCCAGTCACGGCTTCCTCTGGCCTTTTGCTTGAGATTCTCACATCTCACTCACCTCCGTCCACATCTAAACCCAGACCCATGTCTAACCTCGCCTCTCACAAAGGTGGCCCTCAACCCAAACCTAAGAAGGCCACTAGACCACACCGGAGAACTCCTCCCCCACCTTCATCATTACCTTCAATCTTGGGCCCGCATCCATCCACTTTAATAGGAGTTCTTCCTACTCCCATATTTCATAGAGGAAATTCGCCTCCATTATTCCCTCAATCCATCAGACATATATCTCCTTCAAACCATTGACCAACGTCTCTTATGCCTCTTATACCAAAGTCATCAACCTCCACTGCAATAAGACATCCAGACCTGTTAGCAGGTTCTTATGCCTTGCTGTTACGACAATTGTTGTAATCCTCTCGCATCAACCTCCCGCCTCTTAAACCATATCAATCTCTCAGACCAAAACCACCCTGGTTCGATGACACTCAGATTTGTGCATATCATCGCACGCCTAGGCACGACACTGAGCATTGTTGTGCCCTCAAGGTTGTCATTCACCATTGTTTGGAGAATGACACCCTTCTTCTCGATCACATTATCCACAAACCTTCAACACCGTCCCTCTCATCAACTCTCGGATCAAGGCCATCTTGGTTCGACAACTCTAAATTTTGTCACTATCACCACACTCTGGGACATGACACTGAGCATTGTTGTGCCCTCAAAGCTATCACTCGTCAACACTAAAAAAAGGATACCCTTCTCATCAAGGATCCTCTTGACCACCCTTTTGCCAAATCATCAACACCGACCCATGTTTCTCAAACCTCATCACCTAAATCTAGATCTCCATACCAGACTA
Source organism: Torreya grandis (assembly GCA_037957365.1). Lineage (NCBI taxonomy): Eukaryota > Viridiplantae > Streptophyta > Pinopsida > Cupressales > Taxaceae > Torreya > Torreya grandis. Next base: position 62,931 of record JARHVA010008226.1, read on the forward strand.
TGGTCCCTTTCCCGCCTTTAACCCCCTTATTCGAAATCAACACAGTCAATTTGACCACCAAGCCTCAATCAACCTTGACCAATCTGTCAAACATTCTCCCTAGCCGCTGGGGGAATTCAACCTTCATCCAAGCCTCGACCAACCTTCCGACCCCGTCTTGACCAAATATCAATCACTCTTTCAACCAGACCTCGACCAGACTAGCAACCAAACATTCAACAAGACCTCAACCAAACATTCAACCCAATCAAGGACCACATACTGACCAATCAACCCTCGACCAACCATTGACCAACTATCCATTGACCACATCTCAACCAAACATTGACCAATCCTTGACCAAACATTCAACCAGTCTCGACCAATCAGTAACCATATCAGTCACCTTCCCATCTAGCATTAGACATCATCGTGACCAATCTCGAAGAGGCAAATAGGGCAAATTTTCTCTTAATTGACTCAGACCACCTTCATAACACGCACAAGCATGGCCCAGGGACTTATCAGACCCTGAGCCCTTTTATGCCTTTCATCTGCGACCATTCTATTGTTAGTCGAGTACTCGTCCACTTGACATTTACCTTGAGCTCGTCCCTTGAGCAATCCCCATCCTCTTAGTCCTCACTCCTTTCAACCCTATTTCCCCTTAACAAATCCTCTTTAACCCTTTTATACAATAGGGATGCTTTGTCCTAATAAAAGGGAGCCCTTGACCTTCTATAGTCTTGTCCATGACTCAACATTTCTGTCAAAAACAAATCAAGATGTCAAAATATCCAGGTCACTAAAGTCAAATCAAATCAAAAAGGTAGACTGCTCCCTTGAAGGACAGCTGTACTATCACTGTTGTAGCTAATAGACTATTCCCTCGAAGGACAGCTATTCAAAGCCCTTATATATAAATCAAAATATAGACCACTCCCTCAAAGGATGGCTATGAATAACTCTTGCTACAAACAACACCTTTATAGAGGATTCCCACATTGATCAGCTTCGCAAATGACCACCAAGCAAATGACATCTCTCTACAGGCTTCCCGCATTGATCAGTCTGCGCAAAAAAAAAATAAAAATAAAAATAGAGTCATGGACTTGGCTTGTAGTTGTCTCAGGGTCTCCTATAAAAAGGGGCATGGTTATCTCTACTCTTAAAAATGGGTTACCCTATCCTCCTCTCCTATCACCTGCTCAAGGGACTTCGAGCTCACTTTAGTGTCAAAGTGATTCGATTACCGCTCTAACACAACATCTGGTCAATGACGTCATGCATGAATGGGACTCTTGGTTCTCATACCCCTATCTATGCTGTCTTTCTGGTCCTTGTCAATGAAAGAGCAATTTGCCTTTCACTTTTTCTCTACACTTTGGTCACATCCACCCATTTGACATTTTCAGACCACACCCAACCCAACCATTTTCAGACCACAACCCTCATCATAGTCCATTTCACATAGTTTCTATGAACACCAATACACATGGAAACTATCGACCCGACTCAATTTATGTTAAGCATAAACCAATACTTGTTGAAGCATAAATAGACCTCAATTCATTTTTAGCATACATCCATCACGAATATGGAAAATTGCTAGGGATGAAAGACCCCTCGACCAATGTTACAGAATACACCATTTGGAAAAGGCTGTAACATCTTCTTTCTCCTCATCATTTCGACCATGACCCAACCAATCATCGACCATTTCATCTTTCAGCTTGAACTACATTGGTTTCAGGCCCTATGCCTGGGGCTATGTAGGCAGCACTCAGATGACATGATGTTTTCTGGGGTTAGCTCGGCCATCTCATTTGTTCATCTCCCAGATGGACAAACCCCCTCTTTTTCTTCATCACTCGACCTTGACCTTGACCAAGACCAGTCTATCGACCACTTTGACCACCTGTCTACCACTCAGACCTTTTGTCTGAACTACATTGGTCTGAGGCCCCCTCCAATCTGGGCTATGTAGGTAGCACTCAGGTGACACACGTCTTCTAGAGTTAGCTCAACCACCCTCATTTGTTCATCTCTCTGATGGACAAACCTTCTTTCCTCCTTTTTGACCATGACCTTACCCTTGCCCTCGACCACGATCAATCCTTAACCCTTGACCCTTCCTCCCTTTTCGGGAGAACTACATTGGCCTGAGGCCCTGTAACAAGGGCTATGTAGGTAGCACTCAGTCTTCTGAGGTTAGCTCGGCCACATCCTTTCGTCCATCCATCCACCTTGACTAATGACCATTGGAGATCATCCCTATCTCCTCCGACCCTGACCACTTCTAAGACAATGTTGCCTTGGTTGTTTTTGCCTGTATGCTACCTCATGACTGGTTAGTAAAATTGTGTGCAGACTATTTTTTGGACCCTCACAAGTATAGGATCGCATGCCAATTGATCCGTACTACTTGTGACTTTTTCATGTTTCTAGGAGCACTTCCTGAGCTCGGGATACCTGGAACACGATGACTATTTGGAGCTACAGCTATGATTGAATAACCTGATCAGCAGACGACTAAAAGCTGGGTCCTGGTTACTTCAATTTTGGCACTCCTCAACCCTTGACCTATGACAATTTGACCTGACCATCTCGTGCAGTGGTATGCACGCAATCATGACCTTTGCCGCGTTCACCCTCACCCCTTTTTCATCCACTCTTTGTCAAATCATCACCCAATTCCTGATTCCCTTCCCTCGACTCCTACTTTGAGGGGGAATACCTCATCCATAATCGGTGCAATCGACCTCTTTCTACTTTTGTCTTGCAGTTCACTTGAACAACCAACAAGACGAATTCGACCTTATCCCACACCTGGGGAAACCAACTCCTATTTTTGTCTTGCAGTTCGTCCAGAACAACCAACAAGACAAAAAGGGGCAAATGTAGACACCGAAATCGTGTCTACTCCCCTGGTCATTCTCCTCGTCCTCTCCCCCCTTTGGTCCCCTTCATCCATTTAACCACTCCTAGCCCATGCTTTATTAATTTGAAATAAATATACTATTTTAAATTAATAAAGCTCCTTTTCCCTCTCCTTGCCACCTCACCACCCTAGGATACCCTTCTTGGATTCCCTTCATGACCTAGACTCCCATTCCAACTTCTCCTCTCGCCCATTTAATCCCTTTTGACCGTTTCATCCTCGGACTAGCTGACCCGACAGTTGGAAAATGGATGAAAGGCTATTTTTAGCCTTTTTTCGACCTTCCATCCGTCGATGTCGATCAACTGTCGACCGACATCGGTGATATTGCCTGCGTCGGTGGCCTTCTTAACTATTTTCTGCACCGTTATCTCCTCTCTTCGCTCTCTTCGTCTATCTCTCGCACCCAGACTCTTGAATCTTTGCATCCATCTGATCAGCAATCTATTTCTTGAACCCACCTCTCAGCCAGACCTTGACTCTCTCCCTCAGGTACACACAACAAGCTTCTGCAACCACAACAGGTATTCTACAACTCCATCAATGACAGGTCCTCCACACAGGCTGCATCAACAACAAACACAGATATCAACACCACTCCTTCAGCATGCCACAGGTAAGGTTTCTTCTGTGTTTTCATTGTGTTTTCTAGTCATTTGTTTCAAAACTAGATTCAACACTTCTATCTCCCCAGACCAGACCAGACCCAAATCCCATCTCCCTATTGCCTCTGTCCTCTGTCGGACCATATACTCTGCCTATTCAACCAGACTCTCAGACCCAGACCCTAGACCATTCAACCAGGCCCAAAACTTTGTCTTAGACCAATCAAGCAGACCACAGACTCAACCACAGACCCGTCCACGGACCAGAAACTTGCCCAGACTTCAACCACAGACCACTGCCCCGATCGACGCTAGTCATTACCCCAACCGACGTCGGCAGACTAACCGACATCGGCAGACCCCGACCACAGACGCCGGTAGGACCACCGACGCCAGCGACTGTAACCAGGCTGACATCAACACTCAGGTAAGCTTTTGCTTCCATTTTTCTTTTCAGTCTTCTATCATTTCATTACTTTGACATTCTGCTATTTATCAGACATCTTTTATCAAACAGTGGGTTGACATCCCTTAAGGAAGTTTTCATACTTCTGGGAACAGGCTTTTGCTTGGCAACCCACCATCTCCTCATCTAACACCTTTTTTTGTCTTAGTCTCGTTCTTTTGCAGGTGTCATTCCTCCACAGCCAAAGAGGAGTTCTCACAGCGTCTGGATAACGGTGTGCACGACTACATCCAGGTATCTTCTAGCCTTGACCATTTCCTTAGTTTCTCATTTCTATCTTTTGAATGTAGAAAGCGATTTAGCGTAGAAACACTAGGCTAAACCAAGAATCATATTTTTCCTTGAGAATGGATTAACCAGTTCCAATGTGGTAAAGGAAACTATAATTTTGGAAGTGTTTTCAATATTTAATGATACCCATCCTATTTTCGGTCATGGGTGTGTCTTGGCAATGTTGGCCAAAGTCTCAACTAGAATCTAGTTGATTTCTTTGTATCTATCAGTTGCATTTTAGGGTTGAAACAACCATTTGAACACTATCCTGCTCACTTGTGAATTTTATGTAGTTGTAATGCAATAAATCAATTTATAGTTGTTTCTAATTTTTATGGATGGTCCCGTAAATGGAGTTTATATAATATGACATTCTATTCACCATTTATATGTTTTAGATATGTCTATGGCATGGGATATTGGCATTAGTGGTTGTAAAATCCCATGGCAACCCTGAAGAACAACTCAAAAAATGTAAATCCAAAGTTTAAGAGTTAACACTTCAAATAAAAACCCAAAAGTATTAAAAATTATAAATCCTTGATTCATTATGACTCTTAATAGTTATGGTGCCTTTGACTTAGTTGATCAAATGTTTTTGACTCCTTAATCAATACAAATCTTTGTTCTTTCCCTCATTTTAAACTAAGTTGAGTCAAGCTTGACTAATGATTAATAACAAGTAATAAAAATTATGTCATTGTGGTAGTCAATACATATACTCTCAATAGGTGGGAGTGCATTACAGGGTAGCACCCTTTTCTCCACATTTAATTTAAGACCCCTTAAAAATTATAATTTAAACTTCACATGCAATTCTATATATAAAAGAAAACATGTATCCTTGTTTCATATAGTTGGAATATTTATAAATTTTGGATGAGAACCAATTTGGACATTGTTAAACTTATAGAGGACTATGAATTATTTGATGAGTGTTAAACTTGTATAGAAAATGTAGAGATTTGAATCAACTACTATAGTATGTTGATAAGTCTTTATTGAACTTAACTATTTGTTTTGGGTATTGAAACTCATGATGGAATTTAATACTCTTTAGGATGTTTATTTGGATTGAATACATTTTCTTGAAACTAGGACTATGGAAATTCATAGATCTAGATATTAATAACTTAAATATCACAAGTAGATTTGAATAATGATTTAATGTCTTTGGGATAGTTATAATTCTAGACGATTAATTCATTTGATCATTGGAACCATTATTTAAATTATTAAATCTTGCATAAACTTAAATTTCTAAATTATTAATAATTTTTGTAAGATTTTGCAACCTTATTTAGGTGTATGATCAATCCTTATACCTATATCTAATAATAAGACTTCCTTAAATGGTGTGAAACACTTACATAGGTGTTATCAATTGATTAAAGCACACATTTTTTTTCTTATTTTCCCTAATCTAATCTAAATATTTGAAAACTTTAGTCTTGGTCATAAATGACCCAATGCATTTGAGTGAATTAATAATAAGAATTGGGCATCGTTAATTGTATAGGGGATTAGTAACCTTTGTTGGGTATTAAACTCACATTATAGAGTTTGAGACTTTGACCATCTATCAAATCATGGTTTTGGGTTGATTATAATTTTGAGTTTATAATAGATGTGGATATTCATTGGGATGGCAAGGGTATTGTAAGAAACATATGAATTATGATTTGGATTTGGACATGATTTACCTTTGTTTGGTTGAATTATAAGCATTGTATCTTTGGAAAAATGATATATTATCTTTAAATGGAAAACCATAGTATGAAACATTGGGAATTGTGTGTTTAAAATAACTCTTTATAAATTGGAACCCTATATCACACCTTTGTATGTTAATATCAACTTGGTATAATGAAACCCTAGAAAATAAAATCTGAACCTATGTTAAGTAGTTGAATATATTTTGAAGGATATTAATTTTATTATAGATGTTAAAATTCTTATTAGAATTTATTTGGGTATCAAACCACTTTAGAAGGTTGGTTGTTTTGATAAAACATGGTTTTGATCATATTCTTGAGTTACACCTTAGATTGATGACATAATTCATATTTGACACACATAGAACTTCTCTATTAGAATTAGTGTTAGGTCCTAATTTGTACTCATAATTATTTAATAGTGATATTATCTTATGTCTATAAAATGGATAGACAATATTATAAGTCTATGAGATGATTTGGCTAACCTTAGAATTGTGAATGAACACTGAAAACTTGGTACATATGGGTTTTAAGAAATCTATAAGGTCACAAAAACTAATCCATGATTCCAGTTATAGAGTATACCTCAATATCAGGGTTAGAATGCATTTAGGGGTCACCTAATTTTTTCCCAAAATCATGTGGTCTTATTTCATAGACCTTAGTGCATATTAGGAATGTTATATCATTATATACTACATTAAAATGGGGATTTTCATCCCAAATTGTTCTATCTACTGGTATTCTTTTGAATTTATTAGTTCTCTACATCTAGCTCCTTCATGGAAGGGTAAGGACACTCTAAATTGATAAGAGGAGTGTGGGAGATCTAAAAGGATTTGTGATTGGAGGAAAATTCTTCCAATGAAATTCCCTCTCTTCACAAACCTATATGGTTTTTGTGGTCACTTTGGGATTCACCCTTTGAAGAGGTGTTTCAAGTCTCCTTACTCAATTGACACAATGGGAAATCTTTAAGGTTTTTGGTGGCCTATATCTAATGAAAACCTCCACATACGGTTGGATCCCTTGATGCTACACCTATATTATCACTACACCTACTCAAATTGCAATGACAAGTGAAGGAAAAAGCTGAAAGTAAAAAGAAAAAGGGGTGATGCACCAAATTTTAGGTCTCCTCCTTTGATCAGTGAGTTGATAGAAAATATATAACAAGTCTGAATCTAATCACTCAAATTCAAATAGTTCCCTATCATAAGTATTTCAATGTGGAGGTTATAGTTGATACATCAACTAAGATGGGCAATCAAGAGGCATATAATGAAACACTAATGGAATTTCCCACACTTAACATTTACATAACCACTTAATACACACCATATGACCTGAAAAGGGATAAATTACTCATAAATAGGTAAGAATAAAGAGGAAAAATACAAGGAGATTGAACATCAATACTATCATTCATCAATAATTCACCTTGAGTACACTAAATATGAGATTAAGAAGATAAAATCAGTTTGCATTCAATTCAAAAGAAATAAAAAGTATCAATTTTAGTAGGTATTTTCCATACTAACTTGGATGATGATTTTTCAAGCCATTCCAAGCCAAATATATATAAGAAAATAGAATAGAGAGGGGGGTGGGAGGATGTGAAGAAAGTCCATCATGACTGTCATTTATAATGAAATCATTTATAATGCCAAGAGAAACTAAAGAAACAGTCCTATTATTCATCTATCAACATATGTTGTCTTGGATTGATGATGGCTTCATGAGAGGTGGAGTATAAGTGGCTCTTCAACTCCTACGACTCATCTCTCTTCACTTGAAACTACCTTTTCTTGGTTGGAGGAGTTACAAGTTTTTTTGACACATGGCTTATTTGAAATTCTTAGAATCTTTTTACATCATCATTAACTCTTAAAATGGATCTCCCATATTGGTGAGAATGATATTTAAGATTTAGACCTCCTCATACTATTATGTTTATCATTAGAACCTACAATTTTATGTCAAAACTTGTTTGTCCCAAAAGAAAGTGATGAAGGCAAGCCTATCTCTCATACAGTGTCTGGTCTCGTACTTGATTATTGTCACAATAGTCTTGTCAAATACATGTATATATTTTATAAGATCATACAGCCTCTATCTAAGCTTATATATAACCTCCAATTGATTTTTTTCAACTTACTTGACATGGGTTTGGATAGGGTTGTAAGTATTCTTGCTATAGAAGCTCTAAATAGGTTTGAGACTTATATTGAGATCTTGTCTAGGTTTCATTATTTCAACATTGAGGTTGTATGTGTTTTATTAATTCTTAAGAATTCTTAAGAGCATTTCCAATATCAATATAATATTTAACAGTTGATAGAGGCTTGTGTGTTGAATTGAAGGATCTCAACCACATAAAACAAGTGTACTATTTATGCAATACTCATCCAAAATTGCCTATAGTATATGAAATTGGATTGCATATGAATTGAATATCCATAAAAGGGGTTAATTTTAGGTTCACAAAGATTCTCTAAAGTTATACTCTTTATGACCTTAAGAAGGTTTATAACCCTAGTACTCAATGCAAGTATGAAAACATTCTTTATTTTAAACCTGATTAATGGATTGAAACCTATCACATCATCATAAAGACCTATTATATTTATGGTATAAGGTTATGAAACATCTATCTAAGATTTTAAATCCTCTTCAATTTATTAGGAAGTCCAAACATACTCAAACCACTATAAATCAATTAAAATAGGCAATTTCAGGCCTCTTTATTTTGTCTTTCTCTTCACATGTGCCAAATTATTGATATAAAAGGTTCATAAAATATTTTAATATGTTATACATATGTTTCAATAAATTTATAATTCATTTTAATTCATTATATGTCACTCATAGTCATTAATATCTTCTTAGGGTCACAAAAGAAGTTTTTAGGTCTTCAACTTCTTAATGATTGTTAATAGAGTATAGGCCCCCAACAAACTAAAAAATTACAAAAATTTAGAGTATATAAACCTTATAATAGTTCACTAATGGAATTTTTCCCCATGTATCTACTCATATAACTTCCCACACGAGAAAGTTCGTCTTCTCGGGCTTGCAAGCCTGTAAGTGTATATTTTAGAGGATTGTTTAAGTAAAAAAATGGATTCCAATGCTTCATTTTGACTTGGAGACACTTTATATAGGTATAAAACATTAATAATGACTTATAAATATTATTTTATATATCATTTGGCTCCTTAAACTTCCTATAACTTGCATTATCCCATGTCAAGGGTTTATAGGCAATTTAGTAATCTTGACCCTAATGGCTCCTTTTTGATAGTTTCATCTCATAGAAAAGAGTCTAATTACTCTTGAAATATTATTTAGGGTCTGTAATATTAATTAAAAACCTATTGGAAACATATTCAATGCAAAACATGTATTTTCTCTTCATATCCTTGTGTACAAGCCTATAACATTGATCTTGACTTTGATCTTGCTTGCTTGAAATTTGTCTTGGAAGAGGTTAGTGTAGGGTTTATAACTTGTTAAATAATTTTTTTAGAAATTATATATCACATAAAATTATAATAAACCATTTATTTTAATTTTTTATTAATAATTGAATCTCAAAGGCAAATTCACTCTTTTAAGTCTCTACATGCCTAAATGCTTATTTAAAGTGCTCTTGCCTTTCATCTTATGATTTCTATTCATGATAAGGAATAAAGGCACTATATTAAAATCCTTTATGGTTCATCATACTTTAAAATAGTTTTAAAATCTAAAACTCAACTCAAACTTTCACCCTTTCCTCATGTCTATACTTGCAGCCTATGTGTTTTCTTTTAGGCCTATCACCTTGCCAAAACTTGAAAATGGCCCTTCCTAATTGGTTTATATTTTCCAAAATGAATTAAAAAATATAATAATATACCTAAAATTATATCACACCATATATTAGCTTCTTTAGTTTTATAATCAACACCTAAATTCATATTCTCTGTATTCCTATATTCAAGCCTATAGGGATCTATCTAGGCCTAAATTTATTGCAAATCTATCATAAAATTGGAATCCATTGCATTTTATGTCCTTGAATTATATTTTAGATAAAAATTGAGAATTATTAAACTTATTAAATACCTTTAAATTTTTTAAATAAACATATTTTTTTGTTAAAATCCTTTCTTTTTTGTCTATAGACTTACATAGTCCACATGTGCATGTATAAATGCATTGTTTTCTTCCCATATTGACTATGTTGGTGTTTTGAATGAGTTATATGGAATTTTTATATGTTTTACCATCAATATTTATATATAAATAATGCATTTAATAAATTTACCAATGGTCACAAGTCTGTTACATGTTTTTTTACCTTTGAAACCCTATTCAAGAGCATTGGACCAATGACCCTAAGCCTACCAACTGTAATTTATTATCAAGGATAATATTGGGGCCTAAAAAAATGTTTGATGTTTAATGAGTTTCCTATATAATTCTATTTTAGCTTATCAAATCTCATATTAGATGGATCATTCTCTAAAACATAAAAAATGCTTGTTCACAATACTGTGTTTCATTCACTTAAGGCCTGTATGCTTGGATCAATACAAGAAAGATACTTTGGGCATAATTATGGGCTTGTATAAACATCTAAAAGGTAGTATGACTTGGTAAAATTTCATACCATGTTCTTTACACCTTTCTATAATATCTAAAACTCTTCAAATGTCTCTTTTTGGCCCAAAACTTGCACTCTTAAGCCCTACAAGCATATAGATTGATATTTTGCTCATTCATACCTATGAATATTTATTTTAAAAGGTGTAGGATATATATATTATGAATTAATTTATGTCTTATACATCATTTAAACTTTATTTTAATGCACTTCATGCTAGGAAACACCTCATAAGCCTATACAATCCTGCCTGTCATGTCTAAAACTATAGAACAATGACATTTTTTTCTAGTACAACCATGATTATTAGGAATTTTTAGCTAAGTTTGATATTTTATGGACTATTATACCTAAAATTATCAACTTTTAAACCATTTACATGCATTCACCAATCTTATCTATGCCATTTCAAGAGGAAAACCATGCTAGTGGAGTTCAAAAAGGTTTTAGAGGGGTTTAACTTCTTAATAATTATTCATAAATTTATTCCCCCTAATACCAAAAATATTTCCATGAATTTGAAGGTAATAGTGGTGGTCAATATCCCCTAATGGAATTTTTTTTGACATTCTCTCTCATCCATGAACCAACACTATCAAATTGGCCTTCTTAGATGTGCCTATAGACTTACAAACCTGATGGAGGAATTAAATAGGTTTTTATCTTGTTTTGACATATACTATCTTCTTGAGCATGATTTTGTGTTTGGGGAATATGGAGGAAGCCTTGGAGAGTCTTAAAATAAAATGCTTATCTTAAAAAACCTTTCATAGAGACCTCCATGGACCCTTCTTCATCAAAATACCATTCATTTGTTAAAATACCCTATTTTAACTGTAATGTCCCCAATTTTATATTAAAATGGTTTAATTAATTAATTTAATTATTAATTAATTATTATGGAAATTAAGTTGACTTCTTCTAGAAGTTTCCTGGAAGCCTTTAAAAGAAGGGGAAGGCAAAGCATTTGGAATATCTTATATCTTCTGTTGCAAAACTTATTCTGAGTATTGTGAAGGTTGAATCTGTGATTCAGTTGAAATCTCTGAGGACGCAAACCTTCAGCAGATTGGAGAAGAGTTGGATGAAAACCCAGCACTTTTCAGAGGTGGATTCGTGACGGAATTCAGATTGTGCATATTGATCAGATCTGGAGCTTCAGAGGCCATTCACTGAGTATATCAGGGATTCAGCATATGCAGAGGTTTCCAGGTATTTATTAATTAGTTTTGATTTGATATTTATATATTTATATCATCAGATCAGGTTTGGTACGGAATCCGTACAGATCAGCATCAGGCCGTACCAGCAGATTCAGAAAAGGGAAAGGTACAGTTCGCGGTTGCAGGCTGCAGGGTATTACAGAGGCTGACATCGGTAGATAAGTGACCAGCATTGGCATACAGACCGACATCGGCCGATCAGCGATCGACATCGGCAGTCAGGCAATCACAGGCAGTCACCAGCAGGCAGAAATCACCACCAAACAACTGACGACGGTAGTGTGTCGACCGACGTCGGCAAAATCACCGACGTCGGCATCTGTGTTTCTTTTGGACACAGCAGGCCGAGCCACGCAGATCCAGGTTTTTATTTCCAGTTTGGTAGTTTGATATAATAATTGGGTTTTGAGACCACATCTGTAATAATTTTATGATATCTGGACTATATTATCAATTGTATTCAGATTTATATCTTTGTCTATTTGATTGAATGCCTGCAAGTAGTTGAAATCAGTTTTCTTTGAAAAGAATTTGCATTCAAATCTAGTTTGTGATCTTTCAGTGGTATCAGAGCCATGCATCTTGCCAGCCTGTAGGGGTAAATATATTTTATTTCTATGCATCCTGGAAGATTTGATAGAAGCCATAGATATTTTACACGTAGTAGAGCTCAGTACGAGCGAGAGTTGGGTTTAGGACAGGAACCTATCATGGCCGAAGAACATAGGAATGCCCATAAAAACCAGGATGAGGTAGAGATGATGAGGACCCTTATCACTACCCAGCCCAGGATTGTTCAGGCTATAGACCGATTACAGGATACCATGGATTGTTTAGAGGTGGATAGACACAGAGATAGGAGGAATAGATCGGTTTCAGTGACAGGTAGTCATCATACCCATCAGTCCAGTCAGCATAGTCACCATTCCCATTCTTCAGTGGGGAGCTCCCGTCATTCCTCTAGGTGAAATCATCATCATACACCTACCCCAAATATACCATTACTACCTCAGTTTGTACCAGGTGGACAACCAGTACAGGTGGATCCACCAGAGATTGGGTTCCAAGAGTCCATTTTGGCAGCCACAACAGAGTGGAGAGCTTTACCCCCAGAGGTTAGGGAGGTTTTTCCTTTTCCCCAATATTGTGCACAGTGTAGAGACACAGTGAGATTCAGGGGAGATCGGGGTAATAGACCACCACAGTATCAGCATAATCATGACCTCAATAGAGCTACGGGGAAGATTACATTGGCTCCATATAATGGCTCTGGAGAGACTAGTGCAAGAGCTTGGGTCCACAAGCTGGACATATATCTTTCTTTGAGGCCCATGCCTGAGCGTGAGGCCATTCAGTTTGTAGTGTTACATTTAGAGGGGATTGCATATGATTGGTGGCACCATGGATTGGTCACCCAGGATCATGCTTTAGTTCACTCCTATGCTGAGTTCACTGAGTGACTTATTGCACGGTTTGACCGTAAGGATACAGAACTTTACTACAGAGAGTTGGCTCATCTTAGACAGAGTGGTCACGTAGAAACTTATATTAATGAGTTTCAGTGTATTGTGGTTATGGTACCTGATATGCCTCAGAGACGGAGTGTGATGTTATTTATTGAGGGATTACAGGATAGACTTAAGGGACTGGTACGTGCTTTCCAACCAGCCACTCTTAAGGATGCCATTGATGTGACATTGAGACTGGATACTGTTCCCACTTCTTATCAGGGTGATAAGAAAATAGCCACGGACTCTCAGCCTTTACAGAAGGCCAATGAACCACAAAATAAAGAAGGGTCATCCTCTATAAATCCTTGGATGAATCAGGAGACTAGGAATGACTTGAGGAGGAAAAAGTTATGTTTTTCCTGCAAAGATCCATGGGAACCAGGACACCGTTGCATGGGTAAAGGAAAGGTTCATTTGATTGAGGTAACTTCTGAGTGTGGAGATGAGGAGGTTCCTGATACGGACATTGAGGATAATATTGAGCAGGTTCAGACACAGTTGGAGTTAGACACCCCGGAGCCTTTGGCATCAGCCAAAGCAATTATGGCTACCCTCTCCAGTTATCCTAACTTTCATGCCTTTCAGTTGAAAGGTACACTTAAGGGTAAGTGGGTTGTGAGCTTGGTAGATACAGGTGCTACACATAACTTCATTGACTGAAAGTTAGTGGGAAGGCGTGGATTGCAGTATGAGAAGTTTGGGGGTTTTGGGGTAAAAGTGGCAGATGGTGCAGTTTTGGGTTGTACCAAACAGATTCCACAGCTTAGCATTCAGATGGGGGATTACACTCTAACCGATGATTTTTATGTGTTTCCTTTAGAGGATTATGATGTGGTCTTGGGCATGCAGTGGTTACAGGGTATTGGGCGCTACATTATTGATCACCACCGTATGCAGTTAGAATTTCTTTCTGGGGGAAGGAAGATTATCTTGAAGGCAGCTCAAGATGGAGGACCTAAGGAGGGGTCATCTCACAGGATGGAGTCTCATTTTATAACTGATGTGGTAAATAATTCTATTTGTTGCAGGGCATTTTCCTTTCCAATTATAAGTCAACATCCTTATGGAGATTGTGAGAGTTTGATAATCAGAGTAGCGCAGTGGCCTTTTTCTAAGTCTAAGGTATGTGATGGTGAATTTGCTAATTACATATTGAAGATTATCACACTAATCTCTAGGAGAAATAAGGAGACTGTAGTCACGGATATTTTCCAGCATGGTGTTTCTGACAGAAGAGTTTGTAAATTTTTGAGAATAATATGGAATCCAGGAAGTTAGTGTTGAGTATCAGGAGCGAATTACTTGAGGACAAGCAATCTCCAGGAAGGGAGGACTGTAATGTCCCCAATTTTCTATTAAAATGGTTTAATTAATTAATTTAATTATTAATTAATTATTATGGAAATTAAGTTGACTTCTTCTAGAAGTTTCCTGGAAGCCTTTAAAAGAAGGGGAAGGCAAAGCATTTGGAATATCTTATATCTTCTGTTGCAAAACTTATTCTGAGTATTGTGAAGGTTGAATCTGTGATTCAGCTGAAATCTTTGAGGACACAAACCTTCAGCAGATTGGAGAAGAGTTGGATGAAAACCTAGCACTTTTCAGAGGTGGATTCGTGATGGAATTCAGATTGTGCATATTGATCAGATTTGGAGCTTCAGAGGACATTCACTGAGTATATCAGGGATTCAGCATATGCAGAGGTTTCCAAGTATTTATTAATTAGTTTTGATTTGATATTTATATATTTATATCATCAGATTAGGTTCGGTACAGAATCTGTACAGATCGGCATCAGGCCGTACCAGTGGATTTAGAAAAGGGAAAGGCACAGTTTGCGGTTGCAGACCGCAGGGTATTATAGAGGCCGACATCGGCAGATAAGTGACCGGCATCGGCATACAGACTGACATCGGCCGATCAGCGACCGACATCGGCCGATCAGCGACCGACATCGATAGTCAGGCAGTCACAAGCAGTCACCAGTAGGCAGAAATTGCCACCAGACAACCGACGATGGCAGTGTGTCGACTGACGTCGATAGAATCACCAACGTCAGCGACTGTGTTTCTTTTGGACACAGCAGGCCGAGCCACACAGATCCAGGTTTTTATTTCCAGTTTGGTAGTTTGATATAATAATTGGGTTTTGAGACCACATCTGTAATAATTTTATGATATCTGGACTATATTATCAATTGTATTCAGATTTATATCTTTGTCCATTTGATTGAATGCCTGCAAGTAGTTGAAATCAATTTTCTTTGAAAAGAATTTGCATTCAAATCTAGTTTGGGATCTTTCATTAACTGTTGTAACTATGTATAAAACATCAAATGGAATTATCCCTAAATTTATTGAGCCAACATTGTAATGTATAAAAATATATTTCCATGTATTTATCCACACTATTCTATATTTAGATGTTAGACAATGAGCAAAGTAATTTTCAAGGTGAGTTATATGTTGGATAAGAAGCATTTTGACACTTTCACCAAGTGTAAGGGCATAAAGACATATAATATAATATTTAAAAATAGTAAATGACTCAAGATACCCCTTTTTACCTTTATACATGGTTTTAGACCTTCAAACTTGATGTCTTCCAAGGTGGTTTCATTGGAACACTTCAATAAAAAATACAAGATAAAACAATAGAAACCTTAAAAACTCTAAAAGTACCTTAATCTCTCCAAAGACTTGAAGATGCATTGTTCCCATCTTACCATCTTTGATTCTAGCTCCATCAGCTTAGTATAACACTATGATTCTTGGATGATCATCATCTCATTATCTTTCTTCATGGATCAAGCACATCTTGACTTTCACCAACCTACCTTAATCTTTCCAAAGTTACCTTAAACTTTTCTAAACTGCATTGTAAAAGACCTCTTCAAAGATCATGGTATGAAACTAATTTGATAAGACATACACATGCACCATATCATCTTAATAAGACCATATTTAGACCTTGAGATGACATGTAACACCAAGACATGATTCCTAACAAGACCATTTCAAGGTTAGATGACTTAGTTACCTAGTTTTGAATAATCCTTGGTCATGGGTCACTAATTAGATAACACTTTATAGTGGCAATGATGATCTATAGAGCTCTGATAGATTATTATTATGAAAACATTTTCATATATGATTATATTTGATAGGTGATTATATTGAATACTATGTTGATGAAATCATGTTTTAGCAATGTTGTTGTAAATAATTGTGAATTGTTATTCGGTTTAATTTTAGTTTGTATATTACCTTGAAACTGAATTATTAAACTAACAAAATATGAAATATTACTTATCTACTAAGATGTTTCATTTGTACTTGTAATGAAAGAAAGATGTTAGCCAGTTCAGGTGAAGGTTGATTTAACTTCTAGATATGAATGCAAATATGTACTATGAAGTTGACATTTGTTATACACTTCATAATATAAATACATTGAAATATGACACAATGCATAAGTTGATTTTATTATTAAGTTTCTAACCTAATTAAAATGTGTAAACATAAGATTGAATTTATAACCATATTAACCAAAGGAATTGTAATTTATTTCATGAATGATTATTGATTTTTGTACATAGCCATACTATGAAACCATTATATGAACGGAATTGCATATGATTAGATTATAACAAACTTGTTTACACATTCTTTTACTTTCATGAATGAACATCAAAATAAGTATTTAGTAGGAAAATTTTCAAGATGATAAGATGAATTAGTTAAAAATTAAAAATTAAAATAATTTTGGTACATTTTTCTAGTACCTGACTAGAGGGTTCATACAAATAGACCCACTTATAACATAACAAGAGGGTTTTATGTTGCAATAAGAATAAATACATGTTGTATAATATAATTATATTTAAAAATATATATTTATTACTTTCTTAAATGAAACCAAAAAAAGATAAGAGGTTAAATTTACCATAGATTTTATTTATATATAAAAAGATATATAAAAATAAATTATACTTTTTCTTAAAATATACATATATATATATATATATATATATATATATATATATATATATATATATATATATAAATATAAATATATATAAATATGTTGATATAAATATATATTATGTATTACTTCTACTTCCTCTTCTATTGACTCATGAAAGCATTCTTACTTTTAAATTCAAACTTGCCAACATGGAAATAATAAAATCTAACTGAGAAAATAAATGAAATAAGAAAAAACAATAAAATAAAAATTAACCTATGGTTTCAATCCAATGGTTAAGAATTATTTAATCTAATTGATACAATCACTTCACTTTTGGTAGGAAGTTTCCCTTCTTGCAAACTTGACTTCTAAATTTAATTAAATGTATTAGTGACCTTTCAATATCACTTTTGACATTGATTCACAACTGGCCACTTTTTATAGTGTAATGTGCCAAACAACTCAATAAAATAATATTGATTTTTGGGAAAATTTGAAATTTAAGTATGCACTTTTGTACAAAGGAAAATATTAGACAATTTTATAACATTGAGCAAAGACCACAAAAGAATTTAATATGAAATGACCTAAGAAAATTTTTCATTGGCATATGCATATTTTGAATTTCAAAAGTAAAAACCTAGAAAATGGCATTATACTTGAATATAGTCCATGTGGTATAGGGTAAAAATTTAAAATATTAATTTTAGAATAAAACTTTTAGTTATTGCAAAAATGGAAATCATGTCAATGATAAACTAAAGGAAATGTGAGAGATTTAAGTTCATCAATAATAAATAATTATAGTTATTTTACTTATAATTAGGTTAATTGAAGCAACTCAAAATTTGAATGGCTTAAAATTACCAATTCAACAATCAAATAATTTTATTATTAACTTTTACAATCAAAATTGGACATATTCTAAAACTAGTTTTTCAAATAATTTTTAGTGTGGATTTATATTTGATTGTCACACATTTTATATGTGAAATACAAGCTAGAGATCAAGCTTAGGGTTTAATGAATGTATTCAACCATGAAAGTATTATGTAATGATTGTTTATGTTTTGTAAGATTGAATGTATAAGAGCATTGATGTAATAGGTGTTTCGTACATTGAAGATGTACTTTTTTATAGGCTTTGCTGATTGATATAAAGGAATGCTAACTAAAATGGATGTTGTGTGTTCTTAGTTGTTTATTAGTCTTTGATATTTTTTCCTATTTGCATACTTTATGTCTTTATCATTCTCTATATATCAATGGGATTCTTGATGTTCTATTATTGTGACTCGAGTGAGCACTTAAGTCTTAGAGCTTAAGTGTATGCCCATGTTGCAAGTGTGAGTGTTCTCTTATTTTTTGTGCATGATCTAGCCTACATAGAGCTAAGGAAGTTTAATAAAAATCACAATATTGTTTCACCTTATCTCCCTAGATAATCAAATGTAACTACATGTTTTTTTCTTAAGCCTCCAATTGATACAAGTATTCAACAATATAAAACATTTAAAATCGATTGAAAGTATTAAAGAATATAATATAATATTAATAGTGTGCATAAGACTTGATTTTACTTATTTATACTCGTTATTGAAATGCCTGTGAGTATTTTATATACATAAATGTCTCAAATTTAAATTAAGGCCCTATTGATGCACAAGCCATCCAAATAAAAGAGATAAAATGTAAAAAAGGGTTCCAAAAATTTAAAAGAGAGGAAAAGGAAAAAAATCTCCCATGGAAGAAGAACAACCAGAATTGGTGGCCATTAATTATGGTAAACATAAACAAACTAGAGCAAAAGACAAAGGGAGATCTCAAGATAGAAAAACATAGAGAATAGAGAAAATAGAAGAAAGAGAGAATAATGGTATCACATGGAGAGTAAACACATAGAAAATTACCAATTACCTACTTTGAACCAATGGTCCATTTGCAAAAAACCATACTAAACACATTAAAAGAATGACCCTTATATGAAAACTAGGTGTCCATAGAAGACATATTTTTATTTCATTCCAAAACCTAGATGCAAGTTGTGATCCAATTGGTGCAGATGATGGTAAAAGTTTATTGCCATGCCATTCACCAAGGTAAAAATCCCAAGCCATACTAAAAAGGGGTGAAATCCTAAATTATCTCAATAGGTAGTGCAATTGTCAAGTTCCTCTTCTCAAAATCCCACTCAAAGCTTCAAAAAATATATAATAAAAATCTAGTAATTGAAGTTGTAAATTTGAAGCTACGCCATATGAATATTGGCATTGGGACGAAAAAATCTTGAACTATTTGATCGAGATATAGAGATATATTTATGGGATAACAATCCAAATTACAAAATTTAGATGTGTTATATGAATGCACAGAATCAACATTAAATATTAATTTAGAAATTAACATTTAGATGGAGATGCATAAAAAATATAATACAACTAGAACAAAAATATTTATTAATATGTACATTCTATACATGACAAACTCTTTAGAAAATTTTATAGATGTGTTTATCTTCTATACATATGTCTATGCTATGATATTCTATTCTAACACTTTAAATATGTATACATTGTTTTAAAAATATGTAAAGGATAAGTAATAGTGATGAAAGGTGAAGGATAAGTAACTATTATGGAAGATGAAGAAATTTTTCTTCCATGTGACTCTTCATATTTCAGAGGTTGGCCTAGATGACCTTAGAATGTAACATCCAATTCTAACATATAGGCTATTTCCCTGCACTCTACAGAGGCACTTACCCTCAATCCTATAAGGGGAACCCCTCAAATCATATGAGGGGCTCCACTCATTTATGAAAAAATGCAACAATGTTGTCGACAATTAGTGATACTGAGTGTTCTATTTATCCTTAGTAGTTTGGTCTACAAGTGTTTGTGACCTTGAATAAGGGAGTGATGAGCACCACATAAGATTTTTTGTGTTCTTAGATGGTGCCAGGTCAAATTTAATTATGTTTTCCCATGCCACTAGAAATGTGTGTGTGACATCTAGTAGAGATGGATTGGTTTTATATAAACTATTGCATACCTTGATGGGGCAAGGAGCATAGCCATTCCTAAAACATAGACTAAAATTATTGAGAATAAAATTGAGCAACAAAAAAATAATTACAATTCTTCATTATTCTCCTAAAATAAATACATATAATATTTTAATAATGCATAACTAACACATTTTTAAAAAAAAAATCCTAGAGTTAATTGTACTTGTTATTTTCAATAGTTTTTACAACTTGATATTTTTAGTAACTTTTGTATGAAAGCTTAGATGGGTCATCTATCTATCCCTTATTCTCTACATGACTAAACAACTCTTAGGGGTGACTTGAAACTACAAGTTCATGCCCAGTTACAAAAAACTAAATCTATAAAATTCTTAAAATAGCAAAAATAAAATTAAAATGCAAATTTTGGCCTTTAGATGGTCAATTTCAAGCCTAAAAACTTGTCATAAAATTTACTTAGCATTTAGCGTGGCTTATGGCAACATGGAGATCTTCAAAATATTCATTTTTTTTTAAATGGATCAAATGGATTAATGGATCAGAAGTTATGACTTTCACAATATATGTTCCATCATCATTTCCTTTGGTTGAGAACTAAACTCCTATGAGTTACTCTATTAAAATTATTCCATTTTTCCATGTTTAGTGTTTTCAATTCCCATTTAGATATCCATGAGATATCCTCATACTTTCATCCTTCCCATCGTACCAATTAATTATTGTAATTGCCCTACCTAGTACTCACTATTTTCTCATCCAAAACTTATATTATTTTCTTTTTCCTTGACACTTACTACCTCCAATCCACTTATTCTTCTTCCTCCCCTTCATTATCATGTCAATGAAATGCACGTAAATCAAAAAAATAAGTCTTAGAAAAATATCAAAATTCTATGGCAAGTTTACCTTATAAGCATTATTATTTATTTTCTTCACAATTTTGCATGGGCCAATCTTATTATGTTTCAACTTGTTACATGTCGCTTGGATAAATTTTTCCTTTAAAAGATATACCATCACTAACTCTCCTTCTTTGAATACTTTTGGCCTTTCGCTTACACATTCTATTGCCTTACACTCCTCATTACTTTCTATAGATTTCTATTTACTTCATCTTGTAATTATTGTGTACTCTGTAAATGCCTCTACATCATCACTTACTCATTCTACAATTGGTAACTACACCAAGTCTAAAACACCCTTTCTCATAAACTTGATTACCTTTTTGTTCAAATTTTAATGTTATATTGGGATCATTTTTAATATTATTGATTAGGTAGATATGATTTTGGAATTAAATCAATATGGTGTTGATTATATCTCTTTGGCTATAAATTATAAGGCAACTCATTAGGTATAACATCAACATACTCTTCTAACACTTGTGTTGCCTCTATTGGTATTTACAAATCCTTTGCTTCTTCTTTATTTTCCATTGATGCATAAATAAATCCTGTGATATTTATATTTTTGATAAATTATTTTGTGGATAACATGTTTTGTACTTCCCTGCTTCCTTGAGAGGTAATAAAACTATCCTTGAAAGGAAAGATGTATTTGTTATCATCTCCATCATGGATTACTTTCCTATCATATTTCTATGGCCTTCTCAACAACACATAGCATGCATCCATTGGAATAAAATCACACCACATTTCACCCCAATGAGTCTTTTTAGTGATCAATTCAATTAAACAACTCTTATCATTAGTAATTCTCTTTCCCTTTTTAAACTAGAAATATAGTAAGGATGATGATTGTTTTCATATTGCAGACATAAATTCTCTTATTTCTTTAGATACCATGCTTTCACAACTTCCATCATCAATAATAACCTTACATACCTTTCCTCTTGAAGTACGTATTGTTTATAAAATATTTTTATTCAGCCATGAGTCACCATTGTCTTTATCTCACACCTACTTGTTCCTTGGAGCTATCATTGCCCTCCTAATCATAAGAGTCTCTCCTACATCTGTTGTAATTTTTGCATTCTATTATTTTACCTTAGCCTTAGCCAAACTTAATCTTTATTTATCCTCTTACCTCCTCTCTTGTGCATAATAATGCAGACATTCAAATGCTTTGTTCCCTTCTTCACCACATCCATAGAAAATAAAAGGTCTTTAACGTAATTTTCATCATCTACCAACACCATAGCCTCTACCTCTCTGAAATCATCTTCCTCTTTTCTAATATTAAATCCCTTGTCTGACATCTTATCTTTCCATCCTAAGATTGATTCTTCTATTATGGAATTAAATCCACCTTTTTCCCTTAATGGGGATGACAGTCCTCTCTTCATACTAGGGGATCTTTGAAAACCCTGCCTATTTTGATTTTCTTTTGCCTTTAAAGCTAGTTGTTAAGCATCTTCCATGTTTTGGATTCTATCCATACTTAACTCAACTTGAATATAAAACTTGAAACCATTTAATACATTATAGCAATTTGTTTCTCTATTATTTCATTCTCCACTCAAATGGATAGCTAGTAAAATTCATAAATGTAGTTATGTACGCCATCCTCCTTTTGTATCAAGTTCTAAAATCTTCTATAGATAATTTGTGAATAGTCCACAAGGATAATTTTTCCTCTAAAAATTTTCGTCATTTTACTCCAGGTCTTGATCTTTTAGTACACTTATTTTTCCTTTGATTTTGTAAATGATCCCACCATATTATGGCATGACCCTTCAATTGTGTACATGAAATTTTCACCTTCTTCTCTTCTGTCATATTCTTTCACTCAAAAAAAAAAAAAAAAAAAATGCTATTCAACCAGTTTATTAGCTGGCTTAGTTTTAGACTAACCCCATACTCTAAAACTTCAAATTTGATTCCTTCATTCTCTCCTTTTAACATGCCCTAACTAGTTTTTCTTTAAATGAATGTTTCTCTTCTTGTTTCTAAATCTCTACTTACTCCTTTCTTTCTTCATCATTTTCATCAACTCTTTGCCTTATTCATTGGCCTACAATAATTCCTATAAACTCTTCCACTCTCATGTGTAATTCTTTTAGATACATGTTCATCTAAGAAAGGCCTCATCTTTTTGCTATCTTTCTTCTCAAAAACTTGTTCTTCAATAAATTTTTTTTCAAAAATAAAATTTGAAATATAGAAAAAATTCACACACAATCTTACCTTCAATTTTCTTTCAAAAACTGAAGCTGCTTTGATACTAGATGATGGGGCCAATAACACATCAATCCCCAAAACACATTTTTTATGGAGAATAAAATTGAGTAGCAAAAAAAGAATTCTAATTATTCATTATTTCCTAAAATAATAAATAGGTATTTTCATAATGCACAACTAACATGCTATAAATTAATCTTTGAGTTAATTGAACTTGTTATTTTAGTATTTTTTTGGAACCTATTTTTTATAACTGTTACATGTAAGCTTGGATGGGGCAACCAACTATCTCTTACCAGGGTTGACTTGCAATTGCAAGTTCATGCCCTGTTACAAAAAAATAAAAATAAATAAAAAATCTATAAAATTCTAAAAATTCTAAAAAAAAAATTAAAATACAATTTTTGGCCTTTTAATGGTCAATTTCGGGCCTAAAAAAATGTCAAAAAAGTCTCTAAGTGGCTAGCATGATTTAAGGCTACATGGAGCTCTTCAAGATTTTTTTTTTAAAAATTAGCTCAAACAAATTCTTGGATCAAAGTTCATGCCTTTTGCAATATATATTCCCACATTAGACCTCTAGAAAGTGTTCTATTGTACCGTAAACCATGCAACATGTCTTGGCATTACCACATGCCATGAGAATGGGCTTAACAATATCGATGGAAGTATATTTGGAGAATCTACCCAAATCACTATCTTAGTAGGTATTTCAATCATCCATGGCCTTGTCTCAAAAGTTAGGTAAAAAAATCACATCTCTCTAATATATCAAGTACAAATTCTATTTATTCACATTTTAACATAGATTTGATATTTATAGAAATCTAAGACTCGAAGTGTTAATCTATATGTTATTATGGTGTAATTACCATTACAAATCTTTTAGATACCTCCTAGAAAATATTAAATCAATATTAACATGGATTTATATTAGTAATACACATGTCATAGCTTTTTCATTATTGTAGTTTATAGATAGAATTTACTTTTAGTTATAATTTTTTTTAAAGTTTTGAATGTGATATCTTTGTGAAAAATTTCATATGTTAGGGGCATATCCCATGTATATTTGATCAATGTTAAAATAAATGTGTTGGTAATAAATTTTTCATAACTCCTTCATTGTTGCATTTCATAGAGACTATTGACATACAATCACATATTTTTTAGTTTTATGTCAAATACATGCATTATATTCTTATCTTATTTTTATTACACCAAGAGACATAATCTACAACAATGAAGGGTAGTGGTGGAGTGTAATATCTGTGAGTGTGTTTGTAAAATGGCCAAATTTAAATTTGACTTCTATTTGACCATCATAGGATAATTTTAATTTTGCTTGGAGAAGGCAATCAACAATCACGATATCTTGGGCATAGGATGGAGTTTAGAGCTCAAATTTTGGTCATGCATTTTTTTTACATCTTAAAAAGGATTTACTTACAATTACATGTTTTTTCTAGATATGTGCTAGTCATAAACATTTTTTTGCTAGGCAATAGTGCTTGATACCACTCGACACTACTATTAGATGATATAGTGCTACCGAGGGGTAAAGTGCTCTCAGGTGGTAAGGTGCTACTAGGTGTCAAAGTTCTATTAAGCCATAGAAAATAATTGGGCAACATAATGCAGTCAGGTAGCACAATGCTATTAGACGACAAAACTCGAGTGACCTCAAGGCTCAAGATCTTGGCAATGCAGTAAATAAAGATACTTCAGTAGTAATCCCTGTGAACTTATGTACTATATATATAAGGTGAATTACATGGATAACCCCATTATTATTATAAAAGATTGGCAAGCTGGCCCCTAAAAAAAATAACATCCTAAAATTTTAGGTGAATGAGCCTTATGTACGACTCCTAAAAATTGTCAAATTCAATTTCTCAAAATCTGAATATTCATGAATTAATGAATATTTGCCACTAAAATTTGCTCTGATCATGTCTTAAAGGATACAAATGGTGGAAATCATATGGATCAAGTGTAAAGGAACTACAACACTTCACTATTCTAATTTTGAGTCAAGGATCAAGTGCATCTGCATGTGAAAATAATTGGAGTTGTTTTGACCACATTCAATTTAAGAAAAGAAATAGGTTATTGTCGGAAAATTTAGGAGATCCTATTAATGTTTATAAGAATTTGTGAATGTGCATGAGTAAAATGGCAAAATAATCTTCTTCTTCACAAACCCATCCCATTGAAGCACACTTGGAGGACACAGATGATCCTGACTTTCTTTTTAATGAATTTAATGATAATGATGATGATGTTGTTGATGAGCCAAGCACCCTCCATGATATGGAACCTTTTGATGTAGCTAGTAGCCTATAATGCCATAGGGTGAACTAGCTTTTGATGATACCAAACTTTTTAATGTAACAAGTAGCCTTAAGGCTATAGGGCATATTTTGTATGAAGCTTAAAAACTTAGTATTACATGTTTTAAATTTTGAGACTTTTAGTTTTTCAAAAAGAATTATTAATATTTTGTTGTGACTTATTTTTGTATGATTTTATAGTTTTTTAGTTTAGAACTTAATGACGAATTTTTCTTGAACTTATTCATTGATGAACCTGAATTGGATTTTATCCTCGTCAAACTCGAACTCGAACTCAAACCTTGTGACATAATTTTTGCTTAACATAAATACAATAGTGTAAACCACCTTGAGTAAAATATTATTTATGTATATTATTAGTATTGACATTTCAATAGTATAAATTTCTTTAAATTTTTTATTAATATATTATATATAATATTAAATAATAAATATATATTACCGTTTCCCATACCCGTCTCTATTTTTCAAGAGAAGCAATTTGAAATTCAGAAATCCTATTACTGGTATAATTAACTTTCCCCAAAATATTGAAAATATGAAAACTAGAATACATAAGAAATCATAATTGGATCTATTCTTTGTGATAATGCTCAAACTCTATAAACATTATCAAATTGCCCAATTTTTTCCCAAATCAATGAATGTTGTAAGATACAATATAAATAAAACATGGTATGCCTCAACATGATTGATTTCCTACATGTTCATCATCCATGAAATTTGGTTGATCATCAAGTTGCTCCAATATGTATTGACATAACCTTGAAGACAAAGGGAAATAATGCAGTAACTGGTGGAGCTCATATTGAGGTGAGATACAAGCTTGGCAGCCATATCAATATTGTGTAATGGAACATCAATTATGTGTTATCACCATCTTACTCTATCATTTGTTAACATATTTATACTAAAAAAGAGAATTGATCCGGTAAAAGTTTATTTTTAACATAAAGAAATCACACGGTTTCTTTTTAAGATAAAGAAATCACAAGGAAAATCGTGACTGTAAAAGCAGATATTTTGTTATTCATTGTTAGAAACTCAAGTTAAATTGGAGTTAATTTCTCCACTCCTCATGCATGCAATTGTAAGCAATCAGTTAGTAAACTGACAGTCGAGCAATCAGTTAGTTAGCAAACTGTTAGTCAAACTGTTAGAAAATTTGTTAGAGAGTTAGTTTGCATGTAAAGACTAAAATTAGTTTTGAGTTTATTTTCTAATTTTTGTATGGATTCAAATCTATTTAAAGACGCTTGGGCGCATCATTGTAAGCAATAAAAATTGAAGATCAATAGAATCTCTTTCTTTCAATAAATTGTTGTAGCAATTGGATTCTTTCTTATTTATTTGTTTTAGTTCTTGTTTTGTATGCTCTCTATATTCTGACAAATTGGTATCAGAGCCTAGGTTGTGACAGAAGAGCCTGGTTAGGAAAGCAGCCAGCAGGGAGGCGACAAGAAGAAAGGAGAGCGAAGCAGTTAGGCATAGGAATTGCCAGCAGGTAGCGTAGAGACCGACATCAGCAGTCTAACCAACGTCGGTAGTATTAGTGACCGACAATGGCAGTGTAACTGACGTCAGTAGTATTAGTGACTGATAGTGGTAGTATAACCAACATCGACAATATTAGTGACTGACAGCAGTAGTATAACTGATGTTGGCAGTATTAATGATTGATAGCGATAATATAACCGATGTCGGTAGTATTAGTGACTGACTACAGCAGTATAACCAACGTCGATGACTGTGTTTCAGAAACAACAACCAAAAAGCCATTCCAGCATAAGAAATGACAGTAAACAACAGTATTTCATAGCCTCAAATTCTCATCTTCAATGGTAAAAATTATGATTTATGGGCAATTAAGATGAGAACTTTATTTTGCTCACAAGATGTTTGGGATTTGGTAGAGAGTGGTTTTGTAGAACCGCAGGACGAGGTAGCCCATCTGGCGTTAAATCAAGCACAAAAGGACCAGCTTAAAGAGAATAAGAAAAAAGATGCAAAAGCTTTATTTCTCATCCAACAGGCATTGGATGAATCTATATTTTATAGAGTTACAACAACAACAAGATCCAGAGAGGCATGGAAAATCTTGGAGACTACCTATAAAGGTAATACAAAGGTAAAAATTGCTAAATTGCAATCTCTTAGGAGAACTTTCAAAAATTTGCAAATGAATGAATCAGAATCTATAGACTAGTTTATGGGTCAGGTTTTGAATATAGTGAATCAAATTAGATCTGATGGAGAATCTATCACAGATCAGAAGATCATAGAGAAAGTACTCAGATGTTTACCCAGTGAATTTGATGTTATAGTTGTAGCTATTGAAGAAACCAAGGATTTGGAACAATTATCTTTAGATGAATTAATGGGTTCTTTGTTAACACATGAATCTAGAATGAATAGAAATAACACTTCTCTTGAGAATGCCTTCAAGTCACAGGTATTAGTTGGCAGAGGAAGAGGAAGAGCCAGGTCAAACTTTAGAGGAAGAGGCAGAGGTAGATATGGAAGGAACAATTCAGATGAAGGTGATAATAGTAATCAAAACTACAGTAGTAGAGGAAACTACAGCAACAGAGGACGTGGCAGCAACCACTTCCATCAAGGTTCACAAAGGTTTGAAAAATCTAATGTTCAATGTTATTACTGTAAGAAATATGGTCACTATGCAAGTGATTGCAGAAATAAACAAGGATATGTGTACAAGCAGAACACTAATTACACAGGTGAATCTAGTTCTAATCTAGGTGAATATAGTTCTAATCCTGGAAGCATGTTTCTTACTTGTAATATTACTCAAGAAAAAGCTAAAGATATTTGGTTCTTAGATAGTGGATGCAGTAATCATATGACAGAAAATAAATTTTTTTTTGCTAGTCTTGATGATTCTATAAGATCAGAAGTGAAATTAGGAAATGATATCACAATAGATGTCATGGGTAAAGGTGTCATAAATGTTTTGGCCAAGAATGGTGAAAGAAGGTTTATACCTGATGTTTATTTTGTACCTAGACTAAAACATAATCTTTTGAGTGTTGGTCAGTTAGTACAGAAAGGTTACAGAATATCCTTTATGGATAATGTTTGCACAATATTGGACAATTTTCCAAGTGACAGGTTGATAGGAAAAGTGGAGATGACCAAGAATCGAATGTTCCCTCTTCATATTCAGTGCATCCAAGGAGAAGAAGAAGCCCACTTCAAATCCATATAGCTAGATCAATCATGGTTATGGCACTTAAGGTATGGACATTTACATTTTGGAGGTTTAAATTTGTTACAGAAGAAAATTATGGTGAAGGGTTTACCACCAATAGAACAGCCAGGAAGTTCATGTGATAGTTGTATTCTGGCAAAACAGCATAGAGAGAGCTTTCCAGTAGGAGGCTCATATAGAACTAAGGTAATATTGGAGTTAGTCCATAGTGATTTATGTGGACCAATGCAAACTCCATCATTTGGAGGTAGTACTTATTTTTTAACCTTCATTGATGACTTTAGCAGAAAGACTTGGATCTATTTTCTCAAAAACAAGTCTGAAGCCTTTGGAAAGTTTAAAGAATTCAAGGCAATGGTTGAAAAGTAGAGTGGTCGTTATATCAAGGTACTTAGATCAAATAGAGGAGGTGAATATATGTCTAATCAATTTCAAGATTTTTGCAGATATCATGGAATCAAAAGACAGTTGACTACAAGGTACACACCACAACAGAATGGTGTAGCAGAAAGAAAGAATAAAACAATCATGGAAATGGCAAGAAGCATGTTGAAAGCTAAACACTTGTCAAATGAATATTGGGCAAAAGCAGTAGCATGTGCAGTGTATATTCTGAACAGAAGCCCAACAAAGAGTGTCAGAGATCGAATTCCACAAGAAGCGTGGACTGGTAAGAAATATAGTGTATATCATTTTAGAATTTTTGGTTGTGTTGCATATTCTCTTATACCATCTAAATTGAGAAAGAAACTTGATGATAGAGGTGAGAAATGCATTTTTATTGGCTATAGTGAAGAGTCAAAAGCTTATAAGCTGTATAACCCTATTACAAAGCAAGTGATTATAAGCAGAGATGTAGAATTCAAGGAAGAAGAAGCATGGGATGGTAGCACTATCACAGTTGGGGCACCAATTCCACAGGATGAAGAAGTTTTTGAAGAACAAAATTTGCAAGGGGGACAATCCTCTCCACAAGCAGGGACAAGCACTCCAATGAGAACACCTAGGAGGTTTGAACAAGGTGAATCATCTAGTCATGCATGTCACCCTACTCCAAATTCACAAGTGATGAATCGGATCCAACTCTTGCTACTTTAAGAGCAAGATTGAAAGGTAAGAAAATGAGAAATTTGAATGAGATTTATAATCAAGAAGAAGAGAAATTAGATTTGGTTTCAAATTTTGCTCTTTTCACTCATGACCCTATGTATTATGAAGAAAGCTCAGCCAATGCGTGGGAGAAGATCCAGAAGCTGCTCAGGAGAGGGGGGCAAAAAAAGAAAAGAAAAGGAGGATTTATATCCAAGAAGCTGTGAAAGTGTTGAAAAGAGCCAAGCAACGGAATAGTTGGAGAGTAGCGCAAGAGGCGCTTGTGAGAGATGGTAAGAGCTTCACAAAGCTCGAGTTACACAACGAGTGAAGCTGTGAAAGTGTGTGTGTTACACAATGAGTGAAGCTGTCAAAGTGCATGAAGATTAGGCCGATCGTTGGCAAATCTAGACCAACGTGGAAAGAACCCAGCAGAGTCCTGGGAGAAACCCTAAGCAGTTAAGCATCGGGTGAAAGAAAGGTAAGCAAGCAAGAAGCTACTCCTCAGTCTTAAATGCTGAGTGAACGCTCATTGAGCAATTGGATTTGTATGAAGACAAGACGGTGTATTTCGCATGAGAGGCAGTGTATTCTGCAAAAGAAAAGCATCCTAGCTGAAGCTGGTAGACAAAATTTAGGCATAGTAAATGCTAAAACTGTAAGTGATAGAAATTAAGGGGGAGTGTTAGAAACTCAAGTTAAATTGGAGTTAATTTCTCCACTCCTCATGCATGCAATTGTAAGCAATCAGTTAGTAAACTGACAATTGAGCAATCAGTTAGTTAGCAAACAGTTAGTCAAACTGTTAGAGAATTTGTTAGATAGTTAGTTTGCATGTAAAGACTAAAATTAGTCTTGAGTTTATTTTCTAATTTTTGTATGGATTCAAATCTATTTAAAGACGCTTGGGCGCATCATTGTAAGCAAAAAAAATTGAAGATCAATAGAATATCTTTCTTTCAAAAAATTGCTGTAGCAATTGGAATCTTTCTTATTTATTTATTTTAGTTCTTGTTTTGTATGCTCTCTATATTCTGACATTCATCTATGAAGTGCTTTGGATTATATTTTTCCTTTTTCCATGATGTCTTTATGGGCTTGAAATTTTGACATTTGTTATTTGGAATTGCTTTAAGCCAGCGAGGTGGTAATCTGGGAATGGACATCATTTCACTGCTTCAGGAGCAGGTCGGTCTAATTGCGGGGATTACCTTCAATACCGTTGGTACACTACAGAGAGATGCTCCACCGGTGCAATTATCTCCAAATTATCCCGAGCCACAATCCAACTCAACAGAAGATCCGGCTACACTGTCAGATCAACCCAGGTCCATGACTGCTGCTTTAGTAGATGCAGCTAAACAGGTAATTTTTTCATGGAAACCACAATGATTAATATGCCAATGTCAAAATCAGAGTCTTGAGGTATACTGTTATATTTAGTTGGGCATTTGAATGGCTTTTAAATAAGGATCATCATGTTCGCGGCTTTTTAAAATTGTTATTTGTTTATCGTGCTTTGAGAGACGGTGCTAGAGCAGTAGAGTCAAATTCCCATCTTAGAAAGTTTATAATGAATAATACTGATCTTTCTAATAATAAGTACTGATTAATATTTGAATCAGAAATTGCAAGTAAACTTAACGATTTGAATAATACTGATCTTTCTAAAACTATAAGTACTGATTAATATGCTATGTTGCCAGAATCTAGAAGTGGGATGTGAAAAATGGGACGTGTGATGGGAAACGGGGCTGGGGAGGTTTCAATGCAATAAACACATGTTGTCTATGTATATGTATGAAACTTTCAATTTTTTTTAATGATTCATAAATCATTCAACCATTATAAAAGTCACAAAAGTCAGTCACGGCAATATTCAAATAAACTTGGCAAGACTGAAAAATATGCAAACATTCGCTGGCACAATAGCAATAAGAAAATTGAATGTAGTGCAAAGAAACATCTATTGGCATGTCACACGAGTGGCATGTCACATTTATTGGAACTAAGATCAAAAATCTTTTGTGTATTTGCTTAGCTTGAACATTGCAGTAAATCATGTGTGCTAATGAATTTACTAACTGTTGGAAAAGGCATGTGATCATCTTCATTACTCCATTTTTTTTTCTCTTTGTTAAATGCCTCAAACAACGAGCTTGCTTTTCAACGTGCTTCTTTACATGGTGTTGGTTACAACCTGCTTAATGTTTGATGTTCTTTTTCTTAAAGCAACAGGTTAATGGAAGAGAAAATTCGACCACAGTACTTTGCATTTTCCTTTTCATTCCATTTGTGTTGTAGTGTTCCATTTAGTATCTGATGGGCATTAATATTGTGGTTTTTTGTCAAGATGGTAATGAGCTGTGATACAGTTCTTTTCGTAAGAATCCATTCTGTTTTGATATTTAGCTTGTAACTTGTGAGCATGCTGTCATTCAGTTTGATGCCTTGGTAGCGGCACTACCTTTACCAGAGCGAGAGGAGGAAGCACAACTTAGACGGATTGAACGACTTCAGAGGATAATTGTCAATCGGTTTTTAGTTTGAAATTGATATATAATTTCTGCTGGAGTGTGTGTTTAGACTAAAACTAGGGTTGGACCTTTACACACTACTGTTGAAAAATAACTTGAGTTATTTCCTGCCTACCTGTCTTTTGATGCTATTTTTGTTACATGGGCATATTTGCAAGCTTGAATTCAATGTGTATTCAATACTGAGCATTCCATAACTTTCTCTGAAATTAATAATTATCTGTCTGAATCTGTTAAAATATTAATCGAAGAAAGTTATAGAAAATACTGTGCTCTTTGTTGGAGACTGGTGTTAATTTCTCCACTCCTCATGCATGCAGCAGTTAACAATCAGTTAGAGATCAGCGAGTTATCAAACAGTTAGTTAAACTGTTAGAGAAGCAGTTAACATTCAGTCAGTTAGATAAACAGTTAGTTTGCATGTAAAGACTAAAATTAGTTTTGAGTTTGTTTTTCTAATTATTGTTTGCCTTAATATCTATTTAAAGGACTCATGGGTGCAGTATTGTAATTGAGCAAGATAAGCAAGATCAAGAAGATCTGCAAGAATCAAGAAGATTATTAAAAATCTTGTTCCATGATTGCTGTAGCAATCTGTGTGTGTTCTATTTTCTGTTTTTAATATATGTTTTTATTTTCTAACAAATGGTATCAGAGCAAAGAGATTGCGTTGAAAGAAAGAAGATCCTACTGGAGGAAAGGAGATCACCTTTGGAAAATAGATATCGCAGGCTATATCAAGTGGCGTAGACAATATAAGGACTGCCCAGCCGCCAAATTCAATAAGATTGAAAGAACCTTTGGATGGCTAATAGAAAAGCCATAGACAAGACTCAAAAGCTTCTCAAGCAATGGAGCAGCTACGAGTGGGAGATTTTTTTTTAAAAATAAAAAATAAAATAAAGGATTTATATCCAAGACGCTGTGAAGGGGTTGAAAAGAGCCAAGCAGCAGAACAGTTGAAGAAAGAAGGTAGCTCAAGAGGCGCGCGTGAGAGATGGTAAGAGCTCCGCAAAGCTCGAGTTACACAGCGAGTGAAGCTGTGAAAGTGTGTGTGTTGAACAATGAGAGAAGCTGTGAAAGTGTGTGTGTTGAACAGCGAGTGAAGCTATCAAAGTGTTTGAAGATCAGGCCGATCATTGGCAAATCTAGACCAACTTGGAAAGAACCCAGCAGAGTCTTGGGAGGAAACCTGAGCAGTTAAGCGTCGGGCGAAAGATAGGTAAGCAAGTATGAAGTTTGCAGTATTGGACATAAGCATGTCCGTTGATAGTCTTTCAACAGAGTACTCCTCAGTCTTAAACGCTAAGTGAACGCTCATTGAGCAATTGTATTTGTTTTGTATGAAGAGAAGGTGGTGTATTCCACATATAAGGCGATGTATTTCGCAAGGCGGTGTATTCTGCATGAGAGATAGTGTATTCTGCAAAAGAAAAGCATCCTAACTGAAGCTGATAGACAGAATGAGTGAAGAGATGTATGCCATCAATCGCAGCTACTAGCAAAGTAGCTGTGGCAAGATTGGTAAATAATTTAGGCATTGTAAATGCTGAAATAGTTTGTGGTAGAAATAAAGGGGGAGTGTTGGAGACTGGAGTTAATTTCTCCACTCCTCATGCATGCCGCAGTTAACAATCAGTTAGAGATCAGTCAGTTATCAAACAGTGAGTTAAATTGTTAGAGAAGCAGTTAACATTCAGTCAATTAGACAAACAGTTAGTTTGCATGTAAAGACTAAAATTAGTCTTGAATTTGTTTTTCTAATTATTGTTTGCCTTAATATCTATTTAAAGGACTCATTGATGTAGTATTGTAATTGAGCAAGATAAACAAGATCAAGAAGATCTGCAAGAATCAAGAAGATTATTAAAAATCTTGTTCCATGATTGCTGTAGCAATCTGTGTGTGTTCTATTTTCTGTTTTTAATATATGTTTTTATTTTCTAACACTCTTGCAATCCCTTATGGACACCAATCACAAGCCATGATCATCGTTTAGCAGTGCATGAAACAAAGACCTCTGCCATCTATTTCTATATGCTCTGACCGTTGAGTCTAATTGTGAAACTGTTTTAGGTTGCTTTTTGTATGCCACAAATTCTGCTCTTATATGAGGCTGTTCCAGTTTGCAATTTTAGACAAATAATTTTAATCAAGATATTAATCTTCTTTGCTATTAAAATAACTTCCTCCGTGATAGTCCGTCTGTATAGCTGCTTAATTTGCATTGCTATTTCCTCAAGGAAATACCATTTTGTGTATTTTTCATCAGTTCTGTGAGAATCTACAGAAACTAGTTCTGAGTTAATCTGCTTAAAGCATTATTAAGATGTCACCATAAATTTGAATATAAATCATTAGATATCTGTTTTCTTTATACGGGCAGAGAATGAAGCAGTGGGCAAGGAGCTCCAAAAGGAAATAGAGGATGCAGGTGAAAATCTTTCTTATTCTCATATTGCAAGTCTCTTGACTTTGCTTGGCTTTCTTAGTACAGATTCAAACTCTTATACTAGTTCTGTACTCTCAAATGAAAATTGTTGGAATTATTCTTCCAGAGTTGGAATTTAAGCAAGTACATGAACTTTTCAACATGGCAAGTGCGACAGATAATTGCTTGAATCTGAAGTCACCTTGCTAACCATTTTGGGGAATTCGTACCAAGATCTTCAGAGTGTTGCAGAACTAGCAAATCACCATTATTGGTCAAGCCTGAATATTCAATGAGATGATTATGTATCTGAAAGGAGTGTTTGGCCAAGGCTTTGTGATCTATATTTGCATCACATTCCCCTTTTGAAAAGAGGAGATGAAATGTGGGTGTCAAGGAGTGTCTTTTGATATAATCCACGTAATTATATTAATGTAGAAAATTATGAAGGTAAATTACGTACATAGATTTTCAGTTTATCGATTGTTTAGTTTCTTTTCAATGTCTTAGTAGCTAGAGATAAAAAAATAGATTCTTGTTTTTGGTTTGAAGCAGAATGAATGAAATAGTCTATTTGAGTGATGAAGGACTAACTATTTGTAACTGTTGATTACAGTAAATGCGAATATCTTTGACCATTGTGACTGTGCCAGAATATCTCAGGTGTTAAGCAGAAGTTATGGTTCTCTCTTTTTTTTTTTAATATTTTAATATTTTTTTTTGGTATGCTCATCTTTATGGTTCCTTCAAATTTATTGGTTCTATGGAGTCCCATTGATCCATATTGATCACTTGTGGACATTTGTACAATTTCTTTCTTTTAGTAACTTTTGACTATTGGGTTTAGGGGGCTGGTTGGCAGTTTTATATTGTGTCACTTTCACGTGTTTTTTTGTGAGTTTGAAAGTAATATATTTGCAGCTTTTGTAGCGAAATTTTTGTGGGTACGCCATCCAATATTCTTTGGAATAGCGAGTCTTGCATAATATTTCTTTAATGGTAGTTTGATTTGTTTTTCATATATGAAAAAGCATACCTATTACAAATGACTCTTTTAGATTTATCTTTCATTGGGGAGGAACTCCACAATTCTTACATTTTGTTTTTTAAATGATATATAGTGAGAAATCTTCATTGCTAATATTTATAACAAGTTTGTCAAATGTGTGGGTTTTCACCCCTTTAATGAGGAGCTTTTTAAATGGGTTTTGTTTTTGTGGAATTCTATTATGTTTTTTTTTGGTTGGATTGGTTCCGATTTTTTTCATGTCAATTTTCAAAGCTCTTTAGACAAAGATTTTTTTGGTCTTTTGGGCTTTGGTTTTTCAACAATTTTGGCCTCCTTTTATCCCTGTGGTCTCCCTTCTTTGACCTTGCTACAGTGAAGATCATAGCTGCTCCCATTTGGATCAGATTTTATCATCTATCGCTGGCTTTGAGGAAGGATGAAATTATCATGGAATTGATTAACAAAGTGGGCTCCTTCACAAAAATTGACAGAAGCTCATTATTTGGTAGATTTGTGCGAGTTTGTGCCGTGGTGGTCATTTCTAATCCTCTTATTTATATGGTGATTTTGTCCTCTTCTAGAGGTAGATGGACACAATTCCTCAACTACAAAGGGCTTTTGCTCTGTTGTTTCTAGAGTAACCTCTTTGGTCATAAGGTGGCAGCATGTTCGTCTGTAGTTTGGTCATCTACTCCTTCCTCCCTTCTGCTCATTTGGAAAAAGGAGGGACCTCTTGGTCAGGGCTTTAGGTGGCACATTCAAGAGGTCGTTAATTTGACTTCAGCTGCCACCCCCCTTCCCCCTTGCCTGTTGACCCCCTCGCTCCCCATTTACCCATTGAACCTACCTCCCCTTTTCAATTTTTTCTCCCTTTAAAACCCATTCCTCCTCCTTCGCCCACCCTCCCATTTCATGTTCCCCCCCTCCCTAAGCCCAATGTTCCTCCCCTACTAGGGTTTCTCCCCCTTTGTCACCCTTCCCTTCTCCTTCTCTATCCCCCCTCTCTACTACTATTGTCCTGCCCTACATGTGAGCTAGGAAACTCCACTAATGTGGGAACAACCTCAAAAAGGAAAGGTAGATATTCTGAGGTGGAAAGGCTGAGGTTGGAGGCATAAAAATTGGTAAGAGATGGGTCCCATTGGATGACGAAGGACCTT
Organism: Torreya grandis; assembly: GCA_037957365.1. Classification (NCBI taxonomy): domain Eukaryota; kingdom Viridiplantae; phylum Streptophyta; class Pinopsida; order Cupressales; family Taxaceae; genus Torreya; species Torreya grandis. The sequence goes on from JARHVA010008226.1 coordinate 100,244, forward strand.
CTTTCTAGGCTTGAGAGAAGACAGGACCTAACCTGCAATTGAGGGTGGAAACGTGCTCTTGCTTGAGCTTCCTTTGGTTAGCTTTTGTTACTATTCCAGTTTTTCTACTGCAAATTTGTTGAATTTTCACTAAAAGGTTTGTCTATTTTGTTAGGTTTTTTACTACCTATAGGTAGTGGTTTGGTGACCTCATGTTGTTTCTTGTCTCTGTTATATGGATGCTTGTTCCCCTTATGGGTGGTGTTTTTTCCTTTAGGGGTTTTTTGTTTATTTGTTGCTCTAGAGTTTTTTGTTTGTTTCAGGAACTGGGCCCCTATTATGTCCTAGTGCCAGTTCTCATATCTGATCAAAAGCATTTATCCTATCAGATAAAAAAAAATTATGTTTTTTAATTTAGTAAAATAAATTGAATCATTTGTGCAAGAGATGAGAATAATAATAATGTTCATAATAAAAATGAGCCCTTATACCATTACAATTTTAGAATGAAGATGCCAAATCTCTTCTTTATAATTTGGGTAGAATTTTTTCTTATAACTATTAGAATAATTTAATGATGTGTTAATTTATATTTGCACTTGTGGGCTTCTTGAATCGTTGTGGGATTATAGTTTGCCTTATTTTAGGGAGAAAGGCATGTTTTTTCTCTTAGCGTGCATTGTTGAGATGTATGACATTGCTTACAAACTTTTTGGGAAGGCCATGTAGGATGAAATATGATAGTAAATGAACAAAATAATAATTGTGGGAAGGTTCTATGAGATGAAATACAAGAGCAAATAAATGAGATAATATTTGTATAATCATTCCAAGACATTCAATATTTCATAGAGATTCTTAATGTTTGGTTTTATTAGTTACATTGAAAACCATAGCTGACAATATAGTAGAAATAAAGGTAAATATAAACCAGGTTAACAAAATGGAAAACTATTTATATATCAATTAGATAGGTTTGATAGGTAGATTAAACTTTTCTTAAGACAACTATTCTTCCATTATAATGGAAGAAATACATTTTTTTAAAACCTCCTTTTACACTTCTCTAACTTCAATATTTTGATACCCTCTCTTAATTTAATACTCTGTCAACTCTTAATTCCAATTGGCAAAAAAAATCACAACATAGTCATCATTTGCTGCTAACTCAACCCCATACCATGAAAACTACACAAAAATTTATAGAATCAACTTAACTCCAATTTCCCCTAATCACTTGGGAAAAATGACAACCTATTTTTAGATCAATAAACATCAACTACAAGTGAGAAATGATTTGATAGTTATTCAACCAATTTTTAACACAAATTAACAACTAATGAAGAAAGTAGCTCAAATAGCAACTAGATGTGAAAAGCTGGTTAGAACTGAAATAAAATTTTGAAAATTAATGTAAATGCATGATACACTTGGATAAGGTCAACATAACATTAAAATTTTGACCTTCTAAATAGGTTTGTTATGAACAAAATATCTAATATAAAAAATAATGTTAAAAAATAACAAATGCACCACACTAGATATGTATGGTGGGCCAATATGCCCTAACCTTCAATATACTAAATATTAGAAATAAAAATGTCATAACACATTATCACGCTATACAAATTCCTTAAAGAAGGAATCACTCCAAGATATTTCTCACTATGAGATCCAAACATGGTATTATATGTTAACTTTACTACTCAATATAAATTATCCATAATCCATGATGACGTACAATGACAAACATCCTTTATATATAACCCATTTTATGATAATAGTGGAGGTGATCTGAATTGCAGAGACTATATGAGGGACAACACTAGAAATGAGGATCTAGATGTGTTATATGTGTGTAGAAGCAATATGAAACAAACATTTGGAATAGAAAATAGTAAAATTGAAACTGTGCATTTTGTAAATGGCATACTCTTAAATAGGATGTATGGTTGTCTTTCTCTTTCTATCTGATGCCATTTAATCATGTAAACATGTTTACATAATATTACAAAGTCATGGAATCTAAAAAACCATTATGAAAAATGAAAAGTTTAAGTGTTCACATGTTGCATTGAACAATGCTAAAATTTAGTGATCCAAATTTCATGTGTAGTCTATTTTCTTGCACCAAATAAGGGTGCTACCCCTCAATTTTTACTAGGGCTCTAACCCATCAGGATTGAAGGGATTGATGAAGGGATATGCACAGTGCACAAATAAGATCCACTTCAAAGGGGGGTGAGTTGAGAAGGGAAATATTCACAAAGAAAGGAAGATGTGTCAATGAGTGTACTAAGATTAGAAAGATCTTTTCAAGGAAGGGGACATGAAAAGCATGTCCAGGGTACATGAGACTTTGGAAGGTGAGGACCTAACCCCATGCTCTCAACAAGGGGAGGGTAAATCCTTTACACATTAGGCCAATGGATAATCAAATATAGCATAATTCACAAGTTAACCTTTTGACCCATTACAAATGTTACCTATTGGACCCATCCTATCTAAATATGAGTTATTTGTCTTCCAAATTGGCTACTTAATAGCTTCATATACATATGTAATGTCCCCAACTCGGGATAAATCAGTAAAAAGGGGTTTTCCAACAAACCCTAACAATAACACAATAATCCCTAACACCACATGTGAAAATTCTAATTCACATATCAAGCCATAATTAATAATTATATTTTTTTCTAATTTTTCCACTTCAAACCCTAGATAAAAATTAGAAAATGTTAGAAATTCAATTTTTAAAGTGCAAAGCAATAATTAACCCTCAAATATTCACCATTAAATTAAGAATATTATTACCAAAATAAATACCTTATTTTTTGAATTTTCATAATGAATAATAGCTAGAAAATACCAATAAAAATAGCATAAAATGATTAAATATTTAAAACTACAATTTTGGCTTGAAACAACCCTTGAAACCCTCATATTTAACCCCAAAAGAGGTCACCTAGCTATCATAGGTAGTTCATTTCCCTAGGGCACCAAATACAACCCTCTAAAATCAATCCACAATCCTCAAAACCCTATGCTATCCCTCCAAATTAGTAGCTACCCTACTTTTCTGGTCATTGCCCTATTTTCTAGGCTCTAACCCCTAGTCACTAGCCCTCAAAATAGAGATGAAGTTACTACCCAAAATATGATGAAAATTTTGTAAAAATCAAAGCAATGAAGCTCAATGCAACCCTTGAATGAGGATGCCCTAGTTGAATGTAAAGGTTTTTATCCTTACTCCAACTACCATTGAAGGGTTTCATCCTCAATGTATAAGTTAAGTGTTTTCATGTTTAAGCTTTCAATTTTAATTATCAAAATCATGCATACCTCTCAAATGAAATCCAATGCCCTTTATATACTCACCTTTTTAATTATGAAGGTAGAGTTAGTGGATTATAAGATCGGTCATCCTTTAGAAACACTTAAAGGATTTTTAAGACCTTTAAGTCAAAATAGGCCCTCCTTAATGCAAAATTATAATAACTTAAGTGAAAAATCACTTTTACCTTTTAAGGAGGGGAAATTAGTGTTTCACATTTTACCTTTCTTGCCTTAGCCTAGGGAAAGCACCAAAAGAACTAGGCTAAATTTCATGTCCATGCTTAGGCCAAAAAAGGGGACATGACAATCCTCCCTAACCAAAATTGTTTATCCTCAAGAAATTATAATATCTAAGGGGTTGTCCTAACATTCCTCATTATGCAATGTCCACCTATATTTATTTTCCAAGGAAGGGAAACCACCTCTAGTTTCTCTTTGTTATTGTACCTATTGTTGTTGAGTAGAGACCAATTATAGTCATCCTAAAAAATGGCCACAAAATGCATTCCTCTCTCATTCCAATGGCTTCCCCTATTGCAGTCTTCAATGTAGAACCAATAATAGTTATTACCCCTCTCAAAACTGCCATTCAAGCTTATCATTTCAAGTTTGACAAGGGCTGGAAACTTATTCAAAACTGATGTGACTCTTACTTGCCTCCTTGGGCTCATGTGTTGACTCACCTTAAAGGCAATTGCCCCCAAAGTATTGATGTACTTAAAGTTTATGTGGTTTTTTTTGGAGTTGACAACCTTGAATTTACCATAAATCTTGAAGCTATTTTTTCTTACTTCATCCTTTCGAGGTCCACTCATACATCTCACCTTCCAAACATCCATTAGGAGCCTATAACTCCCTTCTATAGTGATAGGAAAGTTATGCACAATAATTTATATCAAGATATCGATGCTACCCCTTATAGAAAACTTCCATTGAATGAATGCCTTGAAATAGCAGGCTCTTAGGTAAGCATACCAATACTCTCCCATGTACCTTGATGTTGTCTTATTCCATTTGAAGTGATCCCAACAAATGACTTGAAAAAATTAAACTTGAGCATTTTAGAAAACATACCTTCCCTCTTGATGCTTGGCCCAAGCATGTGGCCTTGCCATGGTGACAAAAAAATTCTTTCTTGCTCACCTACTTGCTGTCATCGGAAGTGTTGTTCCTCTTCTACCAATTTCAACCTTACCTCATAAGTGGAAAGCCAAATCTCCTTTGTAAAATTAGAGCTTATTTAGGGATGTAACTCATGCCATTTTTCAATATTTTTTATGCATATGATTAGTTTAGTTTGCCTATTTTCCCCTTCATTATTTATGGCTTTTATGACCCTATCATTTTTAGACATTTTAATGATTTTTTCCAGTTGTATTGGCACACATTTCACCAATTTTTTTGAACATATAACCTGCTAAGTTGGAAAAGTAAAATAATAATTTTATGAATGTGTTAGGGCCTTGATTTTGTCAAAAAAAAAAGAATTCGTAAGGCTGTCCATACTTTTTAATTTTTCCCATTCCAAGACTTGTCTCCACTTGCCAACTCTTGAATTATCCATGTTTCTCAAGAACATAATGTGATGATTCTTAGGACACCTTAGTGGCTATCCCCACTCAAAATTTTCAACTTAATTTGAACTCCTTGTTGCTGTTAGAACTGGATGGTGCTGTGACCCCTCAATTGTGGATCTAAAAACTTCAGCAAGTTGGATATCATCATGAGGAGTTAATCAAACACTTCCCTCACATGCATAACTCCTAACAAGGTCTTCTCGAAGGTCCTTCTTTACAATATTGTGCAAATATGATTTTTCTCTATTTTTAATACTATCACAATGGTGTCTTAAGAACTCAACTTCATTTTAAGCACATGTAGGTGTTGTCTATCTTGAAAGGCTCTTAATTTTTCCTCTTTTTCCCTCCTTAGCAACTCCTCACACCTTTCTTGGGTCCTTGCTATAAGGGAATAATTTTCTCCTTATTCATTTAAAATATTTCCCCCTTTTACTAGTAAATCTCCTTGTTGTTCATACCCTTGATAGAAAGCCTCACTTTGATGCTCTATTAGCTACCTATCATCATGCTAAAAATTCTCACTTGGCTGTCCCAAAAATTCTGATTTTTACAACTCAAAATTTTTATCATGCAACTCATAATTTTTTTTATTATATTTGTCCCATTTATGGTTGGCTAGATAATATTCTTTGTCTACCCTAAAAATGTTGATTTTTGAAGGTCTGAGATTTCAATACTTGGCTGCCCCAAGGTGTTGCCCTTGTACTGTTCATAGGGCTTCAATGTACCAATTTTCTAATTCAAAACTGCTTTCTCTTTCCTTATCATAAATTGAAATTCAATCCTTTCAAAGTCTTTCTTTCAAGCTACATTTTCAGAATTTGTAAGGTTCTTAAAACAAGAATTTAAATGATTCTTTACATACCTTAAATCTTCCTCATACTTATTTGAAGCCAACTCTAATTTTTCCCTTACTCCAATGAAAGGAATAACTACAAATATATTAAACTCAAAATTGCTACCCTTTTTAGATCTTAAAACATTACCGAGATTCCACACTTTCTAGAAACAATAATTATCAACTTGAATCAAGGGGTCCCCATGCCCCTATTGTAAACTAATGCCTCCTTTTATCACCCTTTTTATCATGCTTTTTATGAGGGCAATAAATCTAAAAGGACATAGTATGACACAATAAATTTGATATGTTACCAAGCCTTTCATACATTGGGATAAAAACAACAAGATTTTCCTCCTTTGGTGAAGTAGGGTCTATGGAAATCCTTCTATCCTTGTGATTCCCCATTTCTTCTTCAATTACATCTCTTTCCACACTATTGTTCTATAAATTAGCAAGTTATTTGTCAACTTCATCCTCTAATGATTAGGTTTCAACCACACAATTCTCTCTCCCATCTTGAAAATTTGACTTTCCTTCTCATTTGGGCTTGTGCTCCATGATCTCATCCTTAGCAATATTTTGAGGTTTTGGTTTTAGTTTCTCTTCTTATTTAAATTTCTACTTCTACCATCTTCGAGCATCTCCAAAAACTCTTCAAAGGTAAATTCAGATTCTTCAACATATGTGGATATCTTGCTCAAATGATTTTGTATGATACATCTTTCTTTTCTTCTTGGATCATACCTCCTCCTTAAATCATATAACTCTCAAAGTGTCAACATGGCTTGATTTTTTAGATGAAGTTTGTAATAATCTTCATAGTAGGCCTCATAATTAGGTCTGATTTGTTATTTCCTTTCTTTTTCTCAATCAACCCCATGATATTTTTTTGGATTTATAAATTGGAAGAAATAAATTCTCTTGACTCTTACCCCTGTAGGCTAGCAAGATCTAGAATTCCCCTTCACGGGATGTCAAAATCTTGGCTCTAATACCACTGTAATGTCCCCAACTTGGGACAAATTAAGAGAAATGGGTTTTCTAACAAACCCTAACAACAACACAATAATCCCTAATAACACATACAAATTCTATTTCAAATATCAAACCCTAATCAACAATTATGATTTTTTTATTTTTCCACTTCAAACCCTATATAAAAATTATCAAATGCTAGAAATGCAATTTTCCAAGTGCAAAGTAATAATTAAATGTAGAATATTCACCAATAAATTCTAAATATTATTACCAAAATAAATACTTTGAATTTTGAATTTTTATAATTAATAATAGCTGAAAAATACCAATAAACTAGCAAAAAATGATTAAATATTCAAAATTATGGTTTGTCTTGAAATAACCCTTGAAACCCTCAAATTTGACCCTAAAAGAGGTTGCCCAACTATCATAGGTAGCTCAATGCCCTAGGGCATCAAATACGGCCCTCTAAAAGCAATCCACAGTGCTCAAAACCCCATGTTGTCCCTCCAAACCAGTCATTACACTACTTTTTTGGTTACTGCCCTAATTTTTGGGCCCCAAACCCTAATCGCCAGCCCTAAAGATGGATATGAAGTTACTACCCAAAATATGATGAAGATTATGTAAAAATTAGACCAATGAAGCTCAATATAACACCTGAATGAGGATGCCCTAATTAAATGTAAGGGTTTTCATCCTTACTATTGGAAGCACATCCACTAAAAGGGGAGTGAATTAGTTATCTCTTAAAAATTTCTTAAAATTATTTAATTTGTTAGTCAAGCATCAATACAGAATCCATAGAATAATCACACCACAATAAAAAAACATAAAGACATAACACATGATATAGGTGGGAAACTCTTAAAGGGAAGAAAACCCATAGTGATCACTGCATGGACTACATGTCCTAAATTAGATATGCAATGAGTCAAAAATATTTTTGAGCACCAACTCAGCTTGAGTCATCAACCTTAAATAGTCAAGCACCAACTTGAAAAAAAGATTTAACAAACATCCACTTGCTAATAAGTACCAAATCCTTGATTTGTATACACCAATCTATAGGAGGATTCAACCCCCTTTGCCAAACACCAATTTAACCAATTCAGATCATCCACCTTTCTCAGTTTCTTCTATCAACAAATGATGGTACAATTCTTCTCTTTTTGCTTATTGATCTCATATTCATTCTACTATTTTTCTGCTCATCACTCTCAGACTCATACTATTTTTATACTCTCTTTATCTACTCAATCAAATAGACACGTTAGGCTCTCTTTCTCTATTCTTTATTTCAAAAGACTCTATCCTCTTTACCTCCTTTACTCTTCTCTTTTATATGATTTTGTATACTATAGGGTTCATATTCATATGAATCATTCAATGATTTCATACTCACACTTCTCTAGCCATCTGTTCGTCAACAAACTTCTACTCTACTCCTTAGTGAATTATATTTCTTTATTTCTCACATTCCATGTTTTAAAAGGATAATTTGATCTTGTTTGTATACAACAAAGTGATCAACAATATCTTGAAGGTTAGCCAAACAAAACTCTATAGTCAATTATATAAATATTTATTCTCTTTTGAAAACATAATTCACATTAGCTTATATGAAATCTCACTCCCATAGGTTGGTCTAAATAAAATGAAGTTAGAATATACCAAGCAATCATTAGAACACGTAGTGTCACCCTGATGAATTATAAATTAGAAATTTTGATGCAATCCGTAACAACTCTAATGCAGTCCATAACAACTCTGATGCAATCCATATAAACTCTAATGCAATTTGTAGAAATTTTGATGTAGTCTGTAACAACTCTAATGCAATCCATATCAACTCTAATGCTTTCCATAGTAATTGATGTAATCTATAGCAAACCTGATACAATTTACAGTTGTTCACCCATTATCTCTAGACATAATCTTACTATCCATAGTCCTTAGATCACCTTACTTCACTTAGAACATCTTATTAAATGGTCTTTAGTCTAAATTAATTTTGCAGTCTATTTTTGTGTCTTCATATGATGTAAAATATAGATAACAAGTCTCTTGGCCAATTGTCTACTTTATCAAAAACAACTTTCATGACAATATATAGACTCAGTCAGTAGCTATGTACTCTACAAAAATTATAAACTCTTATCAATAAAAAATCCTTGGCATTAATGACCATATTCTTTTTTGAATAACAAACCCTTTGACATCATTGACAACATCTCAACAAACTCCCCCTTTATCATTAATGGTAAGCTTTTACAAGCTGATGACCTGAGAAGATTTTATCATTTAATGAACATAACTTTACACCAAAACTTGACCTTGGTTTACTCTTTCCCCTATCATGTCTTCAACAACTAGACAAGAGTTACACAAACTACTATTTCTTTCTTTTATATAGTTAACTCTATTATTGCACTATTTTCCCCTAAAAATAGTTAGCTTGTAAATTCTCCCCCTCCAACATCAATGGTAAAGGGTTTTACAACTTGAAATATATTTGATCCCAAAAAATGTGTTGCTTATTCAAAACTAATAATATCCATCTTCATTTCCCTAATGAGAATTCCATAAACTTCTCCTTATAAAATTGCAAGATGCTACTCAATGCCACTTGAACATCTTTTGACTATCATAAACTCTTGACTCTTGATCCTCAGAGCTAAAAGATACCCAAAGGTTAGCTCCCCCTCAGTCCATACCTTTCTTAGTTACTGATAGAAGAAGGAATTACTCCCAATTCTTTCCTTAAAAACTCAAATGTTTCCCTTAGAAGAGGTTTTGTAAAAATGTCTATAACTTGTTATTTTGTGATTACATACTCTAGTTTTACAATCTGATCAACTATATGTTCCCTTAGAAAATGATACTTGATTGGAATATGCTTAGTCCTAGAATGCATGACTATATTTTAAGAGATGTTAATGGCAATAGTATTGTCACAAAATATATAAATTAGACTATCATTCTTAATCTTAAAGTCACTCAATGTCTGTTTCATCCATAAAACCTGTGTGCCACATGTTGCTACTATTATGTACTCAAATTTAATCATGGATAAGGAAATTGATGGTTGTTTCTTACTCAATAATGACACAAGACTCTTTCCAAGAAATAATGCACCACCACTTGCATTCTTTTTGTAATCAATGTTACCTACTCAATCTGCATTAGTATATGTTTTTAAAGTGAAATCCTTACCTTTTAAGTACCATAAACTAAAATCCATATTACCTTTGAGATATCTCAATATCCTTTTGACTTATTATAGGTGTGTCTCTTTTAGTTTGCCTAAAATGTAGCCACTAGACCTACTTCTTACATGATATCAGGCCTTGATACAGTAGTATACAATAGACTTTGAATCATATATCTATACAAAGTTTGATTGACTTCTAATGACTTATCTTCTTGACTCAACTTGAAACTTTTTGTCATTAGAGTACTTACTGATTTACAATATTCCATATCAAACTTATTCAACATTTCCTTAATTTACTTAGCTTGAGAGATAAATATTCCCTTACCTAATTGAACTACTTACAATCCAATAATAAATGATAGTTCCCCTAACATAGACATCTCAAATTATTTTTGCATTACTTCTGTGAACTCCTTATACATCTTGTCATAGTCACTACCAAATTTAATATCATCAAAATATAAAACTATAATTAATTGATGCTCACCTTCTATTTTTATGTAAATATTACTATCAACAATACCTATCTTCACACTTTGATCAAGCAAGTATCTGTCAAGTCTTGTATACCACGCTCTAGGGGTTTGCTTTAGCCCATATAATACTTTCTTCAGTCTACATACATAGTCATTATTTATTGATAAAGAGAAATGTTTAGGTTTATCTATATGCACTTATTCTAAATTTCCATTGAGAAATCCAGACTTTACATCCATCTGATATATCTTGAAATTATTAAAACTAACATATGACAAATATAGTCTTATGGCTTCTAGTCTTGCCATAGGTGCAAAATTTTCTTCAGAGTCAACACCTTATACTTGAGCATAGCCTTGCTTTATTTTTCATGACCTGACAATCTTCATTCAATTTTTTCCTAAAAATGCATTTAGTTCTAATGACATTCTTGTTCTTAGGTCTGGGAATAAGTTCCCAAGTCTCAATATTCTCAATCTGATTGAGCTCTTCCTTCATAGCATTCACCCAATGTTTATCACTTCTAGATTATAAGAAATTTTTTGGTTATATCTTTGAAAATAGAGAGAATTTTACATTTTTTGATGTATTCATAATCCTTCTCCTAGTTTTCACTCTAGCATCAATATCATCAATGATTTGACTTTTTGCATGATTTTTATGAACAAATCTAGAATATGCACTTATATCTTCATGTTCTTCTTGACTTTATTATGCTACTTATTCTTCTTCTGATATTATTTATTCTTCCTTAAGGTCAATTTCCTCTACATAAACTCTTAGTTGTGAGTTAACCTTCTTATATTTGGTTTCATCTACTCTCACATGTGTACTCTCCATAATCTTTTGTAGTCTCTTATTATATCATCTATATGTCAAACTAACTGAATAATATCCAAGGAAGATTCCTTCATCATACCTTGAATAAAATTTTTCTATATCCTCTTTATCACTCTTGATGAAACACAATCTTCCAAACACTCTAAAGTGTTCCACTGAAGCTAGTATGCCTTTCCACAGTTCATAGGGGGTCTTATTACTATTTATTCTAATTTGATCTTTGTTTAGAATGTGTAATACTATTTTTAAATCCTCTCTCCAAAAACTTATCAGATAATTTGGAAATATTTAACATTGTCCTATGCATTTCTTAAAAAATCATGTTCTTCCTTTCTACCACACCATTCTTCTGTGGTGTCATTTCAACCAAAAACTATCTCTTGACTCCAAGTTCCATACAAAAGTCATCAAACTCATTTGAATATAAATATCATCCTTTATTAGATCTTAGACACTTGATTTTTATGTCCATTGAATGAATTTAACTTATCTATATCCTCAAAATTTTCCTTCAAGAGAGCAACCTAAGTCAATCAAGTGTAATCATCAATGAGAAGCATGAAGTAAATTTCACCTTGGATACTTTGATTTATAGTTAGGATACAAAGATTTGTTTGAATCAACTCTAAAGGTTTTATGAAAGAATAATAATGACTATGGTTGGTTAATTAGTATTCAAAACATTCATTCAATTTAACTTAACATTCATGAGCCATTCATATAAGTACACATATTTTAGTAAGCATAAGCAAACATACAAGAGCATGAAATAAGATGACACATCATATATGTGGAAAACCCTCAAGGGGAAGAAAACCCATAGATATTTTAAAATTTACTATATTCCTATAAGATGAAAACCAAGATTTAGTGAATCACCAACTTCACATGGATCACCAACCCCATCTAGCTAAGCACCAACCCAACTAGGCTTTAACAAGTACCCACTTGTAAGGAGGCACCAACCTCATAGATGAATTACAACCAACTCAACCACCTAATTTAATTGATCACATTAAAAACAATATTTTTCTCAACCATAATATAATGACCACATATTCAACTCTTCATATTCTTATCCCTCTCTAATTGCGTTTTAGGCCTCTTCGCTCATCTAGGTCTCTTCAAGACTGATTAGGTCATATAACCTTGATATTTATACTTAGAAATTATGTTAGATATTAATTAATGTATATATACACCCATATGATGGTATAAATGACTTCATTTTTATCCTTAATGAGCACTTTTATTCAATTAAACATCTATACAAACATACACACTAAAATAGGCCTAATTAGCCTTGTTCTTATACTAGTCTCTTGTTCATCCACCTCTTAATCGGCCATACAATCTTTCCAACTTATATTTTCCACAAAATATGATATAGGAAACTCTAAAAAAATTTATTAATCATTTTATTACGTCATATATCACTCAAATATACTAAATCCTTTTTTTAGGTCTCATGGAGACCTAATTCCATTAGGCTTTCTTTAAAACACATTGCCATTTGATCTCCTTGGAACAATTTAAAACTCAATAAAAAAATAGGAAAAATTAATATAACTCTCAAATATAACTGTCATAATCTTATATTATTTCCATAATGTTTTTTATCTCCAACCACCACTTGAAACACACCATTAGTACTATTCAACATTAGGCATGTGCATACCCAAAAAGTTTGTCTTGAACTACTAAAGATAAAACACAAATTAGATAAAAAAAATATGGAAATAAATCACATATTAATTAAAATAATAAACTTAGTGTCATCACAAACTTAATTATATACTTAAACTTAGGGTTTATAGTCTCAAACACTTCTCTACAAAGTGTTCACTTTGAACTGCCAACTAGCCTCAAAACACAGTCATGGAACCTTGAACTTCTGACACCTAAAATAACACAATAAAGGAATTCCAATGAAATAAAATGATCCTATAATATAATAATAAAAAAATACAAAAAAAATTATCATAATATATAATGGCAATTATTGGTCTTATAGATCGATTTGTTGACCTTTTCTCTCACAGACCTCACTCAGCTAGACAAGCCATTTTGGCTTCAACATTTCAACCACTTTCACTGAATTATAATATTTAAAAAATAATTATAAATAATTTAAATTCATAAAAATAACATCATATGCATTTTATATTTCAATGCAAGGCATAGAGCCTCAAACCCATCACTATAACTTGCTTACCCAAAACTGTTAGTTTACCTTAAAGTACATTCATGGTGATAATTACCTTCAACACATGTGTATACATATTCAATGACTTATGATGAATGAAAATTATAATATGATATAATTATGCCATTATCATATATAAATATAATATGGTAAAATAGAAATATTAGTCTTGCAAACCAATCTCATAACCTTGTACGCCATTATCTCATCTGAACCAGATAGGTCAATTGTGAGTAACTTTTTCACTATAATCACTAGACCCCAAAAATTATACCAAACATTAATATGTATTAAAATTATTGATAAAAATATTAATGAACTTTTTTTCATCCCTATTCCATGATAAAACATTCCTAAACATCTTCTCACTATTGCTTAGGTTTTTCACTATTTCCACCATTAGGACTGTTAGTGACTGGTCAACTTGGATGACTGGTTTAACACACTTAAGGGATATAAATTATCCATAAACCACCTTGGATATAAAATAAAAGTATCAAATTTTTTCCTCCATCTATTTATAAACTTTGACTTCGTCAAATCCAATTGCTACAATAGATCTCCAAGAAATAAGGCCTTGCTTGTAGGGTCCACTCTCTCACCTGAAGACTCAATCACACCTGGACATGCCTAAGAGAGTTGGATAAAACATATAATCACTAAAAAATCCACACAAATTCATTATTATTACTTTATAACAACTTATTTCATATCAGGTCACTATTAGGGTTCTCTGAGGGTTTAGTCCTATTTTCACTTTTAACGATCATTCATAAAGCATAACACTTTAATCAAAAACCTAATGCCTAGAATTTTGATCTAAGACCATTCCCCATCTACCATGAATATCTTAGGTTCTAATTCATGGGTTACGCATGATAATGAACCCCTGAATGTCCTTCTTAGGTAGACATCTCTTCATCCTATACACTCGAGAGACCTTAAAACACTTTTTCAAGCCTAAACCTTCAAACTTTGACCTCAGACTTGGTCAACACACTTGGAAAAACCTATCAAACCATAAAAATTCTCACATGCTCATTTTTATATTTAAATATGAAACTCATACCTCATTTGGCCACCATCTCTCTCTTTACACTCTAGACCTTGATTTGCAAACTACATTTGTCCTTGAAACTGGCCTTTTAACCACTATCCAAGATATCAACACCTAATGTACATACCATATATATTTTCACATGGTTGAGACCAATAATCTCACCAAGAAACCAAGCCCATGCCTTCACATAAGGTCTCTTCATGTCATGACTAGGCCATGACAAGAATCCTTAAGCTTTTGATACTCTTGAGGCATTGTCAAAGAAAATAGTAGTGGTTGGATTTTGAGTGAGTGATTGCATGAGTGAGTTTTTATAATTGATTGAGGTGATTAATTATAGGTTTGACTAGTGAGGACGTAGAGAGGTTGAGGGAGAGTGAGGGGCCAAGTGGTGGTAGTTCCCAGAGCTCCTCCATGATGGTGGTCGAGGAATGAGGTAGGCATTGTAATTGAATTTGTTTATGTTTTATGAATTTGTTGTTTGTTTATTTGGTTGATTATAGGTTGGTGAAACCTAAGGTTAGGGTTGGGGTTTGAAATTAGGGTTTTTTTAGTTTTTAATGTGAAATTGGTAGAGGTGGGGGAGAAAAGGTAAAATAGATGAGGTAGGGGAGGTTTTTGAAGTAATTTGGGTAGTTTTTTATGTTTTTCATTGATTATTTTGGAGTTTTTAGATGTTAGGACTAGGGTAGTTTCATCCATGGTCACCACACAGTGACCATCAATGGTCATTATTGACCATCATCAGTTGATAGGTAACTATAAAATGGATAATGTGTGGACTATCAACAGTCAACCACCTAACCATCAGTGGTTGATCGGTGATGGTTCTAAAAGGAACCGTCATTGGTCAACACTTGATCATCAATGGTTGATATATAAGATGAGGATAGGTTAAATGGGTTAGTGATTTTGAATGTTAGATAAGGTTATTAAGTTAATAAGAACCCATGTTGTAAGGCTTAATGCCATAAGGGTAGGGTGGTAGATTATAGGTTAAAATAATGGGTATTATAAGTAGGATTAGATAAGTTTAAGGGAATATGAATAGAAAGGTATAAGGTTGTGGTAGGAAAAGGGTTATAGGTATCGATTATGTATATGAGTTAAGGTAGGTTAGGTAAAATTGAAGGTAGGTCTCATGTTTAGGTTAGATTAAGTAGAGTTTACATAATTGAGGTGATTAGGGTAAATTAGGAGGTAAAGGTAATAGGTGGAATTCCTAGGTGATGTTTGATGGACTAGGTAAACTAATGTACTAGTACATCCTTGCAGGTGAGGGAGTAGTTTTAGATGCAAAATTGAGTGCCCCATATCCTAGATTAGGTATGTCGAGGCATGATGGATCAGGATTGGTATCATATGGTTGATGTAGGCCTAAGTGGCATTAGTTACTACTAGCACGTGCCTTAAGATGTAGTTACATTAGTGGCACTCATCAAAAGATGGGACCCTACCACTAACATATTCTTACTACTAATAAGAGAGATCACCATTATACCTGAGGACATCTACTAGATAGTGTAGCTACCTATATGGGGGAGCTGATATACCATATTAGCAATGATGAGTGGAATGGGTATATTGATCACCTATATGGAGAAGACCTTGTGTTGGTGAGGTGGAATTCAAGATGATTCTATTATACACCTCTATATCACTAATATAGGGACACTAAATGGATATTTATGATGACAATGATAGCCATCACATCTTATACACTATCATATGTGAGCGATGGGAGATTTTTGTACTTGTTTTTGGGGGTTCTTGTTGACATATGGTTGGATCAGACAGTGTTTACATGGGCACCTATCCTTTTAGTTTATATCTATCAAGAGGTCTAGGGGTATTGTGCCCATAAGAGATATGGGATTAGTGTTATTTTTGTGCTACATCACTAGGCATATGAGCACATTAGGGTACTCAGACTAGATAGAGTGTTGTGACATGGTTTTACTCATATGGACTTTAGGGTTAGCTATTTGTGATGGAGAGGTGATTATGCACTCATAAGACTAAGGGGAGGAGCCTGTGACCTAGATTGGTATAAAAATTGATTATAGGCACTTATGAAGGGTAAGGTTATCTAAAGGTTGTATGTTAGATTCCCATTACGGGAAAGCTATTCCAAATACACTTTGTCATTGTAGAGATATAGGTGGGTTTTTGGGAGGTGAGACCATGAGATAGAGCTCATCCCTTTTGATAAGGTGAGGAGATAATTTGGGCTCATCCAATATATGTTGGGGGAGTTCCTAAGGTACCAAATGAAGGATGTAGATTTCTTATTTCCTACTCTAGAACCAGTCAAGGATTCTATTGACCACAAGCTTCTACCAATAAGGGTTGTCATTGATGACACAAGGGTGATTGATGACTACCATGTACATGGTTTTGCGTACATTAAAATGTAGTAATTTTTGGAAGAGATGATGGCCAATAGGACATGGATGTGGACATATATAAGGGTGGTGTATATTAGATGTAAGTTGATGCCCTTTGTAGATAGGTGTTACTCATAGAGAGACTAGGTATGGGAAACACTAGCCATAACATAGGGAGCCGTAGCAGTCATGACCCAAGAGAGACAAAACACAAGGATAGGTGGCCACTCTTACTAGGGAGAGGGATCATGCTAGAGCTTACCTAGTTTTGGTTATATAAGAGAGAGGTTTTCTCATATAGGTGGGACTACAGGTACCCATTGGGCCACCAGGAACTATTTCTATGGTGAGGTATGTGGTGATAGTTGAGGAACTACATTATTATGAGGCCTTGGTATTTACTCATCTCCTAAATGAGCATAGATGGGGTGAGTATAGGGAAATTATTATTGGAGGGGATATAAGTGTAACACCAAGCTAGTGGGCTACCTCCATATGTGGATAAGTAGATTCAGGAGGTAGGTAGGCTGTAGGAGGCAGTGGTGCTCCATGGTCTTAGACATTTATGAGACCTTATATTTTGATGTATTATATGATTTTGATACTGACCTATGAGCCAATTTAGTGAGATGTATATAACCATTGAGAGACATGTACAATATTTATATACATGGTGATTGTTTGTTGATGAGCCCATGATGTGGTTATGGTTTATGGATGTTCATGATGCTCATGAGGATTTATTTTACATTCATGATGTGATGATGTTTGTAAATATGGTTGATGTTTATGATGATGTAATTTATTCTCATAATATGGTTATAGTCTATGGATTGTAGGTCTATGGATGTGATAGATGGTAGGATGATTATGATGTTATAATTAGATGATGTGATGTTGATTATGATTATTATCATAGTTATTGATGACTATGTTCATGATGTGGTTATGGTTTATTAGTGTTGCTTATGGATGTGGTCATTTAATTTATGTTCATGATGATTATGAGGTTTCTTATGATTAGAATTTATATTTGACTAGATGTAGTAATGAATCTATGTTTTATGATATCTAGATAGACATATGTGATGACTCATTGATTTATGATGGATGATTAAATGCTAATGAAATGATAGATGGTTCATGATTATTTGATATGATTGGTTATGTAGATGTTGATTATTGATATGATAATGATGGAATGATGTTTATGGTTTTATGTGTGACTTATTAGAAATGTGTATGTTTTAAATTAATGAATCTATGTTGTGTTACCAAGCTAAGCATGTAATGGATTACATACATGGATGACTCATTGATTTATGATGTGATAAATGGTTATGATGTGATAGATAGGAGTGGATATGATTACGATATTATGATTAGATGATATGATGTTGTTATGACTATTGATGATTGTGTTCATAATGTTTATGATATGATAATGTTTGTAGATGATACAATGTTCTAATGATTATGATGTTTGAGATTGGTAATTTTGCATTAGATGAAGGTGAATTAATCTTAAAACACACAAAGTAAGTTGGATAACAAAACTAAATGTCAAGAAAGATAAGAGAGATAAGACACAAATCTTAATGAATGATATAACAAGTAAGGTATGAGAGACTAAGAAGAGGGCACGATGCTTCTTCTTTGTCAAAGACTAAAAAAAATGGAAGTTAGACTAGATTATGAATATCAACCCTTTAAATGCTTCATATTAGCATTAGTTAGTTGGTTAAAAAGGTGTCTTGATCACATAATGTCAAGTAAGCTAAAAATCCCTTATTTATAAAGGGTATAAAGGGGAGATGGATGATGATGGAACCTTCTTGTGAGACTAGCATGCCTCTTATACAAGTTACCTAAGATCTAGTATAAATAAGTCCATGTCAACATAAGGTGTAGACTGATCAATGCAGGAAGTCTACTTATGAAAGCATATTTTGGATTCCAAAATTATTTGTGTTTTTGTTTTTGTTTTTATTTTGATAATGGGTCTTTTGATACTTTTTTATTTCTTGGAGGTAGGGGAAGATGATCTATGTGGGAATCTTCCAAGAAATTTCTATGCTTTAAAAATTTGGTATTTAGCCATCCTTCAAGGGAGTGTTCTAATTTTGTGATATTTGTTTAAAGCTTGTGATAGTTATCCTTAAAGGGAGTAGTCTACCTCACATTAAGCAAATTTTTGGTAGCCATCCTTTAAAGAATCAATCTACAAATGATATAAATGACCCACATGATTTATTTTGATTACTCTTTTGATTTTGATTTTGATTTTTTCTTTTGATGAAATTGAATTAATTATATAGGCTTAAAGGCTCACCTTTATGAAGGTAAAACTAAAGCACAAGAAGGTTGATAATGGGTAAAAAAGATTTAAGTGATAATGACCATAGGAATCCATCCTATAAAATTGATGCAAAGTACCATGAGAATCATTTTATGGGTAGATCCATGGTACCCATGTTCAATATTAGGCTAAGTTTGTGACACATAATCACATGATCTAGCTTGAATCGACTATCCTTAAAATAAGGGGATGAAGGTGGTTGAAAAACAAGGGATGAAATTAAGTTAGATGAAAGGTGAGTTTTATCCTTTTTAACAAAAGAAAGGATGTAGATGTGAAGTAGTAATGGGCTCAGGTTTTAGGTTCCCTTTAAGAGAGGATAACCGATAAGCTCCCAATCCTTGTGTGTTATGATATAAGGTCTAAGGTAATTAAAATCAAACTTTCCCTACTTGATTTTTTCCATATTAGTGACATGTTTATTGTCATTTAAGACAAGGTATCTAATATTGAATTTTTCACTCTAAGGTGTTTGTTATAAGCATGCTTGATTCATTCTTGATAGACACAAAGATGATTAAGTGTAGCTAAATGATGCTCATCAGGTAGCTCAAGTTGGGATAAATGTTCTTGATGATAATCATCCTAAAAAATGATATCCTATAGGGATATGTAGAGAGAGGGAATTTGAGATTTAAAATCCAAGATAACCTCTACTCTAAAGACAATATTAAAAGGGGAAGCACCTATAGAGGTTTGAATGCTAGTATGATATGCCCATAAGGTGAAGGGGATGTGTAAATGACAATCCTGATTGGATGCATTTACCATTTTAGTTAGCATGTTGTTAAGAGTTCTTAGAAGCTTTGACCTGACCATTAACTTGTAGGTGATAAGGTGATGATAAACTTAACTTGATACCGAATGCATCACAAATACATTGGAATTTCTTTTTCTTAAAATATTTACCATTATCAGTGATTATTTTTTGTGGAACACTGAAATGGTAGATAATGTTATGGTTAATAAAGTCAATGATATTTTTATCCTTATCTAAAATGAGAGGGGTAGACTCTACTCATTTGGTGAAATATTCTATCATAATGATGATAGAATGATGATGTTACAAAGAATGGGTGTTAGTTTCACCAATAAGATCCAAACCCCATTGTGAAAAGGGCTAAAAATCCTTGGATACTTGGAGACTATGGCTAGGTGCATGATGTAGATTGGTGTGATATAACATTTAACACAATTATTCACATAATCACAACACTCTTGGTTAAGATTAGGTTAGTAGAGTGAAGGTGAAGGATGTGTTTAGTGATAGCTAGACCATTAAAGTATCCTCCACAAATCCCATCATGCATTTCCCTGATAACATGAGAGGTGTTGTGACTACATAGGAAACAAAAGAGGAGACCATCAAAGCCACTTTTATAAATAATTCCCCCTAGTATGGTATAATGTGAGGTGATCTGAATAAATTCTCTTCGACCATTCTTGGAAAGGTCAAAAGGAATGATGGTAAAGTTGAGATAGTTAAATATTTGCTTACACCAAAGGTTAGGTTAGGTTTATTCCAAATTAAATATAGTTGGAGAGTCTAATTTGATATGACAAGGCTCAGTAAGTTGATAGATAATGACAAATATCCTAGAGTCAAAAAGTGCATATAGGATTTCTTAAATGAGAGAAGCCATTGTATCGATAAACCTATTTTTAGACTATAGAGTGGCTTGGATAAGGTAATGATCAAATGATGTCAATAACACATCCAATAGTTGTTTGTACTATTGAAAAATATCATAATTACATTGGTAAGTGTTTTTAATTTAGTTGACCATTAGTTAGGATTCACTAAAGATGCTAATTATTTTGACTCCTAAGGCCAAAGTCTATAGACCTATTACTAGGGCTTCATACTCAGTTATATTATTGGTAAAGTCAAAATATAACTTGAAGGATAAAGGAAGGGGTTCACCATTAAGGGGGATAAGGATGATATCAGCTCCCCTACCACATTGACACTTTCATCCATCAAAGAACATGTTCACTTGATAGGTGAAGTCTGCTCGAGAAAGGGTCACGATGGACTCATCAAGAAACTCAAGGGAAGATAGTTGATTATCTTGTGAGGGTGCTTCAACCAATTGGTCAATAATGACTTGATCTTTAATTTAATTCTATTAGAGGAATTTAATTCCAAACTCATTACAAGCATGAGCCACTTGGCCATCTACTGATTCTTATATGGCTTTGATTACATGTACTTGAGCATGTTAGTGTTAGTGATGACAAAGGTCTTGTGGATCAAAAGGTAATGGTAGAGTTTAATGGACATGAAGACCAAGATGAGGAAAAGTTTCTTAGTATGGGTATAACAAGTTTTTTACTTTATAAGTGTTCAAGTTATGTAGTATATGGCTTGTTCTTTATGATTATTTTCATGATGTGTAAACATTTCCCCTAAAGAGTGGTCAGTGATGGAGATATAAAGGTAAAAAGGTTGATCCTCTTTTGGAGGAATGAGAATAGGTGGAGAAAGAAGGTAAAATTTAAGTGAGTTAAAGAAATTTTAATAGTCCTTATTCCACTTAAAATATATGTCTTTTTTTAGAAGGTGGTGGAAAAGTTGGCATCTATCAGATAACTTGGAGATGAAACGATAGATGGATTAAAACTTCCCCTACAAGTTGTGGAGTTGCTTAAGGTTGGTTAGAGGAGACATGTCAATAATTGATTTAACTTTGATAAGAATAACTTTGATTATTCAAAAAGAGATAATGAAGCCAAGAATTTTTCCTGACAAGAGCCCAAAAATACACTTCTTGGGGTTAAGATAGACATGGTAATGGATGAGGCATTCAAAGATAATCTTAAGATTAGCTAAATGATCTCTTCAAAATTTAGACTTCCCAAGAAGGTCATCCACATAGTATTCTATGATTTTATGAATAAATTCATGGAAGATGTAGGTCATAACATGCTGGTAAGTTACACCAGCATTCCTTAATCCAAAAGGCCTGACCCTA
This sequence comes from Torreya grandis, assembly GCA_037957365.1. NCBI lineage: Eukaryota > Viridiplantae > Streptophyta > Pinopsida > Cupressales > Taxaceae > Torreya > Torreya grandis. The sequence continues at coordinate 122,479 of JARHVA010008226.1, forward strand.
TAATATAAGGTCCCCCAAAGGGTGATAAAGGTGGTTTTATGATAATCTTTAGGGGAAATTAGGATCTAATTATATCACAATAAATCATCCATAAGTGATATCATCTCATGTTTGGCTGTAAGATTAATAAGCTAGTCAATGTTTGGCAAAGGAAAGTCATCCTTTGGGTAGGTGAGGTTAAGGTCATGGAAATCTATGCAAATGTGAAGTCCCCCATAGCTTTGGTGACAAGAATGATATTAAAAACCCATTGGGGATAACCAATAGTTTGGATGAAATTGATAGAAAGGATATGTTGAATCTCTTCTTTGATAAGAAGGGTTGTGTAAGGGTACATCCGATGAAGCTTTTTCTAAACAGGATGAACATCATGGATGGTAACAATGTTATAGGTGGTGATAGCAGGGTCAATTCTTGTCATATCATTTTAAGACCAAGAAATGTTATGTTTTGGTCTTGTAAAAAGGTAGATAAGTCCTAATGCTCTAAGGAATCTAATGTTTATACAATTTAGACAATACACAAGCTATATTGAGTACCTAAATTGACATCCTTGGTGGATTAATTTATTATAAATGAAGTCTCAAGAGGAAGAGATTTGTGGATAGAATAATATTCTATACCAAGATAGGTGAGAATGGAATTGTCATCTGAACATTTAATGGTATTAATGGTAGGAGAGTCATCTCATATCATCTCAAGATAAGCCAAAGGAATGGTTATGGTTTCCCCATCCTTATGATAAGTCAAGGGTCTGAGGCTAATCATGTTGATGAAAAAAAACGTTAAGTGGGATGACATCAAAATCCTCATATTTTGATGGAAAATGGGTTGGTGAGGATGGGATATCTTTCTCAATAATGGTGATGGGAGGTAGGTTGGTTTGCTTTTTAGGTGGCATGATATCAAGACCATGTTTTTCATGAGTTTTTTGGGTCTGGATTAGAAGAAACTCATGTGGTTTATGTTCATACTAAAATCCCTTCCAAGCACACCTATAGGGGTATGTCTTGGAAAAATATGGTTTATACAAATAGGAGAAATTAGAGGTGAATAGTCAAGGAGAAGAGGAGGTAGTAGAGGTGTCAAGTATTTTATCAAGTCCCCCATAAATAAAATTATTTTGAAAAGTAGGGGGCCCAAAAGGAATTATGTTTTCCACATTAGAATCATAACTAGGTTGATAGTCAAGATTCCCATACTGTTGGGGAGTAAATAAATCACCGAGGGTTAAAAGGTGATACTCCCCAACTAAGAGACATTGGAATGTTGATTCCAAGGGGTCTATTGTGGGGATTTGGGTGAAAGGGATGGATGAACTAGTTCATGCTTTTTTATTAGAAGAATATGGGGTTTTGTCTTTTGTTGATAAAGGCTTATTGAATGGAGGAAGGAGAACATCATTAGGTTAGTACATAATGTTGTATGATGTAAAGGGGCTTGGGTTAGTTTGTATGGTAATAAATTGACCTTTGTGCTCAAATTTGATGCATCGGTGTAGTGTAGATGACACACAACCCATGGAATAGATCCAAGGGCTTCCTAGAAAAGCATTGTACTAGAACTCTCCTTATACTATGTAGAAGAGTTTAGGAAGCATGCATGGTCTTAAACAAATGTGGAGGACAATAGTTCCTAAATGTATAGTCATGGTGTCATTGAATGATTAGAGCACCACTGAGGTTTCTAACATTATATTCTATGGCAATTTCAATTGATCATATGCATGGGAGGACATAATGTTGATACTATCTCCTCCATCAATCATAACCCTCTTGATGTAAGTTTGGTTGATGTACATGATAATGAAGATGGGAGGATCTATATCATCTATATGGATAGAGGTTATTTATGAATCCTTGAAGGTAACAAGGTTGGAAAGATGAAGGGTTTTGACAAATGCTTCTAGAGGTTGTGGGTCTTCCAATCAAACTTCTATAGACTACATAACCTCTATCATTACTTGGTGATAGTGTGGCAAGGTATTGATCAATTCATATAAACTCATATTCATTGGCATTTGGTGAAATTACTTGAAAACTACTTGTTGGATTAACTTAGAATGGTTGGATTGGGAATTACCCAAGATGGACACCTTGGGTTTGGTTAAAGGTAAAGGTGCTTGGATTTGGTTACATGATTGGGTGGTGGAAGAGGGATATATCCATGGAATGGACACCTTTCCTTTCTATTATCCTTTTATTGATAATATGATTGTGTGACCACATGGATGGTATGGATTTGGGAAAGAGTTAGGCTAGAGGATTACTTCAGTTATTCTTTACTCTAAGGTGAGAGTGGGGGAGTGGGTAGGTGTTGGGTGATTTCTCTTAGTTCATGGATTGGTGGTGGGCTCATGGGAGGCTCATTTGAGAAAAAATCATCCTCATGATATAACATATGGAATAATACTTGGAGAGCCTTATAGTTCTCCATATCATGTCTAGGCATTCTATAGTATGAACATACTAGATTGTCATTATACCAGGATGGTTTTGGACTATGTGAGTCAAATGGTTTGATAGGTGGCAAGGTTAAGCAAGATGCTTGCAAGATGGTTGAGTATAAATCTAATAAAGGTGGCAAGGGAGTGGAGGTATTGATATTGGTAGTTGTGTTGGAAGCCTTTTTAGGAGTAGGCTCAGTGGTAGGAGCTTTAGATGAAGGAGTACTCTTGGTAGCTAGTTTTGGTGTAGATTAATTAGAGGTTGATAGCTTGGGGGTAGAAGTTTCTGATGTAGATACTTGAGAGGTTGGTGGTTTGGTTATAGAAGGTTAGAAGATATGAGGTTTTTTTATGAATGATTTAGTGAAAATAGGTGTGGATGAAAGTAGGAGTGATGGTGTAACTAAAAGTAGGGGTTGGATTTGGGTTTTATTTGGGATGGTTGGTTTCTCAACTAATGTAGAGTGGTGAGGTCCCAAAATAGAAGGCAAAATGGAGATGGGAGGAAAAGTTTGGTTTTTGGTCTCTTGAGTGGTTTTACCCTCTTTTTTGACTTAATTTGGGGTTTATTTGATAAGTTTGGTGAAGTTAATTCTAATTTCAATGATGGGTGAGTAAGTTTTTGAGTATGGAATATGCCAAGGTTTTTGTGGGCTTGGTTGGAATTCTAGAAGGTGATTTATTTATTTTAGGTGGAGTTGGTTTGGATGGTTTATATATGGTTTGGTTGGTAGAGGTATCTAATAGTTTAGTTGTGGTGATGGTGGATTCAACAGCAGAAGTGATAGGTTGTTTTGACAAAGATATGGTTCAAGGCTCTTGCTTGGTTATATAAGGGAGCTCAAGTTGCTACCAAAACATGGACCAATCCAATTTAGGTTGTGATAAGAACTCTAAGTTTTGAACTAGTTTAAAGAAAGGTTTATGTATGGGCTTGGCTCTTTTGGCATTAGACTCAAAGGATAAGCCCATAGGTTGAGGGAGGAGAGGGATTACCTTATCCTTTTTCTCAATAAAAGGTCCCAATGTTTGGGAAGGTGATTCCTCTATAGGAGGTGGAGGTGAGGTGGTTTCTTCCTTAGGAATGCTCTCTAAAGAAAGAGTGGATTGTTGTATGATATAGGAGAAAGGTAGAGTGGTAATGGTGAAGTCCTCATTAATAAGCTCATTGATAATCATATTGACAGTAAGGGCCTTATAGGTGTGAGAGGATTATGCTTTATTGTTTTCATTATTTGCAAAAGGAGCATGGTTGGGAAATGGTTACCTAAAGATATCAAGTGATTGGTTTAGGGGTGCATTGGGGTTATCCAACACAAGTTCCCCCTTATTAATTAATCCTTGGATAATGTTTTTGAATGTATTACACCTACTAACATCATGCCTAATGACATGGTGGAAGGAACACAATTTGTTCTCCTTATATCAACTAGGTACAAGATGAGAGGAATAAAATTGTTGTAGAGGTTTGATTAGAGGAAGTTGTATGAAATTTTATTTTAACAACTTTTCCAAGACTAAAGCATATGACTCCCCTAGTAGATTAAAGTACATTTGCTTGTTTTGACTTTGGTTTCTATTGCTTTGATTGGAGAAATTGGAAAAGTTGGGTTGGTTAAAAACTAGTTGAGGAGTAGTTTTAAGGATAACCATGTTCGTAGTTCCCTTATTTTTGGTGTTAGTGTTAATTTGATTTTTGGGTTTGGAGGAGGAATCCTCATTTGATTTTAATGTGGAATTATTGTTTCTCAATTTTAGTTTCCCCTCATTGATGGCTCTATTCTCTAGTTTGTGTTCCATGGTGAAAGCTTCATATAAGGTCCTAAAACTCTAAACCTATAAAGTAGAGGAAATATTTTTGTCACATGTCTAAGTAAAAATCTCAATCAGCTTATGTTGGGGCAAAGAGAAAGAGAGTTTCTTTATCAAGCTTCTCTAATGGGCTACAAAATCAGCAATGGACTCATCGTTAAATTGCCAAATGGAGTATAGATCTATGATGGAAACTTTCTTATATATGTTTATGGAAAAGTGATCTAAGAAAGTTTGAGCCAAATGGGAAAAATAAAATAGGGAGTTATTTGTAATAACATTGTACCAATCTAGTTCTAGCCTAGATAGAGACATGGGAAAGGTATAAAGGAGAGCATCGTCATAGGTAATCAAATAGAAAGAATACCTAAATGCTCTCAGATGTTATTGAGGGTCTTCCTTGCTCTAAAATTTTGAAAATTTTAGAAGTTCCCATTGAGGGGGATATGTTCTAATGGGGACAAATGGATGAATTAGTTCATTATAGATCTAGTCATATGATAAGAGGTTATGGGCACTAGAAATAGATGACTTCAAAGTAGTCATTTTGTCTATTAACATCTTTACCATATTAGTTTAAGGTTATTCACATCTAAAGTTGTTAGGTGCATTTTGTTGAGCTTGGGTGGATAGATGGTGGAAGGTTGAGAGGCTAACACATATTGGTATGTGGGCATAGATGGTTGGGATGATACCATGTATGGATACATGAACACAGTTGGTTGGGTAGATGATATATATAGGTAAATGGATACAGGTGGTTGGGTATAAGGTAGAGGTACATACCCTTGTGGGTTGGAGGTGTAGCTTGAGTTTGGTGTAATGGGAACCTGTTGAGGATTTGACAGGTTAGGTTGGAGGTATGGTTGGGTTGGTAAGTAGAGGATAACTTGTAACTTTGGTACTAATAGGTGGAAGGGTATAAGGTATGGAAATTTCCAAGCTTTAAAATGGAGTAGAGTTTAGTGGGTTGGAGGTAGCAAGAGGAAGAGTGGTAACACTAGTAGAGGGTACTCTAATGGTAAGTGGAGTATGGGTGGTTAAAGTTTGGGTTGTCCCTATGCTAGAAGAGTTGTTGGTTGGGTTGGATGGTTTAGTTTTGGATATTGGTATTAGAGGTATTATTCATATAATAAGATGCTTGGGTGACTAATGGTTGGGTGGAAATGGTGGTAATATAGGTGTCACCCATGAAATGTAATGGCATATCATAAGGTGGGTCAATAGGAGGGACCAAAGCAATGGTATGATGAGACATGATACTTAGGTAATGTTGAGGGGCTACAAGATTGTTATCCAAGAAGATGGTGAAGTATGTATCCCCTTGGGAAAATGTCTGAGGGAAACTAGGACTTCTAGAAGGATGGGGATAACTTTATACATGCAAGATGTACTCCATGGATGAATAAGAAGAATATGATGGATGATTAGGAGGTAGATCTTGATTTTCTTTGTTTTTTAGTTATTGCCTAGTTAAAACCATGCAAACAAGGTAAAAAGGAAGAGACAAGCATTCTTACAACTCAAACAAAGAGAATATAAAAAAAAGTTAAGGAAATGAAACACACACTAAAGCACATTAAATCCTAAGATTATTTTTAGTCTCTCTTATGGCTTATGCCTTAAGCTTTAATAATTGTGTGACTAAATCTTTGGTTTGTAGAATGGGTACTATATAGGAAGTATATGGTTAATTTTAGGTAATTTAGGCTCTCAAATGGATCTATACTAGAAACTAGTATGCGGCTTGATATTGGGGCCTACTCCATCACTTCATACACTGTAGTGATAAGGGTGTCAAGTGCTTAGCTAAGATATACCAATTTCCAAAGATTACACTCAGCTAGAGAACTGAGTTGGTTCCCCCCTTGTGATGAAATCTAAGTAAGATAGCTGAGGAAAGGTGACCACTAGGTGATGAAATCCTAGTCAGGCCTTATGTCAATGTTTTGATGTTTGATTAGTTGTAAGTGGTTTGGCCTTGTGTGTGTGACAAGAGTGAAGCTACACTTGATTTAATTTAAGATATGTGAGATAAATATGCAATAAAATAATTTATGAGGTTGATTTTAAGCCCAAAAGGAAATTTTGATTTCATTGTATGAGCATGAAATAAGAATAAAAGCACCTAACTGCAAACTATGAACCTAAGAAGAGACTCAAGTGTCCCACTAGGAAAGCCAAAATGTTTCAGTAATTTTTTTTTGTTATTAAAATAAAGAGAGAAGAAACTTGAGGAGGGTATGTTAGAAAAACCTAATATGGTATACGTGTGATGATCCAAATGATTGTGGAAACTCCTCTTTGTCTGGGGAGAATTGACATGTACATAAGAAATCACTAAAAAATGTTTGATTAGTTAGGTAGTAAGGTGGATTGCCTAGAATTAGCGATATCTGAGAAGCACATTCTTCCTAGAAGGCTATCAATCCATGCTTTTAAATATTTAAGTTCTGAAAATGAAAGATTAATTGCTTGCATAAATAATAGAAGCTACTAAAATCAAGTACAAGAAATGATTGAGAAGAAGTAAATGAATCTAACTAATTATAGAATTAAACAATTAGATATCAATGTTAAACAAATCAAACATGGTTTAAAATAGAGTGATCCTTTTTTATCAAATAGAATCTCAAAAAGTGGAATTTTAGTAGGGTCTGATAGGTTAAATCATCTTGCTATTGGAAATTGACTAACAATGACCATCGATGGTCAAGGTGTGACTATTGGTGGTCAGATGAGCATATGTGGTTGGTGATAATTGATGGTTAGGGGAAAACCATCAGTGGTTACTATGGGATCTAGTTTAGGAAGTGAAGTTTGGTTAGGAAGGTGGGTTGGAAGAGAAATAAAGAAACTAATTATTGCCCTGGAGAAGGAACAAATACTTATCTTTGTTGTTAGTTTGAAGAACATTGATATGAGTGGCTGAAAATTTGTTATGGGCCCTAGAAAATTTTTGGTAGAGTGATGATGCCTTACCTATTAATTGATGATCAACAACACTTTTAATCTCTAACTTGGTTATTGGTTTACTGGAAGCTTTCCTTGGATTTTCCAGAAGTGAGAAGAGTACATGCACAAGATCTATAAAATAAATTTTAATATCTTCCTCCTCCCTTTCCCCTCCCTTTCACATCCTCTTCCTCTATTTATAGAGAAGGAAGGGAGTGGTGAAACAACAAGTTCAAACAAGGTTTTTAACAAGTTGTCTAAATTTAGCCTAACATGCATTGATTATGAAAATGACTAAAAAAGCTAAAAATAAAAAGGCAAGATGGAGTTGAAGTTGGACTTGTAATTAACCCTTGAGGTGGTTGAAGGTCAACCATTGGTGGTCAAGGATAACCATCAACAGTTAGGGGTCGACCATTGATGGTCGAGAGGATAAAGTTAAAATAATAGGATTAATCATTTTGACTTATGGTTAGTGGTTGAAAAGTTATGAAATGGTCCCAAGTTGGTCGAAAGGTTCATGCAACATATATAATCATAGTGTATGGTTTTCTAGTGTCTACACCTTTGGAGGAGCTAGAGCTAGAGATAGAATTTTATTTTGGATTCCACAACATTTTAACTCTCACTTGTGGATTACATTGTCAACTTCTTCTACCGCCATCCTTATCTGGTAAGTGTAGGTGATGTTTTCTTTTATATTTTCATTTCTTACTTTCCTTTTCTTTAGTGTGGCTTCTAGGTACTTCATAACACTCCTTGTTCATTCAAACACCAACTACTCATACCTCAGGGGCATATGTAATTGTACTTCCTATGACCTTACTCCTCCCTATGATTACACATCACCTCAAATGTAGACTATTGACCTTGGTTATCCTGCTTATAATCATAGGCCACTCGCTTGGACCTTTCCCACATGATATTCTTATCCCCCATACATCCTTAGTCCATCTTGACCCTTTCTCATGCCAAATAAATTCTCTAAGGTACCCCTAGGACCTATTCAAGAAGTTTTTAACTTTTTTGGGCCCCTATTTGACCTAGGCTATGGCTTAGGGAGGAAACCCGCAACCTAGGTAGAATGCATGAAAAGTGTCCTAAAATGACCCAAATGGCTAGAAACAACTATTTCTTATGGTTTAGTGGATTAGGGTTGAGATATATTGCATTTCCTCATTAATTTAATCCTCTCTCTTCACTTTTTCCAACATCTTTGATATGATCTTCTCCATTAATCATTCACACTCAAAGATTGGCTAACTTCTTGAATCTCTCTTGGTTATTGCTTGCAATAATATCTTTCTTTATGAAATTGGATGCCCTACTCCACTACTACTTCCATTAGTGATTCAATTTTTTGTTGATAGTTGTCTTGAAGCTTTTGGTTTGCTCCTTTCTCCCACAAGACTCCATTTCACCTATCTCTTATGCTCCTTGCATTGACTCTCACAAATTGGTGGCTTATCCTTCATCTCTTCTATAGCTTTTGACTCTTGGTCTAGACTCAGCCTACACACAGTCTGATATTCTTCCTCTCTTGCCTCTTAGCTTGGATAATTAGTTGGTATAAAGTCTTCACATCTTATTTAAGTTTGATATGAGGTCAATTTCCTTTACAAAGTGAAACTCTTTGTTTATTTGTAGTATTATACATGTTATGGTTTGAATTGTTTTATCAAAATAGTTGTTTTATGCATTACCTAGAGTAGGTTCTGAAGTTTCCTAAATTTGTGCATCATTAAATAGTACTTTCATTGCTTGAAATATTCATTTATTTCATATTGTTTCTATCTTTGGAAGCTTTCCTCATTACATAGTAGAAATATACATGCTCAAGATAAACTAGATTTTTTTTCAAACCTTCTCTCTCTCTTGCTAAAACTAGAACATTGCATTGTTATAAAATAATAGTATTGTTTTGGAAAGATAGCTCAAATATAGAATAGGTATGCTCTTGAACCCTTACTTGAAAATGTCTTTATTACTCAAAATTTCTTTCATTTGGCCTCAAAGTGCCTTTGTTGTTATATTTTCATTTCATTGGTTATCTCATTCTATTCAATATAAGTATTTTCATATTGTTTATGCAACCAATAGTATATTTTTATTCACTTGCTTTAATGTGGTTGGATCCATTAGAGGAGATTGTGTACTTTATGCACTTGTTTATGCTAGCCTCAACCTAGTTTACAAGTCTGTCTATAGCTTGGTGTAAGTTGGCAAATTGGATAGCCACTATAGACCCCCTATAGCCCATAGAACCCCTTATCATTCTATCCTCTTAGTGGTTTTCTTTATAACCTTACCAAACACTAGTGGTTCCATTCAGATTTTTAGAGCTACAGTATCTATATTGGTGAAGCTTAATTTAGAATATCCACCTAGTTTAAAAATCAGATTGGTATTAAAGTTAATTTAACTTTAATTATTTTGGGTGGTTTTATGTATTTGTGACTACGTTTCAATTTATACTCGTCACTAGAGCAAGTAGTGTTTGTGTTCAAGGTATCCTGATTTTTTTTGAAGAATACATTTCCATGAGGAAGTGAAAACAAGATGACAAAAGTATGGCTCATTCTAATGATGAAGATTATTCTACAACATTAGAGTCATTTCATAATATTGGAGTGGCTTAAATCTCTCTTTCTATGTTCAAGCTTGATTGGTTAGCATCTAAGATGGTGATTTTCATGGATAATCTTGGTGTTTATACAAAGGCATTGAAATCAAATAGGGATGACACTCCTAAGCATAATAATATGGAAGAAAAACCTTGTGCCAACCAAGTTCCACCTTTACTCAAGGTTGACACAAAGATAAAGATTCAGTTATATAACAAAGATGTGAATGTAGAGAGGCTAGACCATTGTCTATCCCAACTTGAGGTATATTTTAATTTTTATCAAATTAATGACATCCAATATATTTCTTTATAAAAGTCAAAATTAATCAATCCTACTTTAACTTGGTTTGAGAGTTATGTTCATACCTTGGTTTTTAATAAGCTTCCTTGTATTACTAAGTGGGATGATTTTAAAATGCTAATAAAAAATTAGTTTTATCGTATGTTTTATGAGGAAAAGAGGTCCATGCATTGGAAATATCTTAGGAAAAATCAATGCCAAAGTGTGTAGGAGTACACAAATGATTTTTGTAATAAGGTTTTCCAAATGGGAAAGGATATATGAAATTATGAAATCTTGATGAAGTATGTTGTTGGCCTCCATACACATTTGAGGAGACTCACGCTCTTGGACAATCCTACATATGTATATGAGGCTTATTTTAAATCTCACTATTTAGAGATGGATAAGAATAAGTTTCCATATACCTCTCAAATAACTTCCAAGAAACAAGGTAGTTTGAAGTATAAGGGGAAAGGGAAAGGTAAAAATTATTTTGGTTCTAGTTATAAAAACAATACTTAAAGGAATTGTGTGCATTGTCATATTGATAGTCATTGAGGATCAATGTTGGAATATAAATCTCGAATTGAATTTTATCAATAACAACAACAACAAGGCCATGCCCTATCTCCAAGGTGAGAACAATGGATATAGATCTAAATTGGATGACACTTTATTTTGTATTGCCGTTAATTATGATGTATGTTTTGGGTTGTATTAGATCTTAAGAAAGTGAAATTTCTAAGCTTTCCCATATTAAAATTCATATGAATAAAACAAAATAGGGTACTCTTTTTTATACTTATTCTCAAGCAAATTTGATAAGCAAAGAGTTAGTAGACAAAGTTGGAATTGAGACTTAAAATCATCCAAACCCAGATTCTTTGGGATGGGTGAATAAAGGTCTAGAGATCAAGGTGACCAAGACACATAAAGTTAAGTTTGGTATTTAATATTTCACATTTCATTGGTGAATTTATAGTGGATGTTTCACCTCTTGATGTGTGTGGTGTAGTGTTTGGCATCCCTTGTAAATTTGGGATGCTATGTTCATGGGGAGAATTTACCAATATCATTTGGTAAAATATGGCAAGAGCTATATCATTTTATCCTACAAAGGTGATTCTAAGACCTATTTATTAAGTACCTCTCAATCTAAAAGGATTATTTATGAAGTGGAAAGTTTTCTTTGCTTCTTTTGTTATATATTCAAGATATAGAAGTGGTTGAACATAAAAATCCTTGTAACATGTTTACCAACAATAGTAAAAACATATGAAAGAGTTGTTGCAATAGTTCACTGAGGTTTTCCATGAGACCATAGGATTGCCACTAGTGAGGCCAATTGATCATGAAATTAATTTTCCACCTAAAAGTCCACTTACAAATCTTGGGTTGTATATTAGTCCTTGAACAATTAAAATGAGATAAAAAAATAGTTACAGTCTTTAATTATTCAAGGTGTAATCCATCCTAGTAGTTTTCCATGTGGTTCAAACCTATATTTTTAATACCTAAGAAATATGGTTTATGGATAATGTATGTTAACTATAGACCAATTAACAAGATAACCATCAATAATAATTATCCTCTTCCATGGATTGATGATTTTCTAGATCAACTTCAGCATGTTAGGTATTTTGATAAGATTGATTTGAAATTCTAGTATCACCAAGTGAGAATTAAGGAAGAAGACATTTGGAAAACAAAATTAAAGGAAATGCAAGGGTTGTATGAGCATCTGATTTTACCTTTTAAGATATGTAATGCACTAGCTAAATTTATACAGTTAATAAATGAGGTGATGATGTCATTTATTGATTCCTTTATTATTGTGTATTTGGATTATTATTTTGTTTTCAGCATAATGTTTTATGAGCATATTGATAAATTGGAACAAGTTTTACAATTTTTGAATGAAATTAAGTTAGTTTTGAATGAGAAAAAATGTGAGTTTTATCAATAATCACTTGCCTTATTAGGATATGTGGTTGGATATGGGGAATTCAGGATTGATCCGATGAAGGTAAAGGCCATCATGAATTGGCCAAATCCTTTTAATGTGATCAAACCAAGGAATTTTGTTGGTGCAGTTTAATATTTAATAATTTCATCAAGTCTTTATATTTTGTTCCTCACCTTTGCATGTCATGTCAAAAAAATTTATTTTTGATGAGAATAAAAATATGCATTTTATTTTTTGAAGCACAAGATTATCCATGCCCCAACATTATCTTTTCTTAACTTGCAACTGCCCTTTGAGGTAGAAATGGATGCTAGAAATAAATGAGAACTTGAATATTATATCTCAATTTGAAGCATCAATTTGTTGAATGTCTAGAAGCTCTATGATAGTCACACAAAAATTTCATTATATACTTTTGTAAATACTTAAGTAGTATCTACATGATATGGCTAAGTAAAAATAATAGCGTTACATATAAGCAAGTGCTTAAGCACTTTATGAGGTGGGTCTTAAATGTTGTAAGATAGAGAATATTCCTAGAAGCACAAAATATATCCTACTATCAATTTGTAAAACTTTATTGAAAAATTTTCCCTCATTCTTATTTTTGAAATTAGTATGTCATTAGTCTTAGGTTTGAATGTTATCTTTTCTTTACTTTTGGAGGTAGTGGTTTAAGAAATGAAATATGTATACGTTAACATATTGGAATCCAAAATGATTTATAAACTAGGTGGATATTCCACATTAGGATTCACCAACATATATCACATATTATTAACTCAATAAGGGATTGAAATAATTTGTTGTTATAGACTAGATTGATTTTTAAAAATAGATATGAAGTGTTGGAATGAAAAGTATAAAATTTAGAAAATTTAAATGAGAATAAAAAATAGAAAAAAACACACTATGAACACAATATTTATTCTAGAGAAACCTTGTGTGGGAAAAACTCAATTGTGTGAGGTAATTTCACTCCCATTTCCACTATGTGATCCATAAAATGTAAAATTTACTAAAAAAAATTGGCCTACAAGGATAGAGCTTTCAATAATCCCTATCCAAAGCTCATACACAAGATTGATTTTCACCTTTCATACACTTCTCAAGACAAATAAATACTAAAAAAAACACTAAAAATCTAAGAAGAACTCAATATAATATGATCTAAGGTTCAACTTGCTATCTTTTAATTTAAATCTAAATGAAAGACTCTTATGATGTGTTTTGCCTTGTAAAATACCTCTATTAATTTCCTATAATTTTGGAGTCTGATAAAAATCTCAAATGAACCATCATTCGAAAGTGAGAGTGTTTGAAACCATTCTTCTTCAAGCTCTTTTTATTGTGGGAAACCCATCATTGTTTGTAAACTATTGGTTATAGATCTATTTGTTATGAACACTGGCAATTACAAAAATTCCATCTACATAGAGTGGTGGTTCTACTATCTTAAGTAAAGCCCTCATTTTAAAGAGTAGAAAAAAACTAACCTTATCACTATGAATATGTTTGGATCACTCCCACAATGAATCTACCATTGTAGCATATCTAAATTTATTTATTACATATAAATTATCTTACATAAGTGTCTTATAGGCATGAATGAATTACACAAATTAGGTATAGTGGAAACATTTAGTATACGTGAGTTAGTACATTATGATCTAAATTTGGATTCTACCTTCCAATATGATTGTTTTATGTCCCTAAAAGCTTCATGAAACCTATAAGTGAATAAATATCTTCCCCACATCTTCTAGGAATACCATTAGGCCATTTTTATGTCTTTTGCTTTCTACATGTCCTTTATTAATTGCATATAACTTTGGAGTCCACTAAAAATCCCAAATGAACTATCATTGGAAAGTGAGAATTTTTGAAACCATTCTTCTTCAGGATATTTTCATTGTGTAAAACCCATCAGTGTTTATAAACTAGTGGTTGCATATATGTTTGATATGAACACTAGCAATTACAAAACTTCCACATATAGAGTGGTGGTTCCAGTATCTTAAGCAAACCCATAATTTTAAAGAGTATAAAAACACTAACTTTATCACTATGAATATGTTTGGATGACCCCCACACTGAATCTACCATTGTGGCATATCTAAATTGGTTTTTTGTATATAAATTGTCTTACATTAGTGTTTTATAGGCATGAATGAATTACATAAATTAGTTATAGTGGAAGTAAATAACATACATGAGTTAGTAAATTATTATCTAAATTTAGTTCCTTCCTCTCCAATAGGATTATTTGATGTCCCTAAAAGCTTCATGAACTTTATAAGTGAATAAATCTCTTCCCCACATCTTATAGGAATACCATTAGGCCTTCCTGGGTAGATGCTCACTTATCCCAACCAACCAATGTTCTTGCCCTCATTTTCATGTCATCCTTTGATTCTTTTGTAACAGAACATCCTCTTGTAATTCAAACTAACTATTAGGAGTGAGGTCTTGAATTAAAGGTAACAACAACCTTTTATCTTATTTATCTAACATAGAAGGATAAAAAACATGTGAGTTATCAACATTAACAATTGAATATATCTTCATATAAGGAGGAAAATCAAGTCTAAAAGCATTCTTTTCTGATTGTTATATAATTACAAATAGACCATAACTTAAAGGTTTAATATTATTATACTTAACTTAAATCCTTTCTCTAATCAAGTACAGCCATATATTTTCTACAAAGAAGCTATACTCAGACCTACATTGATCATGCCTTGATTTATACTTGGCTTATGACTTATTCAACCTCTCTTACACTTAGAGCTGATTTTTTTAAATCTTAGCAATGCATTTCATAGATTTATGGACCTCTTGATCCACTCTCTCATTACCTTTACATGATTGTCTCAAAGAAACATCAAATTCACACAAAGTTAAGTATCCAAAATAAGTTCAAAAATGAGTTTTTCTAGTAGAAGATCGTATTTCCCTATTATAATAATGTTAAATTTTTATATTTTAAAAAAAAAAAAAAAAAAAAAAAAAATCATCCTAAAACCTAGAATACTTACTATTATACCCTCTCAAGATTTGTATAAATTTTTTGTTCATAACCTCTATCTACCATGGATCAATTTTTGGGTGAAATTTGATACATTTCAGCTTAGTATACATCTTCTCTCATAATTTTTCCCAAAACTTACCAACAAATCTTGAGTCTCAATCTAAAATATTATAACTAGGCAAACCATAATTTACCCACACATTAACAAAAGAAACTTAGTAACATAACTACCTTTGAGGGTCTTCTTACAAGGAATAATACTACACATCTTACTAAAATGGTCCACAACCACAAAGAGATAGTTATGCCCCTTCCTTAACATAGGCAACCTACCTAAAAAATCCCTGGAAATACTTTTATATAACCTAAAAGGAACTATTAATGGAATATACAAACCCAAATTAGTATTAAAAGGATTACTTATAGTACATAGAACATGTCTAAGCCTTATTAATTTAATAACATCAAATTACATGTTATGCCACTGAAAATATTTCTATAAATGTGCAACAATATTTTTAACACCAAAATGTCCTAAAACTTATGGAGTAGTGTTTAACTCATTAGTTGAAATCTTCCCTCCTTGAGAAGACAAATCTTACCCTACTTATAGAGTAACCCATCTTGAAGTTAATAATCTTACTTGGGCTCAAAACCTACACCTTGGCACCTTTTTTCTTGAATAAATGTCTCTTTAAAATATGCGTCATGTTCTTATCCCTTTGCATAAGACTCACATATAAAATGCTCAAGAAGAGTTATGGTGCCCATGGATGAAATCAAGGAGGTATAAAAAATATATAAATGAATGTTTTAGTAAATTATTTATTATATTTTATAATCAAATGAACGTATTTCAAAAATTACATCTATCTTTAATGTATAGCTTATTGTATCTTACTTTTTGATTACAAACATTAAATAGGTTAGTGATCCATATGAGCAATACTTTACATACCCATACGATAATGTTTCCATTTATTAATTGATTGAACACAAACATATAATTCTTTACCATATGTTCAATGATTTAAACTTACACCATGAAATAACTCTGAATGATAACATACATGCTTACCTCCTTGAAGTAGGACAACCCCCTTAGCATAGTCTCTAGCATTCATTTCCACCTCAAAAGGAAGTTGCAAGTTTGGAAAAACTAATACCATAACATGTTGAATATTATAATTAAACATATGTAATGATAATTATTTCTTCTTATCCCAATTTTAACTCTTACCACTTGTAATGGCATGAAAATGTGTAGCTATGGAAGATAATTTATTGATGAACTTCCTCAAAGATTTAACTAAAATAATAAAGCTAATTGTTTCAATCACATTAGAAATATCTGGCCGCTTAATGATGTTTTATACCTTTTCTAGATCAATCCTAAACTCCACATCTCCAAACATATGCCCTAAGTAAACAACTAATTATTGAGAAAACTCACATTTTCCTCATTTAACACTAAATTTTTCTCCCTCAAAACTTGTAAAACTTGTTTAAGATAATCCATATGATCATCAAAAATTTACTAAATATAATAATATGATCCAAATAAAAAATGAAAAATGAATCAATAAATGGCCTTATTACCTCATTCATCAACCACATGAAGGTAATCAGTGCGTTACATAGCCCAAAATGTAAAAATAACCATTCATACACCCCTTGACATGTCATTAATGTTGTCTTCAAATGTCCTATTCTTTAATTCTTAATTGATGATACTTGGATGTCAAATCAAGCTTAGTAAAATACTTGGCATGCTAAAGTTGATCTATAAGATCATCAATCCATGGAATAGGGTAATTATTATTTATGTTAATTTAGTTAGGTTCTCTATAATCAACACACATTCTCCATGAACCATATTTATTAGGTAATAAAAAAATAGGATAACCACATGGAGAAGTGTTAGGACAATTTTTTACCTCATTGGCATCTTCTAAGGACTATGTGTATAACCCAAGATTTAGAAGTGGAGTGTTTGGTATTAATTGAACTTTATTCTCAATAATCCTCACTATTGGAAACCTCATGGGATTATGAAAGACTTCTTCGAGTCGTTACACCAAATCTCATGTGCACTTTTATTCTTTTTTATTAGCCATGATACAAGTGAATTACGTAAACCCACTTATATATCTTTAATATATCTCAAAATAAGAAAAGAAAAAATCTCATTATTATTAATAATCTTCTTAGCACTAGAATCACTTATCAAAGAGATTTAAAATCACATTTGTAGGATAAAATGATGTATCTCTTGCCATCCTTTGGTTTTCCTCATGACAATAACATCCCAAATATATAAGTAATGGATACCAAACACTAAACCACACACATTAAGAGGCACAACATCCACTATAACATCATCAATGAAATTTGAATTAATTCCAAACTTAAATTACATTGTGTGGTCACCTTGATGTCTACACCTTTCTTTACCCAACCCAAAGCATATTGATGTAGGGGCATCAAAAAAGTTCACATATTTCAGTATGTTTTTGTCTAGTCCATTTTTAGTAGTTCTATAAGGACCTTAGAAGAGTGTTAAAGTAATTATTTAGCCTTGTGTTGAGTTTTCTTGGCTTGGGAAAAGTTTCCTACTAAAACACAAATTGGAATTTTTGAAATGTTGGCAGCATGTTAAGAGTAATTTTGGTGTGTGTTAAAAAGTTTCATGTTGTAAAATGGTATGATAGATTCATGTAGGGATATATGTGTATTATTAAAGTGTCTTTACATATATATCATTAATAAAGTGTCATAAACCCAAAAATGTGGAATGTAAACCCTTTTGAGGGTAGTTATCAATGAGGTAATTATACAAGAAGGGTAGTTTATTGTATATATGAGTATTTTTGGCTTGAAAGGAATTTTAGTCTCATAGAAAAGTTAGAGTATGTTTTTAGGAGATTAGTTTTGAAGTTATAATTAAGGCATATTTTTTGAGGAGTTTAGGAGTGGAGTACAAAAAAACATGAAACCTTTGAAATCTATCTTGGTGACACAGTAATGGATGTAAATATGCATGAATCAATAGAAGTTTAAAATGAATTTTCAAAGATACTTTGGAATATATGTATGGATAAATTTGTATGGTTTCGATAGATATAGAATTTATATCCATTGTAATTTCAATAATTTTTTACTATAAACTATGGAACCATGACTTTGTTCAAATGTTGGTGTTTGTTTAATGAGGAAAGAGAGTAATGGAGAAAGAAATCTCTTAGGAAAATGTATATTGAGTGTTTTAATGTTATTAAATATGTCATTTTAGTGAATTATCAATCCTATGTATTTTTTTTTTAATCTTTACAAATAATTAAGAGTTTGAATAACCTGATTATGTGTATATTCTGCTAGCACATATATGGTCAAGAAATTGGTTCAATAGCAAGTCATAAATGTGAATGGAGTTTTATAAGAATTAATATGGTTTTTAATTTAATTATGGATAGTTAAAAATAGTGTATGAACCCTACTATATTTTAAATCCCTATTCAATCTAGCATAGACAAGACTATGAGAATACCCTGTTCTAGGTAACCCATTTAAAGAAACTTTGATTGATTGACTGATAATGAAGGAAACAAAGTTGCATTGATGTTAAGTTAGAGTATAAGGTAATAATTATGGAAAATAATATTTAGTTAGTATTATAGTAACATATAATAAGTAATAACCTCAATAACCCTATGACAATTATTGTAAACAAGACTGTGTTAATAGTGAACTAGGAAAATTCATGATTTAAACATAGGGACTAGTTTCTAAAAAATTAAGCTTGAAAAAGGTGATGTTAGGTATGGAATACCTCAAAATGTTATTTTTTAGGTTTAAAATTATGTAATAATCCTTAAAACAAAATTTAAATCCCTTCAGACTATTACAATTTGCAGGAACCCTAGATTAGGTTTAGGAAATAAAATTTGGATTTTCTATAAATTAAACTATTCAAAATGTATGAAATCTGGGATTTTGATGGTTAATGACATGGGAAATAATATTTTTAGGTTTTTATACCTTTCATATATTTCTACATATGGGAAAACTTGACTATGTTGAGTAACAGTGATAAAGAGGCCTAATAGGGCTAATTTGAGGAAGAAAAAAGGCTAGAAATGATAGACAATGAATCGAGACCTAAAACTTTGTGAAGAGATAGTTTGTGATAAATGGTATTAAAAAATATAATTATTTTTTGAATATTGGATAGTACTTGACCATACAGGTCAAAATTTCATAAAAAGGCTATTAAATGCTGAGTAAAGTTGAGTTTGAAGAGGGTAGTAAGGATTTAAGTGTTTGAGGGAGTGTGTGTTAGACTGTAAATAATGTGTTAAGCCTAAGAAAGGATATTCCTATTTTATTTTTCCTCCATAAATCCTAGGACAATAATTTGATTTTTTTGGTCAAGTAACCTATAGCCTAAATAAGGGAAGTCAATGAAGTTGCAAGAAAGGGGACAAAGAATGAGCAGAATGAGGAGTTGAATGATATTAATGGAAGTTATAAGAGGTTTAGATGTTATAAATAATGTCATATAAAATTCAATCAATAATCCATAAACAATAGATCTTGAGAGAGAAGGATATCAAACCAATAGTGAGAGTTGACCATTAAGAGTACTCTAAGATGGTTGAATGTACAAGTCACTCATTGCAATTATCAAAGCTTGGGTATTAGTAGAAGATGAGAAAGAATATCTACATCATTTGGTATTAGATTAGTAGATCATTGGGACAAGGATCAAGAAATTTAGCATGCATAAAAGGTACTAGTTTCATTTTGTTTTCATTTGATGTTTTGATTTGTTGATGAGATGTATTAAAGTGTGATATAATAGTTAAGATTGGTAAGCCAACCCTAAGCTAGTTAGTCTTGTGAATAAGTGTGAGATATGTTGAGAAGATCAAGAGGAAGAGCTCATATGTGAGATTGAGAGAGAGAAAGATTCTTGGTGAAAGGATAAGGAGAGAGACCCAAGTGAGGTCATGAGAGATTCAAAGAGAGATCCAAGAGAGAGGTTAAGATGTGGCAAGTGAGATAATACTTGTCAGAGAGAATAGATCTAGATGAGACCAAGGAGTTGATAGACATCATAGTTGAGATGAGGAAAGAGAGAGAGAAGAGAAAATAGGGCAAAGTTGAGAGAAGCTACCACAAAGAGAAGAAGAGAATAGAGATGGATAAAGAGATGATAGAGATGAGGTAATAGATGGATACATTGTTGGTAATGCTAGAGTAGGTGAGAGAAATAGAGATCCCATATTGTGGATGGGTAATGAAAAAAACAAATGTAAGTGGCTAATAAGGTAATAGATAAGGAGAAGGTAAATGCAAGATAAGAGAGAGGAAAGGAAGCATAGTAAGTTATTATGCAAACAACTCAAGAAGGAAATGAGGAGGTTTTAGATGAGAGAATAGCTAATTAAATAAGAGACTAAACAACACTTTGAGGTGAATGAATAGATTTTATGTGAAGAAGAAGAAGCTAGTGACAACTAGTTATGTGATGGAAGTGGCAAAGAAGAAGAAGATCATATTGAAAGCCTTATTAAAGGCTTGGATAGAGAACTATAAACCCATGAGGAGGTGAGAAATCTGATTTCAAGTTTGTATATGTGAGTAATGAATAGTTGGAGATAGAACTAGCAACCTTGGAGAATGATTTGCATGGTAAAGTGAAGGAAAAAGAAAAAGAAATGTAGGTTTCACTAGTTGAGCAGCTTGATAAATTGAATAAGGATCATGGAGAATAAATAATGACAATAACAGTGAGGCAAAATGAAGGCATGGAGACTTCTAAAGGTTTGAAACTAATTGAGATAGTATGTAATCAAGAAATTGTTTTTATTTTTGTTGCAAGAATATAGTTTATAACTAGTGTAGGAGAGAGAACAAGTGAAGCTATAGAGTTTGGGGGAATATTCAACCTATATGATAGAGATAAAGATAAATGTATAAATCTACAACAGGTGATATGATGTAAGTAAGTATTATAATAGGTTAAATTATGATAGAGGAAAGCATAAGAGAAAAGAGGAGCATCTGGAGCATAGTGGAATAGTAGAATCAAAGGATGATCCCAGAGAGAAGAATTGAAAAACATGAAAGAAGCATACAACAGTGCACTAGAGTTTCATTCTTTCTTGCCCTAGGAGTATGATGTAGGGGCATCAAACAAGTTCACATATTTTAGTGTGTTTTTGTCTAATCAAGCATTAATATTCTTGTAAAGACCTTAGAAGAGTGTTAAAGTTATTAGTTAGCCTTGTTTTGAGCGTTCTTAGCTTGGGAAGAGTTTCCTACCAAAACACAAATTTGAATTTTTGAAATGTTGGTAGCATGTTAGGAGTAATTTTGATGTGTGTTCAAAAGTGTCATGTTATAAAATGGTATGATATATTTATGTAGAGGTCTAGGTGTGTTATGAAAGTGTATTTTTATACATATCATTAATAAAGTGGCGTAAACCCAATAATGTAGAATGTAAATCCTTTTGAGGGTAGTTGTCACTAGTAGAAAAACAATAATAAATGACTAAAAAAACTATTAAAAATTGTATATAAATGACTAAGCTTGGTCACACGACCATTAGTAATTTATTTCCAGTCATTTATAATGCAACCAAATTTATCACTAAACCATTTTTAGTCATTTATTAGTTGTTTTGATCAATCAATTTGGTAGTATATTTAGTTGTTAATTTAGTCATTAATTGTTGTTAAGTGGCCATTTATTTAGTCATTGTAATCATTAATTTCCATCAATTGGTAGTATATTTAGTTATTTTTATTCACTAATTTATGTTCATTGGTAGTATATTTAGTCATTTTAATCATTATTTTACTGTCAACTGGTCATATATTTAATCATATTTATTCACTAATTTATGTCAATTGGTAGTATATGTAGTCAATTTAATTATTAATTGATATCAATTAGTAGTATATTTAGTCATTTTAATTGACTAATTTCCATTAATTGGTATTAAATTTAGTCATTTTAATTTTTAATTTATGCCATTTGGTAGTTTATTTAATTATTTTTGTTCATTGATTTTTGTCAATTGGTAGTATATTGATACATTATTTATTAATTGCATAATCATTATATTTACTATAGTTTAGTAATAAATTTTTATTTATATGATATGAATAATTTATTAAATACCATAAATTGTATAATGTAGAAATAAACATATTATTAAACTTGAATTAAAATATAAAAGCAAATAAAAATATTACATATACGAACAACCTACAACATGTTAGAAGTTAAAAGATTGATTCAACATTATGATAAAAAAAAGTAATGTAAAATAAATAATATAATGCAATTTTGATGAACTATAAGATGTTCATATATATATATATATATATATATATATATATATATATATATAATCAAAAATTTCAAAGTCTAAGAGTTTCCAACTCTTACAAATACACCATGATAAAGATCCCTGAAAAACACATTCAAACTACTGCATAAAGTAGTGGGCCAAGTTTTCAAACAACAAGTACATGATAAACATCAATAATGTCATTTTTTACAAATAATTTAGTGGTCACATACTATTATAAGGTTCATTCTTTCTCTTTCAGATAGACAGATCCATCTATTTTATCTTCATAAGCAAGGGGTATTTGTGGTCTTTAAAATATTTACATTTGTATCTCCTATTCTTTTCAATTTGAATCCACGTATAGTAGATAGTGAGTGAATCCACCCAATTCCCACAAAAACACCATCAAATGGATCCAACACACCAACTTTATCCCCTTCTTGGAGTTTACCAATACATTTCTACAAAAATAAAAAAATACACATTATATTGAGATATAAAATATTTGATAACACACATATAAACATTTTATAAATATTTATAAGAAACTAAAAAATGATGATAGGAAACTTGAAACCATTCACCTGACATATTAAACAAAAATTAACTTCCCATTATTTGATACAGAATGGATGTTAGATATAGAAAGTGTCAATATGTTAGCAGTCATGTGCCATGAAGATGTGGATGCTACAAGGACAATGAGTGTCATTCCTCCAGTTACTATGGGTTATTATATAGTTTTTATGGGCACATTCCTCATCATTGGGGACAACTATTCAATGGTTATGGTCTCAACCTATAGTTATTGTAGGTACATCCTAACCCCTATATACACCTCTCTAGTAGTTGTATGTTAATTCCTCACAAACTATGAGCTCTGGCTTTGGATATGGGCTATTGAGAAATTCAAGGAAGACACTAGACAAGATAGAGGAGGAGTGAAGGAAGATTAGATCAAAAACTTCAAACATTGATAAGGAATGCCCATACCCCTGAATAACAAATTAAGTGCTACAAAAAAGGCATACACTTCCAATCTCCATTTGGAGTGTTGTAGACCAAAATTTATGACTACAAGGATATAAAAGAACCATTCTTAGTGTTTGGTTACTTCATGAAAAATAATTTCACTTTTCCAATAAGAGAGATTTGGGATCTTTTTTGGAGCATAGGTCCCAAGTTTGATAAACTACCTGATTACCAAATTAAAAGTTCACTAAACAAAGAATCCATCAAGAAACATCCTCATTTATTGGGAGTAAGATAGAAGAGAAACAAGCCATCAATAAGCTCTTACAAAGGAGATCAAGAGTAGCGAATTCCATCACCAACCCTCCTCCATGATTATAAAGGATCTAACTTGGATAACAAAAAAAGATCTACAGTAACCACATTGTGGAAGGATGATAATAGTCTTTCATAACACTACAAAACCACTGCTCTAGTACTTTTTAGGTCATTATGATTGCATACAGATTGTTGAGGTCATAATTAAAGGATAGGGACACTATGATCATATAATTACCCAAGAGTAATAGTATAACAAAATCATGACTATGAGGATAATAATTGCATGAAGAAACAACAAGCTAAGCTTCCATTCTGGTAAAAACCCACATACAAATTTCCTATGCCACAACCCTAAGAACAAATGGTTATAAAGGTATGATGTATATTTTAGTCATAGAAAATTACTCTATTTTTTTTAATATAGAATGCATTATATTAAAAATCATATTTAATCATTAAAACATTATTCATCAAGTTTTGTCATGAGCTATGCCAACTCACCACTCAAAACCCTCATTATGGCCCCATCTTATCTTTTTGCATCCTACACGTACCAAGTCACTTGGGGACAAGTGACACTTCATGTGGGGGTGGGAACAATGTTTTAGGAAATCAATCACATGATAATCTATGCATATGGATTGAAAGCCCGTGATTACACCATAACTACACCCATATTCGATTAAGGAAAATAATCATTTTTATTTTTTTCCACTTTGAGATCAAAGCTCATTCACAAAAAGACCTAAGCAAGACATTGTTGTAGCCTACAACCAAAACTACTATTATTGAAGAAACTTGCTTCACTATAGGCAACAATCTAAAGGTAAAATTGGATGTTTTGAAGAGATATCTATTTGAAATTTTTGATAGAAAGATAAAATAGCTAGAATGGGAGGTTTAGTAGTGAGAAGGGAACCTCAGACCATAGGCAATTTTAAGGAGACCTAGACAGTTAGGCCATCTTTAGTAGGGTTGGATGGGCTACCTATTTTTAGAAATTAAAACATTTTTTATAACTTCTCACTAGAGAATCTATAAGGTCTTTTGTAAGATAACATATGACAATATTTGGCATCACATTCCCAGTTATAGAAGAAAGGGTAAGCTAGGTTATTAGGTTGCCAAGAACTAGGGAAAATTAGGAAGATAAACCTAATGGATAACTAGCTAGACAACAATTTTATCAAGACAATGAAAGGTTAGTGATTAAGAAAGGAGGTATGGAGAGATTGAGTCTAACCCCAACCTATAGAGAAGTCGAATTATCTATCATCAAATATCTGACATGAGAAGGTAGGTACTCCTTGATCTATACTAACCAATTCAAAATTTTGAATCATTTAAGGCATGGAAGGACTATTAATGTCCCAAACCACTTGTATAATATCCTGAAGAAAATTTTGTTAAGCACGAGATATACTGAGAGGGGGGTGAATCAGTATATCATATATCTTATAAAACTTTCCCTTTATCAAATTCCACTTAATCAAACATTCAACATATGGAATAAAACTCAAACAATAAACATCACACAAAATAGAGAGAGACACCAGATATAACGTGGAAACCCAATGTGGGAAAAACCATGGAGAACAATCTCAAATATATTCGTGAGAACAAACCCACAGGAGCACCATACCCCTTTGCTAAGTACCAACCCAACTACAATTCATGAGCACCAACCCACAGGAGCTTCAAACCCCTTTGTCAAGCACCAACCCAGTAACTATTCATGAGCACCAACCCATAGGAGCACCAACCCCTTTACCGAGCACCAACCCAGCAATAATTCATGAGCACCAACTCACAAGAGCACCAACCCCTTTGTGTATACCACACACCTATCTCTCAATGTTTCTATCTCAACAAATGATAGTTCAATACATCTCTTTCCTCTCTCTAACCTTTGCTCTTCTAAGCTAGATACAAATCATATTCATCTCTCACAATTGCTCTTCTCAGCTAGATATTACAATATCAAATCAACCTTTATCTCTCATATTACAAATAGCTTCTCAAGCCTTTATTTATAGCTTTCCAAATGACCTTTGGCCTTCCCCTTTTGTGACCCTTCAATCCTCATGGAAAATGGTGCCAATCTTGTATGACCCTTCATATTCAAGCCTTTGAAAAGACATGTGGTGACCCTTCATGACCAAAAACGTCCTTCCATAATTTCTCCTCATCTTGGTGACTTTTCATATTCCTTAAAGTGTCCCTTCATGAGAAATTACGCCCTTACTCTTTTGTCTTCACTTGGTGACTCTTGGTATTCCCCAAGATGACTCTTCATGGGAAAATGCATCCCATCATTCTTTTGTATTTACCCTGTGGCTCTTTGACTTCTCCATGGGCCCTTATTTTGTCTCATATGCAACAAAAAATATATTCAATAATATTAAATAAATATTAACTCACATTAGCAAAGATAAACAACATTAAATGCAATGGGACCTTTATCACCAATAATACTAGACCTTTGACATCAATGACAATATCTCCAACAATCTCCCCCTTTGTCATTGATGGCAACCTCAATCGTAAAACTGCCACATCCTATCACCTGCACATCCTGTCATCTAAAAACATACAACTACTCCCCCTTACTATAGCAACTTGTACTTATTCCCTATACCTATTTTCTGCACTTGTACCTGTTATTCTCCCCTTTTGTCATCAATGACAAAGGGCCTACCTATAGCTAACACTTAGCTCCCCCTTACTTGATGTTGAACATCAATGGTAGGAAGTAATAGAAATTACTCCCAACTCCTCTCACCGATCGTTGAATGTATCCTTTGATCGTGCCTTTGAGAAGATATCTGACAAAAAAAACATTGTTCCCTATCCTTTGAGCATCTGCAATCAACTCATTTGAATCTTTTCTTCTAATCTCATAACCTTCTTTATGAAATTTTAATGTATATCCTTGATCACATATTTGACTAACACTCAACAGATTATGCTTAAGACCTTTTACGTACAAATTTTTTTTAGTCATAGTTCTACCATAATCCAAACTCAGAGTACCTTTTTTGGCTATCTTGGCAGTGGTTTTATCTCTGAATCTCACTGTACCACCATTGATCTTCTTTAGAGATATGAATTTACTTTTATCTCATGTCATATGCCTTGAACATCTGCTATCAATTAACCATGGCTGATCTTTACCTCTTACATGCAGAGCTGTCTGAACCATCATAGAATCTTCATGTTGTTTCTTCTGCCATGAACATGTCTAAACCTTCTTCTTGATAAATGGTGCTTTAAAACTCTAATCCTTTTTTATTGACTCAAACATGCTTCTACAATACCGAGCTATGTGTCCAAAATTGTTGCACTTGTAGCATACTATGGTCTCTTCATCAGAGCTTGATAGAGGAGCAAAAGAGTTGTGGCTTCTGCTTGACTCTACTTGACTTTCCTTCTCCTTATTTCTAAAATTTTTAGCTCTTTTTCTACATTCTAATTTCTTGTGACCATATCCATTATAATAAAAATAATAGCCATAAAAATAAGACCTGTCTGTATATCTCTGACCTAATTACCTTTTGTAGCTTTGTTCCTTCCAGCCTTCTCTATTTAGAATGTCCTTTGTATTCTTCACTTCTCCCCTTTTTGTTTCCTCTTGTGTAAGAGCTTCAACATAGCTCTTTTTCTTTTCATAACTGATCCCTATCTTATCTGAATATGCCTTTTGAATTTCCAATATCTTATTCAGCATGTTAGTGCTATCTTCAAATTTTGAATCACTAACTACTTTATCACTAACTACTTTCTTAATATCTTCTTTTAAAGAGGCAATTTCAATAACATACCTTTCATAATATTTTCTTGCTATTTCCAACTATGCTGTGACATCTTCATTCTTCTTGGCTTCTTCAAAGTGTGCTTGTAGATCTTCAATCATTTCCTTTGACTCTTGTTCATTTTTCTCGATTTGGCACTGTAATCTTCGATTCTTCTTCTGAATAGCTTTTAACTCTTCTAAGGCACAAATGAGCTCTCCTTCCATATTCACTTCAGCTTCCTCTTCTTCTTCTTCTTAATCACCTTCATGTATGGCCATGAATAGAATCTCTTCTTCTTCTGAATCACTGACTCCACTATCTTTGCCTGAACTAGGATCCTTAGAATACAGGGTCTTCTTCTCAAAACCCTTATTAGATTTGCCTTTGAAATTCTTCTTGTATGTAGGCTTTTCTTCTTCATCATCATTAACCTTATCTATTCATCTAGCTAAAATATTTCCAATCTTTCCATAATTAAAACATTTAAAAGGTAATTTTCCTTGATATTTACCTGTTCCTCTTTTCGGCTTGCAAATGAAAAGTGTTCCATTGTCATCTTCATCATCACTAAAACTATCACTTGATTCTTGAATCTTAGCTTTCTCCTTCTTTCAAGTCTTGAAATTTTCTTCTCTTTGAGGGTTTATCTTATTCTATCTGCATCTCATATGCTGTGAGAATACCATGAAGCTCATCCATCTTTAGCTTGGTTAAATTCTTCATCTTCTCAATTGCTGAAACCTTTGCATTATATCTCATTGGTAGAGATCTCAAAACCTTTTTCACCACCATTGACTCATCCAACATTTCTTGAAGACCTTGAATATGATTTACGACTTGATCAACTCGCAAAAGATAACTTGCTATATCTTCTTCTTCTTCTTCCATCTTCAAACTTTCAAACTACCTTCTAAAATTCTACAACTTAGCTTGCTGAACATTTCCATCGCCTTTGTAAATATTCTCAAGTTTTACCCAAGTTTCATGAGAAAATTTACATTTCATAACTTTAACAAATCTAGATTCACATAAACCACATAAAATAGCATTTAAAGCTTTAACATTACATTCACTTGCCTCCTTTTCTACTGGAGTAATTAAAAATGTCTGTGGCTCTTTATATTCCTCCACCACTGATTTCTATATGTCGAATCCAAGGGCCATCAAATAAACCTTCATTCTCATGCTCCAAAAAGCATAATTCATCCCATCAAACAAAGGTGCCTTGTTTGTAGAAAATCCTTCTTGTGACCCAGCCATCGTGCATTCTCGATCTACCTTCAAGCTGTAAAACTTTTTCAAAAAGAAACCTACTCTGATACCAATTGTTAAACATAGGATATACTGAGGGGGGGTGAATCAGTATATCATATATCTTATAAAAATTTCCCTTTATCAAATTCCACTTAATCAAACATTCAAGATATGAAATAAAACTCAAACAATAAACATCACACAAAATAGAGAGACACCAGATATAACATGGAAACCCAATGTGGTAAAAACCACATAGAACAATCTCAAATATATTAGTGAGAACAAACCCATAGGAGCACCATACCCCTTTGCTGAGTACCAACCTAGCTACAATTCATGAGCACCAACCCATAGGAGCTTCAAACCCCTTTGTCAAGGATCAACCCAACAACTATTCGTGAGCACCAACCCACAGGAGCACCAACCCCTTTGTCGAGCACTAACCCAGCAAAAATTCGTGAGCACCAACCCATAGGAGCACCAACCCCTTTGTGTATACCACACACCTATCTCTCAATGTTGCTATCTCAACAAATGATAGTTCAATACAACATCTCTTTCCTCTCTCTCACCTTTGCTCTTCTAAGCTAGATACAAATCATATTCATCTCTCACAATTTCTCTTCTAAGCTAGATATTATAATATCAAATCAACCTCTATCTCTCATATTACAAATGGCTTCTCAAGCCTTTATTTATAGCTTTTCAAATGACCTTTGTCCTTCCCCCTTTGTGACCCTTCAATCCTCATGGAAAATGGCACCAATCTTGTATGACCCTTCATATTCAAGCCTTTGAAAAGACATGTGGTGACCCTTCATGACCAAAAACATCCTTCCATCTTTTGTCCTCATCTTGGTGAATTTTCATATTCCTTAAAGTGTCCCTTCATGAGAAATTGTGCCCTTACTCTTTTGTCTTCACTTGGTGACTCTTGGTATTCCCCAAGATAACTCTTCATGGAAAAATACGTCCCATCCTTCTTTTGTCTTTTCCATGTGGCTCTTCAACTTCTCCATGGGCCCTTATTTTGTCTCACATGCAACCAAAAATATATTCATTAATATTAAATAAATATTAACTCACATTAGCCAAGATAAACAACATTAAATGCAATGGGGCCTTTATCACCAATAATATTAGACCTTTGACATCAATGACAAAATTTCCAACAAATGTCTAAAGAATACGAAAGGGGGGTAGAGAAAGACTTGTCTCATCATTGTAAGATTTGGTTGTTGGTTAAACATGGAATAAAAGATACTAGACTTGACCTTAACTAGGAATAGTTTCTAACATTATGGACTATTGAACCTCAACAAGAGGAGGGAAACAAAGAGGGGGAATTTTTCAAGGGACAGGTCCAAAAAATAATAGAAGAGGATATTGCAAGCACTACTCCAACTAGTCAGCCTATAGCTACTATAATTTCACTTGTAGTTGCTACAGGTAAGAGAAGACAAAGAAAATTAGTGCTACCTCTTAAGGATATAGAGGAGAGAAGTCCACCAAAACAAACTAGGTAGGATATTCCTTTTTCTTTTTGTTCTAACTATTTCAACAAAAGAAGTATATTCTTCCACTATGTCTCCTTCAAAATGAGAAGAAACTCTTCCATCACTAGTTACATATGAATAAGGGGGATGCCACAACACTTGATCCTCAATAAGAAGTTCTTCCATCACTAACTACATAGGAGAAGTAGGTTTCAATAGCTCCATCTCCTAAAAAGAAAAGGAAGATTATAAGGAATATCTTTACATCAAAGAGGAGAGCTCTTCTTAGTGTTAAGCACATGATATACTGAGAGGGGGGTGAATCAGTATATTATAAATCTTATAAAATTTCTCTTAATTAAATTCCACTTTAACATACATTCAAGATATGCAATAAAATTGAAATAATAAAAACCACACAAGATAGAGAGAGACACTAGATTTAATGTGGAAACCTAATGTGGGAAAAACCATGGAGAACAATCTCAAGTATATGAATGAGTACCAACTCAAACTACAATATTTGAAAGCACTAACTTGAAGGATAACCAACCCCTTTGTTGAGCACCAACACAAAAACTATTTGTGTGCACTAACCCATAGGAGCACCAACCCCTTTGTTAAGCACCAACACATCAATAATTCATGAGCATCAACCCACAGGAGTATCAACCCCTTTGTTGAACACCAACACACAACAATAATTTGTGAGCACCAACCTGTAGGAACACCAACCCCTTTTGTGTATACCACACAACTATCTCTCAATGTTTCTATCTCAATAAATGATAGTTCATTACAATATCTCTTTCCTCTCTCACCTTTGCTCTTCTAAGCTAGATATAACAAATACAAATCATTCTCTTCTCTCACATTAAAAATGGCTTCTCAGGACTTTATTTATAGCTTTTCAAATGACCTTTGGCCTTCCCCCTTTGTGACCCTTCAATCCTCATGGAAAATTGTGCCAAACTTGCATGACCCTTTGTATCCTTGAATTTGAAAAGTCATATGGTGACCTTTCATAAGCAAAATCATCCTTTCCTCTTTTGTCTTTATCTTGGTGACTTTTCATATTCCTTAAAGTGTCCCTGCATGAGAAATTGCACCATTCCTCTTTTGTCTTCATTTGGTGACTCTTGGAATTCCCAAAGATGACTCTTCATGGGAAAATGCATCCCATTCTTCTTTTGTCTTTACCTCGTGACTCTTTGACTTCTCTATGGGCCCTTCTTTTGTCTTATATGCAACCAAAAATATATTCTCTAATATTAAATAAATATTAACACACATTAACCAAGATATAAATATTAAAAACATCATTAAATGTAATGGGGCCTTTATCACCAATAATGTGAGACCTTTGATGTTAATGACAATATTTCCAACAATATCCCCCTTTGTCATTGATGGCAAACTCAATCTTGAAACTGCCACATCCTAAAACTTGCATATACTATCATCTAAAAACATATAGTAACTCCTCCTTACTATAGAAACCTATACCTATTCCCTATACCTATTTTTTCACCTATACCTATACATAGTATTCTCCCCCTTTGACATCAATGGCAAAGGGCCTACCTAGAGCTAACACTTAGCTCCCCCTCAACTGATGCTAAACTTCAATGACAAAAAGTAAAATAAATTACTCCCAACTCCTCTTGTAGATCTTTAAATGTGTCTTTGATCATGCCTTTGAGAAGATATTTGATAATACATATAAATTGTTACCTATCATTTGAGCATCTACAATCAACTCATTTGAATCTTTCTTCTAATCTCACAACCTTCTTTTCTAGCTATCTTGGTAGCGGTTTTATCTCTGAATTTCACTATGCCACCATTGATCTTCTTTAGAGTTATGAACTTACTCTTATCTCCTATCATATGCCTTGAACATCCATTATCAATGAACCATAATTTCTCTTCATTTTGTGCATAAAAAGTTGTCTGTACCAACATAGAATCTTCATGTTGTTTCTTCTACCATGAACATGTCTGAACCTTCTTCTTGATGAATGGAGCTTTGAAACTTTGATCCTTCTTAACTGACTTGAACACACTTTTACAATACCAAGATATATGTCCAAATTTGTTACATTTTTAACATATTATGGCCTCTTCATCAAAGCTTGATAGAGGAGCAAAAGAGTTGTAGCTTCTGCTTAACTCTGCATGACTTTCCTTCTTATTTCTGAAACTATTAGCTCTTTTCTGACATTCTAATTTATTATGACCATATCCATTACAATAAAAATAGTAACCATAAAAATAAGACTTGTTTGTGTATCTCTGACTTGATTGCCTTTTATATCTTTGTTCCCTCCAGCCTTCTTTGTTTGAAATGTCCTCTGTATTCTTCACTTCTTCTCTTTTTGTTTCCTCTTTTGTAAGAGATTCAACATAGCTCTTTTTCTTTTAAAATTTGATACCTATCTTATCTAAATTTTCCTTTTGGCTTTCTAATATCTTATTCAATATGTTAGTGTTATCCTCAAATTTTGAATCACTAACTACTTTATCATTGACTACTTTCTCAATATCTTCTTTTAAAGAGGCAATTTCAATAACATACATTTCACATTCTTTTCTTAATTTTTGAAACTATGCTATTAGATATTTTTCATTCATTTTAGCTTCAAAGTGTGATGTTAGATCATCAATTATTTCCTTTGACTCCTTTTCATTTTTCTTGATCTGGCACTTCAATCTTCGATTCTTCTTCTCAACAACTTTTGACTCTTCTAAGGCACAAATGAGTTCTCCTTCTAGATTCACTTCAACTTCATCCTCTTCTTCTTCTTGATCATCTATAATTTTTCTTGTAGAGGCATCTTCATGTATGGCCATGAATAGAATCTCTTCTTCTTCTAAATCACTGACTCCACTATCTTCAGCTAGGCTAAGATCTTTAAAATACAAGCTCTTCTTCTCGAATCCCTTCTTGAATTTACTTTTGAAATTCTTCTTGTATGTATAATTTTCTTCTTCATCATCATTGCCCTTATTTGGGCATTTAGATAAAAAATGCCCAATCTTTTCATAATTAAAACATTTAAAAGGTAATTTTCCTTGATATTCACCTATTCCCCTTTTCGACTTGCAAATGAAAAGAGCTCCATTGTCATCTTCATCATCACTGGAACTATCACTTAATTCTTGAATCTTAACTTTATCTTTCTTTTATGTCTTGAAATCCACTTCTCTCTTTGAGGGTTTATCTTGTTCAGTCCACATCTCATATGCTGTGAGAATACCATGAAGTTCATCTATCTTTAGCGTGGCTAAATTCTTCATCTCCTAGATTGCCAAAACCTTTGCATCATATCTCATCAGTAGATATCTCAAAACCTTATGTACCACTGTTGACTCTTCTAGAGACCTTGAATCTGATTTACTGTTTGATCAACTCACAAAAGATAACTTGCTATATCTTCTTCTGCTTCCATTTTCAAACTCTCAAAATGTCTTCTAAAATTCTAAATCTTAGGTTGCTAAACCTTTCCATCACCTTTTTAAATATTCTCAAATTTTACCCAAGTTTCATGAGCATATTTACATTTCATAACTTTAACAAACTCAAACTCACATAAACCACATTAAATAACATTTAAATCTTTAAAATTATTTTGACTTGCCTTCTTTTCTGCTAGAGTAATTACAAGTGTTTGTGGCTCTTCATATTCCTCCACCACTTCTTGCCATATGTCAAATCCAAGGGCCATCAAATAAGTCTTCATTATTATGATCCAAAAAACATAATTCATCCCATCAAACAAAGGTGCCTTATTTCTATAAAATCCTTCATGTGATCCAGCCATCATGTTTTCTTGATCTACCTTTAAGCTGTAAAACTTTTTCAAAAGGAACCTACTCTGATACCAATTGTTAAGCATGGGATATACTAAGAGGGGGGTGAATCAGTATATCATAAATATTATAAAATTTTCCTTAATCAAATTCCACTTTAACATACATTCAAGATATACAATAAAACTAAAATAATAAACCCCACACAAGATAGAGAGAGACACTAGATTTAACATGGAAACCCAATGTGGAAAAAACCATGGAGAATAATGTCAAGTATATGAATGAAAACCAACTCAAACTACAATATTCACAAGATCCAACTTGCAAGAGCACCAACCCCTTTGCTGAGCACCAACACAATAACTATTCATGAGCACCAACCCACAGGAGCACCAACACCTTTACTGAGCACCAACACAGCAACAATTTGTGAGCAACAACCCATAGAATCACCAACCTCTTTGCTGAGCACCAAAACAACAACAATTTGTGAGCACCAACCCCTTTTATGTATACCACACAACTATCTCTCAATGTTGCTATCTCAACAAATGATAGTTCATTACAATATATCTTTCCTCTCTCACCTTTGCTCTTCTAAGCTAGATATAACAAATACAAATCATTCTCTTCTCTCATATTACAAATGGCTTCTCAAGACTTTATTTATAGTCTTCCAAATGACCTTTGGCCTTCCCACTTTGTGACCCTTCAATCCTCATGGAAAATGGCACCAAACTTGTATGACCCTTTATATCCTTGAATTTGAAAAGTCATATGGTGACCTTTCATAAGCAAAATCATCCTTTCGTCTTTTGTCTTTATCTTGGTGACTTTTCATATTCCTCAAAGTGTCCCTTCATGAGAAATTGCACCCTTCCTCTTTTGTCTTCATTTGGTGACTCTTGGAATTCCCAAAGATGACTCTTCATGGGAAAATGCATCCCATTCTTCTTTTGTCTTTACCTCGTGACTCTTTGACTTCTCTATGGGCCCTTCTTTTGTCTTATATGCAACCAAAAATATATTCTTTAATATTAAATAAATATTAACACACATTAACCAAGATATAACTATTACAAACATCATTAAATGCAATGGGGCATTTATCACCAATAATGCAAGACCTTTGACATTAATGACAATATTTCCAACACTTAGGAGGTCTTAGAGAATTAGAATACAAAGGTCAACCCTAGTATCCTCACCTATAGACATTATTGAGGATGAAGAGAAGATGAAGGAGCCCATAATTTATAAGACCTCTAATAGGTTTGAGATAGTAGAATGGTCTACTAAAGAAGAGTATGCAAAGGAAGAGGAAAACCAATCACCTAAGCAACCTAGATTGGGAGAATAAGACATGGAAATACTCAAAAAAAAAAGTTATATAGAACAAGAAATAAGAATTTCATATCAGCATATAAAAGAGAAAGAATTTCTTGAAGAAAGGACCATGGAAGAAGTAGCAGAGCAAGACACAATTCCTCATGACTAGGAGTTCCAAACTTTGGAACAAGCCATGGAAGAGATATATATGTTGAGGGAAAAAATAATAGATTTAAAAGGCAAAAGAGGCCTAGAAACACTTTTTAGGGTAGCAAAATTTCTAAAGCCATCTATGGAAAAAGAGTCAAGCAAGGAAATGACATTGGATGAGCCTCCAACAACTCCCTTAGAAGTGATTTTAGTAGCTTCATCCACCTTACCTATATATGGAATTAGTGTACCCCCAAAATAACTTATAAAAAATAATGTTATAGCTTTGGTACCATTGCAAAATAGGTTTTCTTTTGTAGAGACCACTGAAAAAGTACCTACATCATAAGAAGTAATTGGTGTAGACCTCTCAATTTCTAGTCCAATAAAAATTGATGACCTTTTGAGATTTCTTAGGGAAAATTTTAGTGATGATGAAAATCATCATAATAAATTGATAGAAAGGTTTATAGTATATGTTGAAGCAAGGGAGCAACAAGAATATTTAAAAGAAATTCTAGAAAAGGCCGAGACTAGGACCACTTATTTGAAAGAGAAGATCACTAACATGCATGAGACCACTAAGATGTTAATAGAATGTAGATCACCCTCTAGGATATATGATGTATATTTAGAAGAAAGGTGGATCAAATTTAAATATGATAGGATATACAGTGATTAGTCTTACATGGTATGTGATTTTAAGTCTTTATTTGAGGTCTATAGGCATGTTGACCTTGATATTTAGGCACAATTGAGTGATTTTTACATGCATCTTTATGTTGTGACATATGACATAAAGTTTAATCCCAATATATATCTATGGGATGTCTAATTGAATGAATTTACCTCATACATCCTCAATGAAACAAGAAAAAAGAAATAGGTTGAGGACTATCAAGAGAAAGAAAAAGAGGCTACCATAATGATTAGGGGTGAATTTGTTAATTCAAAAGCTATAATAGAAGAATAGATTGCTTTTATGAATGTAGATACTCCATGAGCATGGGTCACAAAAAAACATAAATAGGTCTAGAATCAATACTTGAGCCTCATGGAGGGAGATGGAAAACAAATTTTTGTTTCTTATTTGCATAGATGGGCAGAGCTTTCAGATACCCTAAAACAAAAAGAACATTATTCCCCTTAGAATGGTAGAGAGATAATACACAGAGTATATGTGTACATTGATCTTGATAGGAAAAGAAGAATAAGTTGGTTGGGCTTGATGTTTCATCCACCCATGTTTTGGTTTCTAATTCCTGATTGGGAAGGGAATGTGTCAGCTGCCAAAGTGGTAGAAAAGAAAAGGTGGAAAAACATAGATGATGATAAAGGTTTTTATATCTTCTAAGGGATAGGCTATACTAAGCCCTTAGATTTCAAGAAATATTGTGGATTAAAAATGCAAAGAAGACTTGATCAAGGACAAGAAAGAGGTTAAGTAGGGGGGTGTGTTGAGACCACTAATTGTTCTATTTATAGCCTCATCCATACCTAGTTGTATATATTTTTTCCTATATGAATGCCTAGAACTATCCATGACTCATGTAAATGAATGAATTAATGATTATATGTGTGCATTGATATATACATGTGTTATAAATTAATTATACTTTTTATTTGATTAGATTATACTTGTGTAACCTTATTTAATAGATGTTTGAAGGGTAAAATAAGATTACTAGAATCTTACTTGGTCATAACACTTATAGAGAAGCCCATAGCAAAAGGGGCTTCTAGCCCATAGCAGTTGCCAACCTACAGGTTGCTCATAGAAACTATAGGCTTTCACCTACACTTTGCCTATAGTAACTACCAAGCTATAGGCTTTCCAGCTATAGGTTTCTCATAGCAAATGTAGGTTTTCACCTATAAGTTGCCTATAACAACTATAGAATTTCACCTACAAAAGCCCATAACAACTACATAGAACCAACTGTTATTGTTATAATAAGTAATTGGTTTATAAGGACACATATAACTATCTTAGAAACAAAGTAAATGATTGAAGAGGATCCTCCATAGCAGTTGTATGGATCCCTCACATTCATAAATGTTTTGATGTGCTACCAAAAGATGAATAAGATAAGGACAATGGAAAGGAAAAAATAAGAAAAGTAGAAAAATAAAACATATTATCCTTTACTTAAAGTTACTTATTTTTAGCCCTGACTAAGTAAAGGACAATATATTCTATTTTGCTTCTTTTTCTCCTTTCCATTGTCGTTATCTTATTCATCTTTTGGTAGCACATCAAAGTTTATATGCATGTGAGGGATCCATACAACTGCTATGGAGAATCCTATTCAATCATTTACTTTGTTTCTAAGATAGTTGGATGTGTCCTTAAAAATCAATTACTTATTATCACAATAATAGTTTATTTTATGTAGTGGTTATGGGCTTCTATAGGTGAAATTATATAGTTGTTATGGACAACCTATAGGTGAAAACCTACAGTTTTTATGAGAAATCTATAGGTGGAAAGCCTGTAGCTTGGTAGTTACTATAGGCAACTTGTAACCACTACACAAAACCAACTATTATTGTGATAATAAGTAATTGGTTTTTAAGGACACATCCAACTATCTTAGAAACAAAGTAAATTATTGAAGATGATCCTCCATAGCAGTTGTATGGATCCCTCACATGCATAGAAAATTTAATGTGTTGCCAAAAGATGAATAAGATAAGGACAATGGAAAGGAGAAAAAAAAGAAAAATAGAAAAATATAATATATTTTCATTTACCTAGTTAGGGATAAAAACAAGTAACTTTAAGTTACTAACCACTTGAAGGTTGATTGGGTTAATTACAAAGTATTTTTACCTTTCCTAGTTTAGTGTCTACTTGTAAAATTGAGCTAATTTAGGTATTATACACTTATTATAGAGGGTTTCTATGAACTTACCTAGTGAAATAATAGTTGCAAAGTCTTCCTCCTTGAACTCCCTTACCTCTGGTACGTTGAATTTGTGAATGATTACAAAAATGGCATCGAATCTCAAGTATATTTGTTACTAAGATTGGTCACCTCACTATTAATGTCAATTCTTGTAAAATATTTCATAATCTATCCATATTTCAAGTTTGAATATATGCCTTTGATCTTGGAAAATTGAATGGTTCATGTTTAGAGGTGTAGTCATTACCAATGATAATCTAAATGATTTTATAGATTGTAACATAGTACCACTCTATCATATCAAGACCATTTTGGGGTAGCAGTATGGTAGACTTATCATTTTACTATCCCTTCTATGCCACACACCTTCACTTTGCTTGCTATAGGATAACAGGTCAAACAGTCTCATACCACCACCTCATGCACACCCCTTTGGACTCCCATATGATGGTAGGTTAATTCTAGTAGTTGAGTGATTATTCACCGCCATGTTGTAGTGTCACTATTTACCCCTTGCAGGGTTGTGGTATTAATTTATTTATGTTTATAGGTGGAAATATAGGGGTATATTATGAATGCATTATTTTAGATATCATTTTACTAAAAAGATTGAACAATTTTCTAATTTTTTAGTCTCTTAGTTTTAGTTTTCAATGTCAGTCAGACCTAAAAGATCATTTTTTAATTTGAAATGAGGAGGCTTAGTTAGGTAGAGAGACTTTTAGCATAGGAATTAGGGCTTTAGTCATTGGGCTCAAGGCTAGTTATGATAATGAAACTAGGAAAATTTTGGAGGTTCTAACATAGGGTTTGTCATTGTGTCAAAATTTTGCCTAAGTATGGAACCCTTGTACCTTGAAGATTTTTGTCATATAATTCATCATTGACCTCTTGTTCTATTTCTAATCTTTTAAAGTTCTCACACTACAAGTTGATGAGAATATTAAGTTAGGGGGTTAATTGGCCAATACCTTTGCCATTAATATAAAAGGGGGAGAATTGAAGCAGTAAAACATAGCATGATCCAAAACAACATAAAATGACTAAAGTTAGGGGGAGCATAATAGTAAGGGGGAGAATGACAGATAATTCTATTTATCTTTTCACACAAATTGTTTAATAGTATAGGTTAAATATTTTATTCACTTAATTTTAAGATATCTATATGTATTATTAAATCACATATGTTCATTATTGTTTCCTTCACACAAGCATATTCAATGTAATTGGAGGATATAAGTTGTATTAAAAACTAAATCTATCCAAATATCATAGAAATGACTATAATTTATTGCTAGAATTTTAAAGAGTTGTTTACTTTCACAGCTATTTTGTTGCATTATTTGATACCTTTAGACCTTGCTTGCTTCTTTTCATATCTAGAAGTTATAGAGAAATTAGAAAAGTATAGCATATATAAAACATATAGGACATAAAAGAAATTATATTCCAAATAAACAAAATTAATTTCAACCAAAGTAAGAAAACTAAGAAGAATTATTGAACCTAACTTTAAATGCACTTCAAATCAGCAGTGGACATCTCATATTTTGTATATAATGTACCAATAGTATAATGATGATTACATTTAGAAAAGTAAAACAAAAATGAATAAGCACACCCATACTCATACCTTTATTATATTAAATAATAAATTACAACATACATATAGCCAAAGTTTAGGTTACAAGCTAACAAGTTAAGGAGATAAAACATCATAATCGTCTGCATTGCCATCAAGATCAGAATCTTAATCACTCATGTCTATATCTACTTGATTTTCTTCCTCATACTTATCTATGACATGCAATACATTCTCTCTCCCAATCTCTTCATTGGTAATCAAAATCTCTTCTTCAAGAATTCCATCATCATCTACATCCACTTCTTTGAATATTTTTTGTAAATTAACATATTGCCCATCAGGCATTATATCGATAACTTCCATGAATTTTTGTTTTGAATGAAACTTTGTTTGAATTAAATATGACCATCCTGGCCTTCTTACATCATTAATTATAAATTGTTGGTTAATTTGAATATGGGAAATATATGGCTCATCCATCTCTAATAAAAATTATCATGTATTTGTGCGTACAAATCCATACTCATCAAATTATACTATGAATGGCCAGATCCACTTACATTTTAATAATATGGGACTATTTTCACCAAAATCCACTTGAATAATTTCTTGGATGAATCCAACATAAAATTTCTTCTCAGTTTCATGAAGAAATTTAGCACTAACAACACAATCACAATTTATCTTTCCTTTATCTTTTTCTTCCACTCTTAAATGACTACCATAAGCCCACATTCCACTAAAATTCATAACCCATAAATGTGGAGATTGTGAAATATCACTTTCCTCTATTGTTATATCTTGACCTTCTTCTTTTGAATCACTAACTGCATTAGCAATCCATTCTTTAAATTTTGAAAAAGAATCACCTCCAATCAAATCATGACATCTACACTTTTGAAGTCGATGTTGCATCCAAGTTTGATTCTCTTATTCATATTTTATAAATATAATATTAACATACAAATATTATGATTAATAATATAAATGTGTAAATGTAATTGAGTAAATAAATTATTATGTAATTTTTTTTACTTGTGTCACTTATCGAACAAAGATGTGTTTTGAAGAATATAGGCATGTATCACACTTCTTTCTTGACGTGATAGCTTGAAGTGACATCCATTTTCTTATAATACTTCACCTACAACTATCTCATCTTCATCATCATCCCATATACATCGATTGACATTTTTAAAATCCTTCATATTTTATGCAAAATCCCATAACCTCTTGCACTGAATATCCCTCAGACATGTTGCCTTCCAGTTTTGCCCTGGTATGAATATTTTTTTTCAAAACCTTTATATATAATTCTATAGGATACATCCATCTCATTCTTTTTGGGCCACAATGTTCTAGTTCATATTCTAGATGTATCAAAATATGCATAGAAATGTTAAATATTGTTGGTGGAAATTCCTATTCTAATAAACAAAGGACTTCAACAACCTCCTCCCTCAAACTATCAAATTTTGAAGGATCTAATACATGTAAACTCATTCTCTTTAATATTAGGCCCAACCTTATAATTTCCAATTTTGGCCCCTTTTCCAAATTTGATATATTTACCACAATAGGTAAAATATTCTTGATTATGACATGATAGTCATGGGTCTTGAGGCCTCTTAATCTATTAATGTCATTTTGGCTTCTTATACTACTACTTACATATCGATTAGGAAAATGAGTCTGAGACATCAACGGTAAGAATTGTGCACATTATTTCTTTGTCCAAACATAAGGAGCACTAGGTTTTCTATATTTTTCATCATCATATTTTTCAACCCAAAGATTTCAATGAATCTTTAGTTTTCAAAAAATTTCACATGATGAAATAGTTTCAAAATCACCAAAAATATTTTTTATAATAGCATAGGCTATACTTTTCTCAATGTGCATAAAGTCAATAGTATGCCTAATGGCTATATTCTTAAAGTATGGCAACTTATAAAATATGAACCATTTTACACCTCTTTCATTACATGGATTATATCTACTACAAGAAATCCCATAATTTTCAATTATAAATGACATTCTATTTTGTCCATTCCAACAATGTAATCATCCGTTACTAGTAATTATGCTTCACAATTCTCTTCTTGACCATTGAAATGTGTTTTTTGTCGATGATATGGATGATCCATTTTAAGGTAATCATGATGCCAAAAATAAATACACTTATGCAAATTTATTGAGTGCCTCAAAAAATCTTTAAAGTTACAAGCATGGAATCCATGGTATCCATGAACTTTGAGACTAGACAATGTGCCATATGCAGGAAGATCATGAATCGTAAACAATAAGGAATCTCTTAAAGTGAATTTGATTGAATTACCATGTCTTAAAGATTGAATTTCTTCAATTGATTTCCATAATTCCATTATCTCATCATATAATGGCTCTAGATAATAATCGATTATATCTGAAGTCACACTTTTCTTTCCTAGTATAATCAATTATAGCATTAAGAAAAATAGTTTAATTGTTAACCATGGAGGCAAGTTATAATTTATTAAAACCACTAGCCAAGTTGACCATTTAGTACTTTTATTTTAGAATTGGTTCAACCCATCTAGAGCCAAACCCAACATTATATTACAAGGATCTTAAGAAAAATTAGGCCATCAATTATCAAATTCCATCCATGTCTTAGAATCAAGCACATGTCATTATTTTCCATTGGTGCTCTTATTTTAGGCATGCCATTGCATAAGTTGAGCAATGTCTCTACACCTATACATTCAGAGTAATCATGGGATTATCAAAAGGTGGAAAATAACCTTTATAAGAACCAAAACTGATTTCAACCCTTGTCTATCCCTTGCTTCATGACATTTCAGACATTCACTCTCACTTGCAATATTATTTCAAAATAATACACAACCATTCACATATCTATGGATGTTTTCATACCCTAAGCCTAGCTTAGTGATTCACTTTTTACATTGTTTTGTTGGAAATGTGGAGTTAGGTGGTAATAATAAACTTAATAATGCCAATAACTAATCTATACTCTACTTTATCCAACCAAGCACTTGAAAATTAATAATTTGAGGGTTGTTATCAAATGATTTAACTTGTAATTAACATACACAGGCTTTAAAGCATACTCCATCGACTTAACCCAATCATCATTTAGACTCTCATTCAACATTTTATCAACTTCAAACCCTTCGTCTAACATTGCTACCTCTTCATCTATGTTTGGTGCCACTTCATCTATGTTTGTTGCCTCTTCATCTCTCACACTCTATAATTATATCATATCTTCATAATAATTGTAATCCAAAGGGGTTATATCACTATGCCCATATCTTATCATATGTTGATAAATCATATTTCTCTTTTCACATTTCCACCAAGATAGTCATTACATGGACATGGATATTTGTCCATGTCCCTTTCATCAGTTACTCTCTCATCATCTGTAAGGTATTGATTTGTAGTCAACCTTTGACATTGATCCATATGTAATGTTCTACATTCTAGTATTAATTTAGTTTCTTATTTAAAGAAAAAAATAGAAATATAAAAAAATCAACTTACTCAAGATCTAATACATGTAAACTCATTTTCTTTAGCACTCTTCAACACTTACCTAGAATTTAGAGCACTTCACAAAATTAAGATATAAATCACTCTACAGAATTAGAATTACAACACTCTATAGGATACAGATCACCCTACAAAAATTCAAATTCAAGAAATAAAGTTGGGCATCACTCTATAGAATTAGATGTTCTTTTTATGACTGGAAATAAACAAATGTTATTTTTATCCATGTTTTATTGAGGGCCTTCCTTGTCTAAATGATAATTAA
Source organism: Torreya grandis (assembly GCA_037957365.1). Lineage (NCBI taxonomy): Eukaryota > Viridiplantae > Streptophyta > Pinopsida > Cupressales > Taxaceae > Torreya > Torreya grandis. Next base: position 166,416 of record JARHVA010008226.1, read on the forward strand.
AGAAATGCTTTAGAAATGGAACACAAATTTATGCTTGTTCTATTGATGAACCACAAGAATTTAAATATATGGCAATATTATCAATGTTAATGAATACACACACACTAACAAATAGTCTAATGAATTCTTTGTTGTAACTTTGAGCATTACTTACTAGCATAAATTATTAACATGTTGAGATAAGATGACTTGTTCTAAAAATTAATGTATTCCCATGTGTGGACATATAGAATCAATTAAAATAGCTTGGTAACCACATTGATTTGATTAACTAACATAAATTTCAACTATGTCATATGAGACCATCTTCTAGGTTTCCATGTAATTAATAGATTAGGCTTGCACACAATGTTACCCAAGAATTGAGGTCTAGGCTAGGGACATGAGCCTATGGCTTAATGGTAAAGTGATCAATGGAATTGAAATTTAGATGCATGTTACAAGTTCAATTCCCATATGCTCTAAAATGCATAGAATAAACTAATGAAAAAATAGTCTGCTAAAATTAAAATTATTTGTATGGTTCTCATACTCAATTGCCTATGAAACTATTGTAAGTTACACCAACCAATAACAAACTAGTTATGATGTACATGCACTACCCATTCCATGAATATGTAGTGAAAAGGAGCCTCAAGGATTAGGTTGGTGAATTGGTTACAAAATTAGAAGTTAATACCATACCCATGCATGATAACATGGAACACAAATAGACAACTTCAAGATATGGCCACTACATTGCATTGATTATACAATGAATAAAAGCATCCAATTCTTTCACAATCTCAAGAACTTCAAATTTTTACATGGTAGTTAATGTCTTATGACAAGATACCTTCCTATTTATGTAACTCATCTCTTATAATACACCAATTTTGTTTTCCTTGTTAGATACAATTACCAATTAGAAATATATATATTTTGTGTTTAATGTAATCAGGGTTTCAAATTACCTTCGAATGTGCTATAGAGGGCATCCCCAAATTTGACTTCACTATAGAGGGCTTCGCTGACTTCAAATTCATTACAACAAACTCTAAATTCCTTGCCTACTTTTTTAGAAGTCTCTATGTCCTCTCCAAACAATATTTATTTCCCATGAAAGTAGCTACTATACTTATATGCTAAAACCCAAAATGCCTCATGCCATCAAATTGGCACACAAACCCTCTCTGGTTAGATCTAGCTCAATTAATAATTAACAAACTTTTCTTCTATTTGTAGAGTTGTATTGCATAAATAATTCCAATTGTACTCCCCACTCCCCCAAAAAATTACCTATACCAAATTATGAACTCTATTGTACTTCCCACTCCTACCAATATTTTCCTAATTTGATATTAACCCTACGCATGTAATATAACCCACTCTCACCAATAATTTCCCAATTCAATTTTTTTAATTACCCACTTTAATATCATATTGTCTAATTTTTATTTGTATGACTAATTATTTAGTTGTGTTTTTTACCTGATGATAAAATTAGTCATTTATTCAGTCATTTTTTGTTGTCATAACTAAAATTTTTAGTCACATAGTCATTTATTCGCTAAATTTTACTACTGTGTTGATGAGGTAGTTATACAAGAAAGGCAGTTTCTTATATATGTAAGGATTTTTGACTTGAAAGGAATGTTAGTCTCATATATAAGTTAGATTAATCTTTTAGGAAGTTAGTTTTGAATTTAGAATTAATGCAAATGTTTGAAGGAGTTTAGGAGTGGAGTACAAGAAAAACATGAAACCTTTGTAATCTGTCCTGGTGACAGAGTAATGAATGTAAAGATGGATGAATCAATAGAAGTAAGAAATGAATTTTCAAATATACTTTGGAATATATGTATGGACAAATTTTTATGGTTTTTATATATATATCCTTTAGAATCTTTAGAATTTCAAGTATTTTGTACTATAAACTATGGAACTATGACTTTGTTCAAATGTTTGTGTTTGTTTAATGAGGAAAGAGAGCAATGGAGAAAAAAATATCTTAGGAAAATGTATAATGAGTGTCTAAATTTATTAAATATTTAATTTTAATTAATGATCAATCCTATGTATTGGTTTGTGTTTAATCTTTACAAAGATCTAAGAGTTTGTATAACCTAACTGTGTGTATATTCTGCTAGCACAGATATGGTCAAAAAATTAGTTCAAAAATAGGTCATAAACATGAATGGAGTTTTATAAGGCATGAATATGGTTATAATTTCATCATGGTGGGTTAAAAATAGTTAATGAACCCTCATATATTTTAAATCCCTATTCACTTTCACAGACAAGACTGTGAGAATGCCCTATTCTGGGTAAGCCAGTCAAAGAAACTTTGATTGGTTGATTGATAACGAAGGAAATAGAGTTGAATTAATGTTCAGATGGATTATAAGGTCACCATAATGGATAATAATATTTAATTATTATCATATCATTATGTAATAAGTAATAACCTTAATAAGCCTGTGACAGTTGTAAACAAAAGTGTGTTAATAGTGAACTAGGAAAATTCATGATTTAAATGTAGGAAGGACTAGTTTCTCAAAATTTAAGCTTGGAAAAGTTGATGTTATGTATATTATACCTAAAAATTATATTTTTTAGGTTTAAAATTCTATAATAATCCTTAAAACAAATTTTGAATCCCCTCGGGCTATTACAATTTGCAAAAACCTTAGACTAGGGTTAGTAAACAAAAAGTGGATTTTATATTGATTGAACTAATGAAAATGTATGAAATTTGGTAGTTTGGTGGTTAATGACATGGAGAATAATATTTTTAGGTTTTGACACCTTTTATATACTTTTACATATAGAAACACTTGACTATGTTTAGTAACAGTGGTAAAGAGGCCTAATAAGGCTATTTTGAGGAAGAAAAAAGTCTAGAAAGTGGTGATAGACAATGAATTGAGACCTATAACTTTGTGAATAGATATTTCATGATAGAGGGTATCAAGAATATAATTATTATTTCAATATTGGATATTACTTGACTAGAAAAGTTAAAATATCAAAAAAAGGCTATTAGATGCTCAGTGAAGTTATGTGTTTGAAGAGGGTAGTAAGGATTTGAGTGTTTGAGGGAGTGTGAGTTAGATTTAAAATAATTTTTTATGAATAATAAATGTTATTCTTGTTTTATTTTACCTCCATAAATCCTATGACTATAATTTGAGTGTTTTAGTCAAGTAATCTATAGCCTAAAGAAGGCAAGTGAATGAAGTTGCAAAAAAGGGGATAGAGAATGAGTTGAATGATATGAATGGAAGGTATAAGAGGTATATAGGTTATAAAAAATTTCATATAAAATTCAATAAATAATCCATAGAAAATAGATCTTGAAAGAGAAGGATATCAAACCAATAGTGAGAGTTGACCATTAAGAGTACTCTAAGATGGTTGATTGTACAAGTCACTAATTGTAGTTGTCAGAGGTTGGGGATAAGCATAGGATGAGAAATAATATATGTATCACATATGGATTAAATTATTATAAGTATATATCTTCAATTTATCTACCAACTCATTACTTATCAAATTTTCTTGTGAACAAGTATCAAAAAAATCATCCACTTTTTTTCATTCTTCTAAATTTCAATATGGAAAATCTTTAAAAGTTTATTATCTTAAAAATTTATACTACCCAAGATTACCTATTTATTTACAAAGGCAAAGCATAAATTTTCATCCACATTAGAGCTATAACCAACATTTTCTCACCTTGGAGAGAGGTCATAGCCTTTTTGGTTGTTGTTTTTGAACTTTTACAATTTCAAGTGGATCTTCCAACATTAATCCTTGAAATAATTATCAAAATCATAATTCCCATAATTTATTTTAGTATCATTTTTATAAATTTATGTAGAATTATGATTACCTTTACCTTTACCTTTCCCCTTAGGCTTGGAGCCACATTTTTATTTGGAAGTGTTTTGAGAGGAAAATGGAGCCTTCTTCTTATTATCCAACTCAAATTAGTGATGTCTAGAATAATATTATTCTGCATCCATAAATTTGTACAAGAGGATAGGTATCCTCAAATGGGTATGGATTACACCCACATACTTCATTAATATGTCATATTCTACTATATTTTTTCCCAATTGGGAAGGCTTCTTGCAAAACTCAAATATTTACTCTTACATGTTTTGGCCTTGCTTTTGTCTAAGATATTTACACTACAAGAACATTTTTTCCTCATAAAAAATAGGATAGAACTACTTATTGATTATAATATTAAATTCATCCCACTTAGTAATAGGATGAAGATTTTTGAGAACTAGGGAATGCATATAGCTCTCAAACCAAGTTAAATCATGATTGGTTAATTTTAACATTGAAAAATAAATATTTTGTCTCTCATTAATCTAATGAAAATTGAAAATATACCTTTAGTTGGATATCCAATGGTCTAGCCTCTCCATATTCACATATCTATCATATGGTTTAATCTCTATATTTTTCTTAGCATTGAATGAAGGTGGATATTTATTGGTATGGGGTTATTCTTCCACATTACCATGCTCAGGAGCATCCTCCTTTATTGATGTTGGTGCCTCCATAGAAACACCAATCTTCTCCATGAGAAAACCCATGATGGACTCAAATAGGTAAAGCTTGCTCATTAAAAGAGAGATGATAGCCACTTCTTCAAGCTTATGAAATCAATCTTCTATTATACAATATATTATTCATAAATCAAGGAAATAATTCTAACTATTTATTCCACTTCCTTGTGGAAATGAATTATTCCAAGGTAAATATGATACCTTTACCATAATCACTTCTTGATCTAGTGATGGGTATAAATTTCAATGTACTCACAAACATACAAAAGGACTAAAATTGATGCTAACTTATTTTCTAATACCAATATGATACATAATCCAAGTGGATATTTTTACTCTAGGCTTCACTGTCATGGATCCAATACTCTTAACTCAATAAGTGATTGAAATGAGTTCCATTATCCTAGACTAGATTACTTGTAAAATAGGTCTATGAAAATTACAAAATTATGAAAAAATAAATGAGAAGCAATAATAACACAAAACACACTATGAACACAAGATTTATATTGAATAAATTTTATGTGGGAAAAACTCTAGTGGGTGAGGTAATTTTACTTCCATTTCCACTATGTGATTCATTAAATGTATAAGTTATATTGCCAAAAAAAATTGCCTATAACAAACAAATGTTTCATTACTCCCTATGTAAATCTCATACACAATATTGATTTTCACCTTTCAAACACTTTTCAAGACAAAAAAATTGAATCAATAACTAAACAACTAAGAAATTTTGAAGATAACATGAACCTAGACTCAATTATCTGTCTCTTAATGTGAATCTAGTTTCAAAACTCTTATGATGTCTTATGCATTATTCAAGACCTATATTTATGATCTCTCAATTTGGATTTTTTAAAATAATATGGATCAGACCATCACTAGGAAGTAATAGTGTTTGTAACCATTCCTCTTTAGGATCTTTACTCATGGCAAAATTACCAATTTTTCCATACCAGTAGTTACACATTCGTTAATTTTGAACATTGGCAATTATGTAACCATTAGGGACGTTGTGCGACCATCACATTCATATATTAGTGGTTATCCTATCTTAAGAAAACATATAATTTTCAAAATCATAAAAACACTAACTTTATCACTATGAAGATGTTTGAATCACCCCCACACTGTCTCTACCACTATAACATATCTAAATTGATGTTTTATACATGAAATGTCTTATATGAGTGTCTTACATGCATGAATGAATTATATAATAATTCATGACAAAGCTCATAAATATTCATATGTGTTAATGCATTAATTTCTATTTAAGTTGAGAAAGATAACTATTTCAAAAAATACTTAAAATCTCAATATCAAGAGTTAGCCATGACATTTTCATAGGCATGGTTTTCAGTTTAAGAACATAGTCGCCTAGATGTTCACTAGGTCCTCATTTGATTTTATAAATTTGAGAAAATAGACCTTTTGACTAATGTTTATGGAAAAGTGTTATAATAACATATTGTAAAAATCATTGAATCTATGCACAGAGCCCATAGTTAGGGTATAGAACCAATATAATGCATATCCTATGAGAATTATAGGAAATAACTTGGTAATGATTAAATAATCATGATGAAAACCAAATCAAGATGAAAAATAGGCTCTATTATGATTTGATAGATCATAATTACCACCAAATAATGTAAACTCAGTGTCGGTGCAATGATTAATTGTGAACTAGTCTAAAGAATGGCATGTGAGACTTATTTCATGGTATCATGGCATAGGGTTTCAGTAAAGAAGATAGTTTATTTTTTGCATTTTTTGAAAAAAAACATGATTCAAGATCTACATCATCAGATTGTTCTCATTGAGATATTCCTAAAAAGTTCTATTTTGAAAAAATTAAAGCACCAAGTCATGAGTGGAGACCTAGTTTTGAGGTTGTATTTGGTACAAGGATCATTATTTAAGATAAGAGGTTTTTAACATATACTTGTACTAATGCAACTTACTTTTTGAGTAGTGAATTTCCAAGGGGAATATATTTTGTTCCAGAAGACCTAAGAGGGTGATTCTTTTGTTCACTGTCCTTTTTTTGTGATCTATAGATTGGTGTATTTAATTTTTCATTATGTGTAATGATATTTATCCAATTTGATAGGTTTTTCTTACTACTTGCACAACCCTAGTTTATGGCACCTTCTAAGGATTATATCTTTTGATCTGCTCATCAAATCTTAGTTCCATTTTTTTAAAAGTGTGTATTTCTTCCACTATACAGTGTTAGAATTTTATATCAAGTTTATTCAATTATAAAGTTGTACTTATCTCAGTTTAAAGAATAAAAATCATTGTAAAACAACATGTATCACACTGCTTATAAAGTGCCACCTTATTTTTTCTATGGGGTTTAACTTTTATGTGTAATACGGAATCTGGGGGGATTCAGGGTATAATTCATGTGCCTATTGTCTCTTGTGTTATCATATTTATTGTGGGGGTTATCATTTCCATGATTTTGTTGCATTTTTTTTACAATAGCTTAATCTAATAATTTTGATCTATTAACTCCACATAACTACCACACTAGAAACCAAAGATGGAAAAATTATTGCAAGATAAGGGTTTATGGTCCATTTTTAGCAATACTCAGCCACATTTTCAAAATGAATGTGATAAATTTATGTATATGAATAAACAAGATGAATCCATGGGGATCATTGGAATACATGTTTCAGATAATTTATTATTTTAAATCATAAAATGTACCACACCAAAATAAGTATGGGATATTGTTTTAGAATTATTTGGGAAAATAAAAAAATTCATAACTTTAGAGTTGGATGTAGATTTTTCCTCGCTTTCTCCTAGTGTCTTTCCTTATATTGAGGAATCTTACCAAATTTAAATCTATTCACTCATAATTACTAGATTTTGGTAAGGCCAAGAAGGATGATGAGTGTGTTTTTATAATTATATTTAATTTAAATCGTCCACTTTAATTATTTTCCTCTACCTTTTATTTCAAAATGGATACCTTCAGTGATGTATTTAAGATGACTTATGTTAAGACTTTTTGTGAATGTTTCACTAGAAAATAGTCAAAACTAGTTCAAATGGATTTTATTCCTAGTTCCAAGATATTAATAGTCAATACATATAAGAGAAAAGGAAAGCCAAATCCAAAGTGAAATCCCATTGACAAGCAAGAATCAAATAAACCTTATACATATTCCACTTCTAATTCCACTAAGACTACTTATTCTAAGCCTAAAAAGTCATTTTAAACCAAATATATCTCTTTTGAGAAATGTACATTTTGTGGAAAATTAAGTCATTCAGAAACATAGTGTTAGAATAGAATGAAAGCATTGGAGGAAGCATTAAAATAGAAAAACATTATGGTTCCTTATTCTTATTATTATAAGGATAAATGGAAGGCCATTTTATCTCAAGCCTTGATTACATATAAAGATAGTTGGATACTAGACTCAGGTGTTTCACAACACGTGACACATTCACATGAGCATCTCACTCCATAGACTCATTGTAACACTTCATAGATATCAGTTAAGGATTATACATAGTAATATGTTATGTGTCCAAGCACTATTGATATGAAATATGGGTGCATAAATGATGTATTTTTAGTTCCTAAAATCTCAAACAATATTATTTCCATATATCATATTTTTCATTCTGAAAATGGGAAGACTATGGAGTTTGTCCTCAGAATGTTTTGATTAGAGAGTTATAAACCCCATAGGTTGTGATTACTTTAGGTGATGTTGATTATAATTCACACATGTATATGTTTGATCATTTTGTTTATTCTTTAGTAACATCAATCATTTCTCATCTTAATTCCTTGAGCAAACTTTGGCATGAATGTTTTGGGCAGTTGGACTATAGATATTTATAGAAAATGAGATCACAAAAATTGGTAGGAGGTATTCCTAAGATGTCACATATAGATGGTATTTGTATAGGTTGTATACTTGGAAAACATCATCGAGACCCTTTCTAAAATTAAATGATTCATGAGTTAAGGATCCCTTTGAGTTAGTACATAGTGACCTTATCTCCTTTCCCATTCCCTTTTTTATGGGGCCAAGTATGTTCTCACTTTTATTGATGAATTCTCATGTCGTAGATGGGTGTAATTCATTAATTAAAAGAGTGAAGTATTTGAACACTTAAAGGGATTCAAATCATTAATTAAGAATCAATCCTCACTTCTTAATAATAATTTATGTATATATAATGAAGGGTAGTATGTCAATGGATCATTTTAGGACTTTTGTATCAAGAATGGTATTCAACATCAATATGCAATACCTTACACTCTCAACAAAATGGCATTTATAATAAGAACACAACTTTGAAATAGATGGAAAATTATATGATCTGGTCTAAAAACACGGCACCTACTTTTTGGGTTGAGGTAGTTGATTATGCCAACTACCTTCAGAATTCCATACCCCACAAGGTAGGGTGAGATATGACACCTAAGGATGTTTGGTCCTATATCAATATTGATGTTTCCACAATTCAATTTTTATGTAGTGAGGCTTGGGCATTTAATCTTGATAAAAAATTTAAAGCCATGGATAATAATATTCAACCACTCATTTTAGTTGGCTACTACGAGGATGTTAAAGCTTATCATTGTTTTGACCCCATCACTCATGATGTTTTATTTTGATGAGATGATCAATTTTATAGAATTTCATTCATCTAAAGTCTTTAATTTCATATTCTCCATTACCCATTATTTCTTCTTCACATATTTAGGGTTATTTACTTCTTGATGATTATGTTTTTGATGTTAATCTTGCACCTCCACCTTCTACTATAGATTTTATGCCCAAGTGGGTTTGCATTACTTGATAGGAGGTCAGTTCTTGGGCAAGTGATCCAACTAATAGTCATCACACTTATTCACAAAAACCTAGGGTTTCTCTTCTAATCCATGTTATTCCAAATTAGCAATAGAATCTTTTAAATGCAAAAGGTATACTAGAGTGGGACAAATTAATGACAAAGGATTATTCTTATTTAATGAATAACCATACTTGATATTTGGTTTCTCTTCCTAAGGGAATAAATTTGGTCCATTGTAAGTAGGTCTATAGGACAACATATAGTTTTATTGAAAAGTAAAAGGCCCATATTATAGCAAAGTATTTTTCACATGTTAAAGGGATTTATTACTTTGAAACCTTTATCCCTATTTCCAAGATGGATTATATTCATCCTATAATTTCTATAGCTTCATCACAAGGGTGATCAATTAGATGTGAAGAATGAATTTCTTTATGGTGATATTCATGAGGATATTTATATGGAGGAGTCATAGTAATTTTTACATGATTATTCACTTGTTTTCAAGCTTCACCATTCACTTTAAGGTCTCAAACAAGATCCCCAATCTTTGTATGAGAAGATGGATAACATTTTGCTTAATTTTGGTTTCACAAGTTGCCATTTCAGCCATATAATTTACATCCATAGAGATGGGGATCACCTTTTGATACTTTTCCTCTATGTTAATGACTTTTTCCTTGCATATAGTTCATCTTTCATAATTTAAGATGTAAGACACAATTTGATGGAATAATTTGACATGACCAACTTGGGACTTCTATTATAATTACTTGGGATATAGATCATTCAATATTATGATGATATCTCCATTAAAATTATTCATCACCTTATAAATATTTATTGTAATCCTTCCCCTCCACATTTTCATTTAGATGTTACATTGATAGTCACATACACTTCACCTCGAGTTGATGCTACTTTGTATAGGTATTAGTTGGTAGTCTTTTGAATTTGACACATAGTGACCCTGATGTTTTTCTTTATAGTTGGCCTTGTATCCATTTTCTCACAAGATCCACTTGAGATTCATTAGCATGCAACCAAAATCATTCTAAAATATATTCAAATAAATTTACACTTTAGTATTCAATACACATCAAGGCTTTATTCACGAATTGTGGGATTCACTAATATATATTAGGTCAGCGACATTCTAGATCATAATTTCACTTCGATATTTATATATCATATTGGTTCAAGTCATGTTGCTTGGTATTACAAGAATAAATTAGGTATTACATTATCATCCAAAGAGGTAGAATATCAAGGTGTTATTTTGTAAATCCATGAGGTTTTATGGCTTTGTAAATTGTTGACGAAGTTTGGATTTCCATAGATGCATCCCACTACTCTTTTGTGAGACAACCAAAGTGATATTCATGTTTCATGTAACTTAGTAGATCATAAATATACCAAACATGTTTATATCCACATGCACATCATTTCTTAGATAATCCAAGATGGTGTCCTTAGCTTGGAGTATGTGCCTACATAGGAGTAGGTTACTGACACCTTCACTAAATCTTTAACATTACCTTGTTATCTTCAATTACAATCAATGATTGGGGTGAAGTAATTTATCCTTGTATGAATATTGATCATGATTCCTTCCTTCCTTTGTAGTCTATATGTGTATCTCTCATTTAGAGAGGAATTTTTTCCTACAAGTTTTTTCATTTTCTCTATTATTTTACAGAGTTTTTTTTCACATGGGTCCTTGATCAGGCCTAGTTATCAAGACCCATTTTATGATATTTTTAACCTCTTTAAATAAGAATTAATTGGAAATGTTGGTGCAAATATTAATTGTGCACCTTTAATTATGTTAACTTAAGTGGTTAGATTGTATACTAAGTCTAATTAGTGTGTGAAATGTCTAGATAAGTGTGCATTTAATGCTTACTCACCTCACATGTGACACCATTCTTAGTGGAAGACACCTTTAGTATAACCAATAAAAAAAGGATGGATATCTCTTGTTTTAGATATATATACTTTTTCCTCTATGTATATTTTAATAATATACTTTTAAAATTATATTATAAAGACATTACATATTGTTGTCTATTTGCATAGTGTTTTAGCTTGGAGTGATTCAAAACTATATAAATATAATTCTGAGGTCTCATTATTTCTTTCATTTAAGCACTTAAAATCAAATATGCAAGAGATGAATAATAATTTCCATAGACAAAGAGTTGTGTAATATATCATTAGATTAAATTATATGTATATGTTTGTTATATGCTTTATATATTAGAATAAGTGTGTAATATGAAGAATATATTATATTACGATGGTTGATTAGTTTGTTTAAACCATCACCTATTCTCTTAGTTAATCTTGTTTCACCTACAAGCTTAATTAAGATTAAGGATTGTTAGGAGGTTTTCCTTATTCCTAACTTGTTGTGAGTTATTTATATGGTTCTCTTCATAATACATATTACATTTTGTAGCTTCATGTAAAATATAATATGGTATTTAGATATCACGGTTGGGTAAGCTTAGGAGAATAGCTTGGATTGATAAACCAGTTAGTGAAAGGAAGATAATGGTAGATTGTCTGTAGTAAGAAGAGAGTGAAGCATTTGCTCAGGGTGTTTTGGACCCAAATGAAGGGATAAAAGTATAAATGATATTTGGCTATTCTGAGGCATTTTTTAGTTTTTTTTAGGCATTCCAATAATTGATGAGGTGTTTTGGCTATTATAGCATGTTTTTACTATTGAAAATGCATTTTTTTTATTGCTAAGGCATTTTTGTTATTGTTTTAATGTTTTTGGGAATGATTATTAATTTATAGGCATTCAAAGTCATTATACAATTTTTTTGGTATTGGTGTTCTTATGTGTGGCACTAGATAAGGGAATCGTGTTATAAAATAATAAAAATTGTAGTTGTATATAAAATAATTTTAATTTTTTGGAGCCATATACAAAGGGAATTGTTGTTGTAAATGGATTTTGAGATAGATGGGAGGCATTTCAACAAGTTTATTATTTTTATTTTTTGAATAAATAAACCCCTAGCTCAATAAGAGGATGCTATTCTATAGGAAGTCATTTATGCATGCACATGTATCTTTAAATTTGTTGATTTTAATTGCATTATTTTAACCAATGTGTGTAAAAATTTATAAAATTTAGGTCAAAAGAATTGTTTTAATAAATATTTTAAATGTGAATTCTATTAAATCTTTTAAAATTATAATTTTTTCCTTAGTACTACCCTGAAAAATTATGGTTAATTTTATATCCACAAAACCATGAGGCTTAGAGATCTAAACAAAATTACATTGTTCGATTGGATGTATAGGCCCATGTGAAAAAATATTTTTTCAAAACTCTTTGTAAATCTCAATATTTAATTTTTTCTATCATTTTTAGGTAGTTTTATAGAAATCAAATAACTTAATTTCTCATAAACTATAGGGATTTTTTTTAAACCAAAACCATTTCTAATTTTAGGATAGAATCCATGTACAAAATTATTTTTTATTAAATCCTTTATATTTTTTCTTATTTAATATTTTTAGTGAAAAACTAGGTTAAATGGCTAGTTTGCAACACTTATTCTTGCCATATTCCCAAAATCTAACAGACACAAATTTTAGTTTATGGATTCATAACATACTTATAATAAGTGAGTATCATAATATTAACTAAATTGTACTTTCAAATAAACTCAATCAAATGTTCACCCTGATGACTATGATAAATGTCATCGAGAAACCTTAATGTTTTAAAAAAAAATAGCACCTGATAACTTGATATCATAATTTATAAATGTGACCATTGCATCAGAGTTATGAAAACATATTATAGTAAAATTCCATAATTTTAAATCCAAATGGTGTTGTATTTAAATAAATTATTATCTTTAATTCAAATCTAGAAATGTGGTTCCATTTTTAAATTCTTATTGTAGTTGAAATATATTTGTGACTAGTTAAAAGTGGTGAAAAACTTCATGGATGAAAAATACTTAATTTCTCTTGTCATGCAAAATTTTACACCATCATGTGATTCCTTTGTGGGTTATCTACTTGAGAGAGATCTAGAGATCACATAGAAGCTATGAATGTGGATTAGATGTTATGAAAGTTTTCTTTCATGTACTAGATAATAACATCTACATTATTGTACTGTTGGAAGCTACAAGCAGTTTGAGTGGTCATTTTGAAGGAGTAAGTTTGATATTATTTGAGCAATGTGATTGTAAAGCTGCAAACACTATATTTTAGGAATCTATCAACACTTCTCATGCAGAAAAAAAGAAGATAAGAACAATCAATTGATTTAACATCAATATAAAGTGAGTTCATGGCATAATCAAAGACCAAGGGTAAATAGTGGAGTGTTAGTAGTTATTTAGAATAATCCTCTAACAAAAATATAAGTACTTCTAAGAAATTGAAATGGAAGTGTTTTTATTGTATAGAACTTGGTTATGTGAAGAAACATTATCATAAGAAAACATATGATTTGGAAAATAATAGAAATAAGTTACAATATGAAAATATGGATGAAGAAGAAAAACAAAGTTTAATGGGTGAGTTTTCATTTGTGGTGACACAAAATTAGTCAGTGGAGTCAATAATTTGGTATTTTAACTTAGATGCATCAAGACACTACATGTGCCATAAATACGAGTATGTAAAGATTATAGAAGATGATAGTTGAATTGAATCAATTTCCTTAGGTGATGGTTGGGTTCACTATGTGAAAGGATATAGAGATGCTAATATTTCATTGATTTATGTTACAGTTTTTAAAATGTTTAGTTTGTTCTTAACATGAGCAAAAATCTTATTTTCATAAACAAAATAACTATGAATCCTAACCTTTGTGTGGAGTTTAAAGAAAACATATGCATGATTAGTAATATTCATGAATGTAAAATCATTTTTTTTGGTATTATTAACAAAGAGTTTTATAAGTTGATTGATCCCAAAATAGTAAAAGAACATGAACTAGAAGTAGTTGAAAGCACTAGTGAACTATGGCATAAGAGATATGGTCACTTCATTTATAAGCATTTGCATACATTAAATCATACTAACATGGTGAATGAATTTTTTTATATTCAAAAGAGTCAAAAAGTATGTTCAAGATGTCAAATAAGTAAGTAATTTAACTTTCAGTTGACATTAGTAAGGAATAGAGAGCTAAAAATACATTAGATTTTGTAAATATGGGTTTGCATGATCTAATACGTACACCTTCAATATATAGAGCTTTGTATTACTTGTTGATTATAGTTGACATTTCTAGGAAAATGTGGGTTTTTTATCTTCATAAAAATTCAAAATGTTTCTCTAATATTATTTTTTGGAAAGTTGTGGTAGAAAAAGAGGGAGGGAAACATCTAAAATATCTTAGATCTATTGATAGGGATCATTTTATCTCTAAAATATTCATGGAATTTTATAATAAATAAGTTATACACAATTAATAATCTACACAACATAATGAAGCCATGGCAAAGCATAACAATATAGTCATGGAGATTGAATAGTGTATGGTGGATAGCCAGAATGTACCACATTAGTACTATGTAAAAGAGTTGTGAATATAGTTGTGTACATTATCAATAAAAGTCCCACACAAGCCTTGTATAATGTAACATTAGAAGGAGCATGGTCTAGAAAAACACTAGATGTAAGTATTTTTTCATGTTTTTGGATCTACTATTTATATATTGTGCAAACTATACATGTTTATTGGTTATTTTGAATAAAGGGATGCATCCATATTACTAGATGTCTTTACATATAAAATTTTGGTGAGTAAATATGTTTTTTGTACATTAAAGAGTGTCATTATTTTCTAATAATGGTCAATATAATAATAGTGATATATTACTACATGTTGATGATGTTTATGTAACAAGTTTTGGTACTAAATTTGAACATGGTTCAAAAATGAAAAAAAAAAGAAGATTCAAGTTTTATTGGTGAAAAGAGTGGTTCTCACTCTTCACAATAAAATCACGAATACTAACACAAAATGCCTAAGTGGTACCATACCATGATGAAATATATAAGGAGAGATTAATCACCTTACTTGTTGGAAGGTTAGTCTACAAGGTCTTAAAAATAAAATTTTATGGGTGTTGTTGTTACTCCTTCATTTAACCAATCTATGTTGGTATCATTTCTTACCAGAGATAGTGTCCAAGGATATATACAGTAAGTTATTTATTGATTTCATCTAATAGTGTTATTTTGGGGTTTTTGGTGTTAATATATCCTAAACTTCTACTCCTAATGTCTAAGCTAATACTTGAAAGAAACACACTTACTTGAAATGTAAACACACCAAACTAAATTAAATACTTTGAAATCAATCACACAATGTTGTTGAAAAGTAAACACATTAAAATCCAATACCAAATTCACACTTCTAAGCTAAGTTATAGAATAAAGGTTGTTGAAATTAAAGGAATGGTAAATGCTTGTTCAAATCTAAAAGCACACACATTAACAGTCTATTCTAACCTATAGATTATTAATCCAATCACACACAAAGAATTTATATTAATTATAATAAAAAATAAATAATAATTAAATTATAAATACCAAAATTAATGTCCCATCTCCTTGGGGAGTGGGCCCTTGCTCACCCTTGGATTTAGGGTTAAGTCAACTAGCTTAAATTTTTTATCTTATTTTATAGAATGAAAGAGTATTATACTACGAAATCTTCTTGTATTCAAAAGAAAAATTCTTATAATGTCTTCACAACCATCTATATATCAACCATGGATCTAACTTTTATTGGATGCTAAAGAAACTGACTATCTTAAAAACTTGGTAACAACTTAACTAACTAAACAAGAGGATATTCAGAGAGATTAGTTTATTATGGCTAAAATGGAGAAGATCATTGAAACAATATCCACATGTGGTTGGGAATATCCTCATGGGATTTTCAAATAATTATTATAACCATATCTAATAACTAAATCTTACATACAACATATCCATATCATCTTATCTAGAGCTTTAACCTTGATCAACTAACTTTCATAAATGGAAATCTATACAAAAATAGAAATTACATATAGACATGTATAAAAATAGAAAGTATCTAGAGGAGTCGTAGATCATCATGAAATATCTGAAAGAGCTTCTAGAATGCCTTGGAACATGTTTTGGATAAGTCTATAATGAGCTATTAGAATATAGATCATAACTATCGTAATCCATAGTTGACTATCATTTTCCATAACTTGACTATTGTAATCTATAGTTGTTTATCAAGGTCTATAGAATTCCTAGTAGAATATGGAGCTACACTAGTTCTTAGTCATGACACTTCTTTTTCTTCATGATATCATGAAAAAATCTTACTTCGATGCTATCATACCTATACATATTAAAATATGAAAGACTAAACATGCAAATAGTTATAACATCATGCTAAAGAATGCTAACTTAGACTCACATGAGATTATAGAGATAAAATCATCCATTTTATAGCTTAGGATAGTTATAAAACCTAAGAATACATGAAATTCTCAACTTAAATGGAATATTTATGGTGGTTAAGGATGATATATCATATATTTAATGAGTCATAGTGTGGACTAATCATTTCCCCCACACCTTACCTTTTGCAAGTCCCATTGTGAACTAACTTCTCCTATCCTCATAAGTATGCATCCTCTACTCTAGCTTGAGACTAAGATCATATCTAGATTAGAAATATTATAATATTATCTCATGAGGAGAATTAAATCCCATATCCCTATTAACAAAATAAATCCAAACAGTAAACTATTCCTTAGATTGTGGCCTTGTATTCTGCCATGGAGACATAGGAGAAAGTAAGAGAGGTGGTCTAAATCTCATCCCAATCCATAGTTTTTTCCCTCCTTATTGAATTACATCAGTAATTATCTAAGTGATGTCCTTATGTATTTTGAGGTTCCATTTGAAAGTATGAGGAGAAATAACTTATCTCTATTTTAAAGGGACTATCAACAAATTCAAATGTTGACTATAGGCAGTCACCATTGGGTCAAATAAATGTTGGACAAATGGTTCAAAATTGATAATTCCATCCTAAAAAGTGTAAATATAATGATCAAATATTTTATACTATTGAAAATAGAAACTTTTGAACTTTGACAATACCTCTACGCATTACTAAACTAGGGTCTGATGCATATACCAACTTCTCTTGCAGCATTCATATGGTCATTATATCTATCCTGTCATGTTATTTGATTTAGCTATGTAGAGATAAGAGATTTTAATTTTCATTCTCAAACAAATAAATAAACCAATAAATTATTAGTGTTCCCTAGAATGATATCACATAGATGAAATTCACATAATAAATCTTATCTATCAGGAGTACTATTATGATAAACTGTCAAAAAATATTCACTAGTAATAATCTCATATGGAAATCCAAAAGAGATTTAGAGTAACTACCATATGAAAAATTTCTCATACTAAAACAAACTATATGAAGGGGAAGGACTCTTACAAGCTAACAAATTTTCACCAAGTTGACAAGTGAACTATAGGGGTTATCTACCTTATTCTTCTTGCTACTGTGCTTGTGTCAAGTCTTCTTGTAATTTTTGTTTATCTTTCTCAAGAAGTTTGTTTTGATTATTCAATTATCCAAGATTATAACAAATTTTCTCCTAGTGACTTTTGACATTAGGGTAGGATATAGTGGTTTGGAAACCTTTCTCTACCATGGGTTTGGGAGGAACATTATAAGAATTGGAAGCTATTTGGGCTTTCAATGTGGTATTTTCTTGTTCAAATTTAGTAAAATTCCATCTAAAAGATATATTATCTTCATAAAGTGTCTTGGTTTAACTCCATAAATAAATAATGTCATTCTTAGATTCATATAACTTCTCAAAGTATTGAGTTTGAATTCTATATATTTTTTTAAACAAAAGAGAGATGACAAAATGCTTACACTAGTCTAAATATATTAGCTCAGTAATGTCTTCTACATTTTGCTTGATTGTAGCTTCCAAATGGGATAATACCATGATATGTTGTAATTCATCACTTGTCTCTTTAGAAGGTTGATTGTCTTCATTAATCATGGGAGATTTACCTTTGTCAATAGATATTTATGTTAAGGTAACAAGAACAATCTTTATAAAATCATCTTGTGGAAAATAATTTTTCACTTCCTCTTTGTCTTGGGATACACTGATAGTGGTAGTGGATTCCTATCATAGACTGTCAAGAGTCTCTACAACCTTTGCTTCATCATTATCAGTAGATAATAATAACTTTCTCCTTCTCTTCTGAGTTAGAGGAATAATTTATTCATTGAGGCCTCTTGAGGTGATGGATATGAAATAGGATCCATTGATGGTTCATCTTCTATGATTTAAATGGGTTCCTATGCAGAAGTAGGTTAGGAATATGGATTAGGGTTTCTTATGAAAGACCTAAGCTTAATGTTTTGCTTAGATCTAATGGTACAATCACATTGAGGGTACTTGGAGGTCTAAATGTAGTAGCCCTAATAGTTGATCTTGTACTTTAAACTGACTCAGGATTAACCACTTTAGATGAAAAAAACATTGGTAGATCCCTAGAGCTCAAAGCAAGAGGATTTTGTGGTATGCTCTTATCAAGATTTAGGTATTTCTTCTTCTTTCCCTCATGGAAATAAATCTATGATTTTGTGCCCCACTCTTATCACAAAAATGATGTTGTATTATTAATTGATTGAGTCCATGATGGTGGATGGAAGATGGGTTATTAGGGTACCCCATAGCCATGACTTGAATGGACCCTAAAAAAACTAAGGGTAATTTAATTCAATGTTGGGGTTGTTTCAATCCATACCTTAAATGAATAAAAATTCTCATCACAATACAACACAAAACACTACATTGTCCATCACAAGTGAGGTATTTGATATTCCAAAAAGATATAGACCTCCAAGGTTCAGATAAAGTATCTCTATTGATACCTTTGATTTTGACATTGACATCTTGAACATATACAAGAACTAGTTCTCCTTTCACCATGTAAAATATGGATGATGTTATTTAAGGAAGATCTTCTTGCAGTCCTAGCCTCTTCATCTAGAATCCTAAATAATTTGCTAATAACCTAGCTAGAGAATGGAATTTGTATGCATTTAATAGTGGAAAAAATCATCTTTAGGTGGAGTTTGAAATCTATAATAAGGGTTTTATCAAAACCCTATAATTTCATGATAAACTTGATCTATCTTGATTTTGTAAACACTTATTTTGTTTTTTCTTATCTTAAGAGACCTTCTATAGATTCAAGTTCAAATTTTTGCTTTTGTCCCATTCCAATTTTTTCCAATTCTACATAAAACACAACAATCTACATCTCTATTTCAAGATGAAAATGACACTTTTTTAGAAAGCAATGGATTATGTTAGCAATAATATCTTTTTTGTTTCAATGCTATGAATGAAACCCAAATATTTCAAGCGTGTTGAGTGATGATGATAATGCAAGATGATAATGACATTAAGTAATAATGATTATTAATTATTGCCTTTTTATTTATTCACAATCATCATGTCACTAGTTTTCTATCAATTGCTTGTCCACATGAGTTATATTATGATGACAAAGACAAAGTCATCATGGAAGTGTTTATGACTTGATAGGACAAAGTCCATAGAATGCGGTGAAGTTTCAAAAGGTAATTTATTGAAAAGAGTCCTTCTTTATGTGGAAATATCCTTCACACAAAATGATGAATTTTTTTCCACGATTTTAGCATATGCTTATAGACTGAGAAATTTAAAAGCTAACCTTTAGTAAAATAATAAACACCATACCTTTAAAACTCATGATTTTGTCCTTGTTTGTCCTTATTTAAATATTCTAAAAAAAAAAATTGTATGAATTAGTTTAAGGAATGGTACAAAATAAGACAACATCAATGTTTATTGTTTTGGAATAAGGAGAATCAATCATAAATGATGATTCACTTTTTCTATTTTTTTTTATTTTTAGTTTTTTTCCCTTGACCAATCATTTACTGGATTTATGATCAAGGCTCATCTTATAGGACATGATCAACCATCAAGCTAGTTTTCTGGTCATGACTGTCAACAACATCCTTAAGGATTTTCATTATTGATTTTTTTAAAACATTTTTAACATTTTTTTACTTTTTATTATTATTATTTTAGATAAGAGGTGAATATTCTTCCTTTATTAAGCCCATCTTGTCTTCAAGGATCAATAGTCATGAAATATTTGAATTCTTCCATAAGGTCAAAATCATTTTGTACTAGCTGGATGAATACCTCTTTACTAGAAGGCTTTTGGTATAGCTTCAATCTATGTCCATTAACTAAAAGTGTCTTTTGATTACCATCTATAGGTAGTAATTATACTGAACCATTATCAAAAAAATTTTTACTTGAAATCGTCCTAGCCATCTAGTTCTTAGCTTACCTTTGAAGTGTTGATACTTAGAATCATAAAAAAGTACCTAGTCTTATTCTTTGAACTGTCTTTCCTTGATGTTCAAATCATGTTATTATTTCCTTTGGTAATATTGACATAGAAGATTATACCCTTGGTAGGAGGTTGAGCTCCTTCCTTCTTCATGCAACAATGAAAACTCCCCTCTTGCCTGTGGGACTAGCGAAGCTAGAGGGGAGAGTCTCTAGATAAGGGCTAGTTCCCTCTGATGTATCATTTAGGCCCTAGATTCTCGTACTGCTAACAAAAAAATGTAAAAGGGGGGATGAAAAGGGGGAGAGAGATGCTAAAAATAGAACCCAAGCCTAAAAATGTAAAAAGGGTGATACACCAGAAAATAGGATCCACCCAGCCCAAATATACACTTTTCACCAAAAGGAAGTGCCTATACACTTCATTTGAAGTGAGAAAACCTTATACATTAGTGGGTCAGGGGTCCGTGGAGATACAAGGAGGAAATAACTACTAGAGGCATTCTAGGACACACTACAGTAGCCTATCCACTTCACCTACACTCCTCTAGGGACACTTTTGATAGACCCATAAAAGGAAACTCAAAAATGGGATCCACCCAGCCCAAATATACACTTTTCACCAAAAGGAAGCACCTATACACTTCATCTGAAATGAGAAAACCTTATGCATCAATGGGTCAAGGGACCGTGGAGATACAGGGAGGAAATAACTACTAGAGGCATTTTGGGACACACTGCAGCAGCCTATCCACTTCACCTACACTCCTCTAGGGACACTTTTGACAGACCCGTAAAAGGAAACTCAAAAATGCACCAGACATGATGAAATCATTTTGCAAAAGCATTTAACAAAATGACTTAACATAGAATCAAGGCATAGACACATACTAAAGATGCAAAACTTAGAATGGAGGTAAAAATAGCTAAGTTATGATTCAATGTAAAAATTTTGGCAGAGCTCTGCCTTACAAGCTCGAGAGATTTTTGGGCAGAGTTTTGCCTTAAGGTTGAGAGCGGATCTCCCTTCTCGAATGAGAAGTTTAAAATTTATAGAAAGAGGAAGAGCAACTTGGCACTTCTTGGGAAAGATTTTGGTGCTCTTTTTTACAAGTGGCCCATGTGTGTTCTGAACCCTGAGAAGAGGAAACCACTATTATTGATGTCATCCTTCAAAAAAGGCCTACTGGAACCATGATGTACAATCACCAAAATTGACTTTGGCATTCAAGCATTAATGTAAGGACATGGCCATGCCTCTTTCCTACAAATAGACTATAGTTTTTCCCCTCATCAATGCCAACTATAGAAAAAATAGGTCACATCGCTCATCTGTAATAACTCACCTTCCCTTCGCCACTTGAATTGCTGTCTTTTCTGTTCCTTGTCTTCTTCTTACTCTTTTAGCCCTCAAGGGAAATCTTCTGGTGAGTCACTACATTCCTTGGGCTCCTTTCATGCTTGGCACTCAAATAGTTCAAAAACAAATGGATATTTTACTATGTTAAAATTGATGTTCACGCGGCCGTCACCCAACAGCTAGTTCGTCTGCTTAAACTTGACGGCTTTTGGGATGTCACCGTCCTTGGCAAAAATGACAGGTTTTTCCTGCGGCTTTTCTTCCCTATGAGTTTTCTATTTTGGGATTTTTTCTCACAGACAAAAAGTCTATAGGAATTGGTTGTTTTGACTTTTATATGGGCTCTTTGACTTCCCCTGTGTTGGTGGCCTTTTGAAAGCTCTTTTCCCTCCATAAGGGCTTCTAGATCTTGAACTTCCCTCCATAAGGGCATTTGAACCTTGAACTACCCTTCAGCTATAGGGAACACCCTTGAACCAAGCCATTGAACCAAACCATTGAACCAAAATTGGTTCAATGGTTCAATGGTTCAATCGGTTCAACGGTTCAACCACTGCACACCGAGCCCATTGAACCAAGCCTTTGAACCGATTCATTAAACCAAACAATTAAACCAATTCATTGAACCAGTTTAATGGTTCAATGAAGTGTGCTGAGCCCATTGAACTTTGGCATTGAACCATCAAATGAACCAAGTGTCTAAACCCACCAATGAACTAAGTGCCGAAGTGTTGAACCAACTGAGTTGAACTATGGCTTGAACCAAAGGCGTCGAACCGGTTCAACGCTTTAATGCTTCAAGCGACTATTGAAACAAGCCTATTAAACTCTTTTGTTTAAACTAAAAGCCATGAAGCAAGTGATGAACCAAGCCTAGAAATTAAAGTGATGGACTTGAAGCGATGAACCAAGCTTTGAAATGGAGTGATTGAACTAAGGATCGAACCAAGGCTGATTGAACTGTCGATTGAACTAGGCATTAAACCAAGGCTGATTGAACCAAGTGATTGAACCAGGCATTGAACCAAGGCATTGAACTAGTTCAATGGTTCAACCATGCCAAATTTTCTTGATTTTATTTAGACAAGATCCCAAAGAAGCCTTGTAAAACCTAAAACTCTTTGAATTGATCCTTCATGTGCCAAAGACTAACCTATAGAGTCTGTAGAAATCCAAAACCTATAGAGTCCATAGATTTAGACTTGCAGAGTCCGTAGATATTCTATAGAGTCTATAGAAATGAATATATTCATGCAAAATTGAAAAATGAAAAGGCCTAGAATAGTAGGGACATAAGGTGACCAATTTTTGGCTTATTGGGCAAAAATAGTCAACAAATTGGTGACTCCCAAGGGAAGCATGTCTACTATGCTTAAAGACTAATTGCCTTGCAATCCATTGGGCATGGAGTTAGATGCAGCTTTGAAGAAAGTTAGCAATAGCCCCAAAATATTTGAGAATCAAAACATGAAGCTCCTTTACCCTACACACAAAGGGAAACACACACAAGGCTAAAAACACTACTTGTGCAAACTACACTTAGAGAAAATAGGGAAGGAAACTAAAAACAAACTACTATATATAGCTAACTAGGAATGATTTCCTCCCTCCTAGATCAAAGGGAAAATTTCTTGAGTCCCCTTCTTAGCAAGAAGACTTATGGTGCCAGGCAAGTAACTGAATGAAAAGGAGATTTGGTGACCTGTTCCTCTTGCCTATCACCTAGATTGGCTTGTCTCTGAGTGGATCAAAATTGAACATGCTTCCAACATATATGTATGATACTTGTCCTTAGAAGCTTGTTGAATGTTGGTCCCTCATACTAGTGCTCTTCACCAAGAAATCAATGGCTACTAGCTCATCACCATAAGCCCTTTGATACGTATACCTCCCTTACAGTGCATCATGGTCTGACTTGTTTCTTTTTGCTTCATTGCAGACTTTGTCAGACTCATCCTATACTTCCTCTTGGCCTTCTTGAAGAAGGGTGAATATGGTGATGTCTGAAATGGAATCACAAAATGATTGCTCATCCCACAAAACATCACCTCTTTGTTTGAAGTTTTCTTCTTCAAGGCCTTCCTCCAGGAAGACAGACCTCTCCTTTTCCTCCTCAAAGATTTAGACCTCTAAATGTTCAAAGGTATTCTCTTGATCCTCCTCCAACTTAGGCTCCTTATCATAGTCATCCTCCTCATCGAAGTAACAAGGAATTTCATCAAACTAAGGAGGAGAGAGCTTACCATGCTTATGTTCCTCTTCATATTTCTGGAACATCTGCATGTATGCAAGACCTGCATCTTCTCCATTGCTGATGATGTCTTCATAGGGAGCCTCCATGATGATTCCACCTTCATTGTCACTCATGATAGCCTCCTAGAAAACTATAGATTGGATCTTTTGTTCCTCACTTACCTCTTACAGAATAGGTTCCTCCTTGAGAAGGGGTGAAGTGGGAAAGCTATGTGGAAGAGGAGGCAGTCCTTGAGCTAGAATTGAATGATTCTCCTCCTTCCACTTGGTTAGCACTTCATCTATATCAGGTCTGGCCTGATATCTCTCTTGGAAGTGTGTAGATAGGGTGTGTTTAGACATGGAATGTGATATTGGGTCTGAACCATCCATCACACACTGGCTAAGGAATCTCTCTTTGGATTCCAACTCTGCAATTCTCCTAGATAGATCCTCTTGGAAGAACCTTTCTTAGAGGTCACCAGCATCATCATGAGTAGGAGTAGCCTCATCTTCTTCAAGCTTCTAAAAAAATGTTGCTTCTCCTCCTTCCTGCCCCATGATTCTACTATTTTTCCCCAGTTTAGGATCTTAGAATTAGAATTTTTCTCCTATGAACAGGTAGCAACTTTGTTTTCTCTAAGGTCTTGGGGCTCCTCCACAAGGTTTGGAAGTTTGAACTCTCTTTCAAGAAGCAGTCTCATCTTAGCCTTTAAATCTTCAATTTTCTCAGCTAGATTATCCTAAAAGAGTCTTTCTTGGAGGTCACTAGCATCATCCTCTTCAAGGCTCTGGGACGGTTCCTGGCATTCCTTCCTCCAACTTGGAATTTGCACATCACATTGAAAAACTTGGGGAGGTTGAGGAATGCTAGGAAGAGACTGTTGATGCACCGGAAGAGTTTTTAGAAGAGGGATGTGCTGGCTCATGGTATTCCCCCCAATGGAAGATTCACAATACAAGGAATTGAGAAGATTGATCTCCATGGGGGTTGCTCTGATGCCCTTTGATGTTGGAAAGCCAGGCACACGGGATTGAGAGCATATGCATTAGATGAACTGGAGTGAGCAAGTGCTATCTGATAGAAAGGATTTGGTGCACAAGAGGGGGCTTTATTTAGGATGGGAGGGGGTGTGCAAGGCTGACTACCTTGAATGAATGGATTTCTCCATTTTTCTACCTCCTCCTCTATGGATTGCAAGGCTTGAGCTTTCCTAAACAAACACTCCTCTTTATACATCAGCTCCTACTAATATATGTACTACTCCTCTAATCTGTCAATCTCCATCATCTACTTCTCAAATTCTAGGGCCATTTCCCTTATCGTTGAAGGGTAACTACGAGGGCTGCTTGAGGTGATTCTCTAAAATTTTTGAGTTTGATCATAGTCATATGAAGGAAAACAAGACCCATGATTTTGTGTAAAGGAATTATACATACAAAAATAAGATTTCTAATGGCACCAGGCTACTTAACTAGTTGATTCAACTTAGAGTTGCCATTGGTGTTGATGCAAAAGCCTTTAAAGGCTGGTCAGTTGAAGAAAACACCAAAAATTCTTTAACTCTTTGGACACAACTTGTCCTAGTTGGTCCCATCGAGCGTGTTAGAAGCTATTGATGCAGTGGATTGCACCCTTGGCAGGAGGCTGAGCTCCTGCCTTCTTCACACAACAATGGAAACTCCCCTCTCACCTATGGGACTAGTGAAGCTGGAGGGGAGAGTCTCTAGATAAGGGCTAGCTCCCTCTGATGTATCATTTAGGCCTTGGTTTCTCCTACTGCTAACAAAAAATGTAAAAAGGGGGGATGAAAAGGGGGAGAGAGATGCTAAAAATATAACCTAAGCCTAAAAATGTAAAAAAGGTGATACACCAAAAAATGGGATCCACCTAGCCTGAAGATACACTTTTCACCAAAAGGAAGCACCTATACACTTCATCTAAAATGAGAAAACCTTCTGCATCAGTGGGTCAGGGGTCCATGGAGATACAAAGAGGAAATAACTACTAGAGATGTTCTAGGACACACTGCAATAGCCTATCCACTTCACCTACACTCCTCTAGGAACACTTCTGACAGACCCGTAAAAAAAACTCAAAAATGCACCAGACATGCTAAAATCATTCTGAAAAAGCATTTAATAAAATGACTTAACACAGAATCAAGGCATAGACACATACTAAAGATGCAAAACTCATAATGGAGGTAAAAATAGCTAAGTTATAATTCAAGGTAAAAATTCTGGTAGAGCTCTGCCTTACAAGCCCGAGAGATTTTTGGGCAGAGTTTTGCCTTAAGGCTGAGAGTAGATCCCCCTTCTCGAATGAGAAGTTTACAATTTATAGAAAGAGGAAGATCAACTTGGTGCTTCTTGGGAAATATTTTGGTTCTCTTTTCTACAAGTGTCCCATGTGCGTTCTAAACCTTGGGAAGAGGAAACCACTGTTACTGATGTCATCCTTCAGAAAAGGCCTATTGGAACCATGTTGTACAATCACCAAAATTGACTTTGGTATTCAAGCATTAATGTAAGGACATGGCTTTGCCT
The DNA here is from genome assembly GCA_037957365.1 of Torreya grandis. Lineage (NCBI taxonomy): Eukaryota > Viridiplantae > Streptophyta > Pinopsida > Cupressales > Taxaceae > Torreya > Torreya grandis. Next base: position 193,415 of record JARHVA010008226.1, read on the forward strand.
CTTTCCTACAAACAAACTATAGTTTGTCCCCTCATCAATGCCAACTATAGAAAAATAGGTCATGCCACTCATCTACAATAACTCACCTTCCCTTCACCACTTGAACTGCTTTGTCTTTTCTACTCCTTATCTTTTTCTTGCTCTTTCAGCCCTCAGGGGTGATCTTCTAGCGAGTCACTACATTCCTTGGGCTCCTTTCATGCTTGGCACTCAAATAGTTCAAAAACAAATAGATATTTTTTGTGTTAAAATTGACGTTCACGTGGCTGTCACCCAATGGCTAGTTCATCTACTTAAACTTGACGGCTTTCAAGATGTCACCATCCTTGGCAAAAATGTCAGGTCTTTCTTGTGACTTTTCTTCTCCATGGGTATTATTTTTTGGGATTTTTTTAGGTAGACAAAAAGTCCATTGGAATTGGCCACTTTGACTTTTATGTGGGCTCTTTGACTTCCCCTACGCTGGCAACCTTTTGAAAGCTCTTTGCCCTTTGTAAGGGATTCGAGATCTTGAACTACCCTCTACAAGGGCATTTGAACCTTGAACTACCCTTCGGCTATAGGACATACCCTTGAACCAACCCATTGAACCAAAATTGGTTCAAAGGTTCAACCACTACACACCAAGCCCATTGAACCAAGCCTTTGAACCGATTCATTAAACCAAATGATTGAACCAATTTTTTGAACCAGTTTAATGGTTCAATGAAGCATGTTGAGCTCATTGAACTTTGGCATTGAACCGTCTGATGAACCAAGTGTCTAAACCTACTGATGAACTAAGTGTTGAAGTGTTGAACCAACTGAGTTAAACCAAGGCTTGAACCAAAGGGATTGAACTAACACATTGAATTGGTTCAATGCTTCAAGTGACTGTTGAAACAAGCACGTTGAACTCTTTTGTTTGAAACAAAATCCATGAAGCAAGCGATGAATCAAGCCTAGAAATTGAAGTGATGGACTTGAAGTGATGAACTAGGCTTTGAAATGGAGCGATTGAACTACCGATTGAACCAAGGCTTGAACCAAGGCCGATTAAACTGCCGATTGAACCAGGCATTGAACCAAGGCTAATTGAACCAAGTGATTGAACCAGGCATTAAACCAAGGCATTAAACTAGTTCAATGGTTCAACCATGCCAACTTTTCTTAATTTTCTTCAGACAAGAGCTTGAAGAAGCCTTGTAAAACCTAGAACTCTCTGAACTGATCCTTCATGCACCAAAGACTAACCTGTAGAGTCCATAGAAATCTAAAACCTGCAGAGTCCATAGACTTAGACATGCAGAGTCCATAGATATTCTACAGAGTCCATAGAAATGAATAGATTCATGCAAAATTGAAAAATGAAAAGGCCTAGAACATTAGGGATAGAAGGGGACCATTTTTGGCCTATTGGACAAAAATGGTCAATAGGTACTACATCATATGTCTACTACAAAACTTCTATTCTCATTTCATCCAACTCATTTAGTTGTAAAATTCTCTCTCTAGGCTTTATCCAAGTCAATACCTACTTCTAGGGTAGTCCTTAAATTCTGCATCTCAAATTCAATTGAAAGGAGAATTTTCTTACCACATACCCATTCATATGGTGAAAAACTAGTAGTAGTATTCCATGTTGTGTTGTATGCCCATACAACTTCTAAAAGCTTGGCCACCCAATTCTTTCTATTGCTACTGACTATATTGGTAAGGATATTCTCTAATTCTCTATTGGTAACCTCTACCTATCCATTTACTGGAGGGTGAAATGTATAAGACTTTCTATGGTTGACTTGGTAAATTTTGGTGAATTCTTGAATCATTTTAGACATGAACTAGGGTCACTGATCAAACAATATCTCTCTAGGTTCTTGAAATCTCTACATGATTCTTGAGTATAAAAAATATGTTACTTCTTCTTATCTTACAAATGAAAGAGATTGTACTATATCCCATTTGGTCACATAATTTATATAAACCAACAAGTACTCTTTTCCTTGAGAAGGTGGATCTATGAGCCCAACAAAGTATATAACCCAATGTTCAAAGGGTTATAAAACTACTTGAGGATGGAGGAGTATCTCAAAAAATAGTGTAGGTTTACCCATTCTCTAATATGTATCGTATTTCCACATGTTCCTCTTTACCTTCTTATGAAAATTTGGCTAGTAGTAGACATCTCCAAGGATCTTGTGTATTGTCCTTTTAAATGAGTAGTGTCCTCCACCAAGTTCATCATGATAATCAAGAATGATGTCATATGTTTCATTCTTTTTTACACACCTATAAAAAAACATGATCAAGTCCATATTTAAACAATATACCATTAATCCATTTATAACAAGAACTAGCTTTAATCAAATGTTTCTTTTCTTTTCTAGTGAACTAAAAAAAAAATCTATAGCCAATTTTTTTTCTATATTAGTAAACCAAGGTGATTGTGTTATAATAGCAAATAGTTTCTCATCTGGGAAACTATCTTCTATAGGTTCTTCTTCATATGCATTGCTCAATCTAGAAATAAAATCAATAACCACATTGAACTTTGTAGGTTTATAAATAATTTTTATATCAAATTCCTATAATAGTAATAACCATCTTATAATTCTTCCTCCTTCCACTAGTTTGTTCATCAAATATCTGATAGCTGCATGATCAATGTATACAATTTTTTTGTAACTAGTGATATAATGTCTAAACTTGTTTATGAATTAAATCATAAGGAATTATTTCTCAGTGGTTGTGTAGTTTCTCTCAATTGGATTCAAGTTCTTACTAATGTAGTATATGACATACATCTATCCATCTTCATGTTTTTGTCCTAGAACTGATCCCATAGAATGATTAGATGTATTAGTGTAAATATAGAAGGGATGTGACCAATTAGGTCATTTTAGGACTGGAGTGGAACTCAATTTTTCCTTAATGGTCTCAAAGGCTTATTGGAAATCTAAGCGACAAACAAACTCACTCTCTTTTGTTAGCAAAACAAATATTAGAGCAATAATTTTTATGAAATCTTCCATAGACCTTTTGTAATATCCTACATGGCCTAAGAAACTTTTGATATTAGTCTAGTTTTGAGGGATAGGTAAGTTTTAAATTACTTCAATTTTCTTTGGATCCAATTGGATTCTTTTTACAAAAATATGATGTCTAAAAACTATTCTTTCATCTGACATGATCAGACATTTTTCATGACTCAAGGACAGATGGTGTTCTTCACATCTTTTTAATACTTTGCTTAGATTTTTCAAACTTTCATCAAGGGACTCTCCATGAACAATAAAATCATCCATTTAAATTTCCACACAATCATTGGTTAAATCTAAGAATATGGCTAAGACTACTCATTGGAAGGTGTCAAGTGCATTGCACAAACTAAAGGGTAATACCCTATATGTAATTTTCCCCCATGGACAAGTGAAGGTTGTCTTATCTTGATCTTCAGGAACCACTTGTATCTAGTTGTATCCACTAAAACTATTCAAGAAATAAAAGTATCTTTTCCCTAACAAGTTGTCAAGTACTTGGTCAATAAAGGGTAAAAGAAAATAATTTTTCATGGTTGCTATGTTTAGTTCCATGTAATCTATGCATACTCTCCATTTAACATTTTTATTAAAAACAATAACCAAGGGCGAGACCCATTGGATTTCAAAAATAGTATAAATGAATGCCACTTCTATCAACTTTTCTATCTCAATTTTCACAATGTCTCTTAAGGCAAGATTAATTCTTCTTTGAGGTTTCTTTATTTGTTTAATGTTCTTTGTGTAGATATGGTGGGTGCATACACTTGGATGGATTCCATTAATGTCTTGATATTCTAAATTAAAATATTTAGTATGTTCTTTAATTACATCAAAGAATTTTATTTCCTAAATCTATCAACTAATTATTTATGTTGAGTAACTTCCCTGGTACTACTATGATTTACTTAGTGCCTGGATGGCAATAATCTATTTGTTTGAATTCACTCATTAAAGATTTGAAAGGATAGGGATGTGTTAAAAACATATGGAATGTGATAATATCTTTGATAAATTTATCTTTTATAGAAACTAATCCAACTAGAGGATAACAAATTTTGACCTTCATGTGCTCATTGCATAGCACTGTGTTGAATGTATTTATGGTCTTAAAACATGCTAGAAGAGGTGGGAAAGGATGGGTGTTCAAAAATATAGTAATTGATTTCATTATAGGATCCTCTATCAAAATATGTAGCTAGACTGTAAAGATTCATAGCTGGATTGTTGAAATCTATAGTAATTACAATACTTCTTATTAACTCATCATTGACTTCATACACAAGATTAGTGATTATGACAATAGATAGAGAAGATATACTATCACATTTTTATTCAGGTTGATCTACCCATAATTTTTTGACAAGGTTTATTGATGGTTTTTCAAGTGGATATAAATAAATACATTTTGATTTAAGACTATTTGAGATGGTCATATCCCCTAATCTATAATCAATCAAAGCTGACATTGTTGCTAACCAAGGCCTTCCTAGGATCAATGGGTATCCAATTTATTTGTTTTTAGGATAGATAACAAAAAAATCAATGAGGTAATCCTATGACTCTATAGTTAACATTATATCTTCAATGACTCCTTTTGGTTTAACAGTGGAATGATCTTCCATCTATAATATTATGGTGGTGGGTTGCATATCTATTAGAGAGAGATCTTACATGGTGTCCATAGTCATTACAATAATAGTATCTCCTAATTCCACTAATACATTTGGTATATCCTTGTTTCCAATCATTACAAATATGACAACACTTCTTAGGTCTCCATATTTGGGTAAAAGTAGTTTACCTACTAATAAATCAACGAGATTGCCATCTACCTATATAGTCTTGAGATATTATCTTTTCTTGCTAGGTTTATTAATACATAGTTTTTTGATCACCTGATTGATTTATATAATGTCCTTAATGTCTTGAAATAATGGAATTTATATATTGAGTTTTTTGAGTTTTTGAATCAACTCAAATTCTATTTTGTTTTCCACTTCCTTGAATCATTCTGGAAAGGGAACAAATGGAGGATTTGTGGTGACTTCCTCTATCTTTATAGGTTTCTCTTCTAACTCTTCTTCTTTCACTGGTTGATTTTATTGACTTGATATTTTATGAGGCATTTCTTTGATGATGATATGAGATTCTTGTAATATTTTTCTTGACTTGAAATGTATGTCTGCACATTCAATAACACCTACCCCTATGGTTTCACCTTGTTCATTTACATAAACATACCTATTATTTAGATTTTATAATAGATGGGTAGGTATCTGAGTTTGGTTTACTTTCTATGTAGGGGGTGATTGAGTTCCTTTAGGATCCATCAATGTTTGTTGTTTTGAAAACCATCTTTGTTGTTGATTATAGTTTGGACCACGATTCCAATTTTGATTTACCCATGGTTGTTGATGACCTTGGGGTATCCAAGTTTATTTAAAATTTTGGTGAATTGTATATTATTATGAAATCTATTCCTAGTTTCCTCACTATTATGGTACTACCCAAACATTTTTGAGGTACATGCCATTGTGGAAAAGGAATCCTTGAGCCAAACTATTATCGTTGATTTTGTTGGAAGGTATTTCCTTGTATTTGAACATAGTTTATTTCCTCTAAGGTGTATATATTTTGTTTGAACTAGTTTTTAAGAGTAGGAAGGTGACTACAATTTCTTGTGTCATGATCCTGAGCATCACATATTCCATAAATTTTTATTTTGTCTAGAGGACAGTCTCTAATTGTATGTTTTAATCTGCACTTTGGACAAAAGATTTCTAGTGGTTCAGTGTTAGATTTAGACTTATCTTGAAATACATCTAATGTTGTGTTCATTTGAACCAATATATCTATTTTGAAATTAGCAAGTTCCTCTATGAGTTGGCTCACATCACTAGATATCCTTAGTTTTCCTCTCCTACTGCTAGGTTTTGTCCTAGAGTAGTTGGTACATAATCGTGTAATCTCTTGAAAGTCTAGTTTAGAAATATATCCCTTCCCCATGAGATTCAAATAATCCCTAGATAAATCATGCAATCCTTTAAATAAAATAGTTTTGATCACTTCTTCAAATATCTCATATCCACACCTATTATGGACAAAAACAAATTAATCTAGATAATCTTCCAAGTTCTCATCTTCATTCTATTTTATTTTAAAAAATTCTTATTTTATATCTTTGACCCTATAGTAATCTTGGTATTTATTTAGGAATATTGTTTCCATTTATCTCAAAGTGTTGATAGAGTTTCCTGTTATGCCCATAAACCACATAATTGCTTCTTCCTTCAAAGTAGAGGGAAAGAGTTTCAACTTTTGATTGTCTAAAGTGTAATCATAGGTTTTACAAAGAAATTTGAACTTGAAAAGGAATTGATCTGGGTCTTTAGTGGGCATACCTCTAAACATAGGTATAGACACCTAAATATGGCCACCAATAACCTCCAATTAGGGTTTTGAGCAATTCTTACTAAAATACATAATTTGGCATAAAAACACTAAAACACATTAAAAGCTTTGAATGTGATATAGTCAAGTGCTGATTTTGGCTAGGGTATCTCTAAATGGGGTAGTGCAATTTATGGGCCAGGTAACTTTGATCAAATCATTCTGAGTCAAAATGCCAATTTTGCACTTGGGTATTCTGGATTGTTATTTTCTATCAAATATCTTGCACAAGACACATGCCTTTGTTATTTGTTGTTGATAACATCCTAAATGGGATAACATATCCAATGCATCTAACATTGACTTCGAATTCCAATCCAATCAAAATTTGGACCAATAACAAGGCATTCTGATCAATTTGAGTAATTTGTGCACAAAGTGCTTAATAATGCTTAAGAGCTAGTTAAACCAAGTTAGAGCTTAATTAAGAATTCCATGAAAACTTGTTGAATACTTGTTTTTAGAAATGAATATTGAATATTTGCATCATCAGGTGACCTCATTTATTGGGAAGATATCCTTAAGCCATAAATGCCATAAATATTAGGATTCATGCCTCCCATGCCTCATCAAAGCCCTTCCATGCCTCTTAATTGATCTTCTATCCCAAATATTTATGAGCCTATTTATGAATTTTAATTGAAAAATTGGATTAATCTTTAGCCACACATCTCAATCCTGAGATGGACGGTTCAGGTTAATTCTACCCATTTTCAAATTCTATAAATAGGATGCCTTGTCACATGAATTAAGAAGCTTGGATAATGCAAATTTATAATGCACAAATGATCCCAAAGAGCCATTGAATTAGTGTAATAATGTCAAAATATTGAGAAAAGATTCACACAAGCCAAGCTAAAGCCTAATATGATGCCAAGAGGAGGTGGAAGCTAGTCAAGCACCATTACAATAGACCTTTTGAAGCACAAACCAAGCAAGCCAATTGAAGAACACTCTTGGAGCATCAAGGAAGGTAAGTAAGGTGTGTTTCTTGCATTTTAGTTATGTTTTGTTAAAAAAAAAATCTTCACTAAGCTCCCCCTTTGAGATAGGCTTAAGGTGTTAGCATTTAGTGTGTTTTGTTGGATTTTGATTTCATTCACTAACACAATACTAATATCCCCTTATTACAATCCTATGTTCATAAATGACACACTTGATGGGACCTAAATATATTCACAAAAATGATCACAAAGCTCTTTCAAGCAACTTACTAATTATTTCCTTGAAGAATCTTGACGTAAGAAGCCAAAAAGATTGAAAATTTGAGTAATAACACATTTTTTTGGAAGTCATGGGTTTGTTCTGACACAGTCACAGTATTTTTTCTCTGAGTCATGGGATTATCCTACAACTCATGGTATTGTGCTTAACTAGTTTTTTTATAACTAACTTTATGTTTCTATGTAGGTTTAACAATACTACTACTATCTCAGTAGTGGGATTATTATACAACTCATGGGGTTACCAAACCAAGTCATAGTATTTTCTAGTAACTAACAAGTTAAGAGACAATAACACTAATTTTAAAGTATCAGGATTATCTTTCAACTCACGAGATTGTCACTATGAGTCATAGTAATATAGTGTACAAAATATGCCATTTTTTGGAGTTTGGTTTGGGGTCATCCAAACTCTATTTCTATTGATTTTTTTAAAACCATGTGTTTTTTCTTGAATTTTTATAATATGTCATTATTTTAGATTGAATTTGTATACTTTTTTCACAAAACCTCATTTTACCCTAAGTAGCAGGATTGTGACCCTGAGTAGCAGGATTATTGTTTACAATACCATAACTATTAAAGTTGTGGGATCATTATGCAACTCACGAGATCATAAAATAGAGTCGCAATATTATGATAAACCATTAGAAATTGGTTACAATACCATAACTCTTAAATTTGTGGGATTATCCTATAACTTATGGTATTGCTCTTTGGAGTAGCGAGATTGCACTGTGCAAAAACCCCAATACTTCATTTTTCAAAGTTCATTGTTTCAAACTGACTTTAGCTTCAAGGTTGAAGGGAATACTAAAATTTTCATTATAGGACCAGCTTATAAAATTGATAAAACATGTTTAGATCATATTTTGCATTCTTTAAAATGAACTAGGAACATTATTTTGGTGCTTAATGGAAAATTTAGATGCTTAAATGAATGTTTTCAAAGTTACAACTTAAGACCATGGTGTCAAAATAACACCACTTCATCTTTCATTTGGGTTTTAAAATTTAATTCACTTATAATTTTTGTCTTCAATAGTTGCTTGATCTAATTTTGTTTAGCAAAGAGAGGGGTGTTACGTGTATGATCTTCCATTTGTCCCCTTTAGGAAACCCTTGGAATCAAAATCACCATTCATATTATAAAAAGCCTAGTCCAAGGCCTATAAATAATATCATCTAAACTAGTCCCCAAAAAATCACAAAGGTATTGGGTGACCATGACATGACCCTAAAGTCTTTCTATTTTAGTTTTTTATTTCATGCAAACTTGGCTTGCAAGGGGGACGTCATTACCTCCCATGAGTTCTTTAGGGAAGCTTTGACCCAAGGTTTCACCTCTTGGAACTGACTTCATTTGGCTCCATATTTAATTTATACATAGGATGTAGTGATAGTTTGGACATCACACTACACTGAGTGAATAATAAGATGTAGTGGTTACAAAAAGGACTAGACCTTTTTTTAATAAGCCAAGTGATACAGACCCAAAATCCATGCTTTTATTTTGCATTATTTGACATGAAAGTAATTATGCAATTGATTCCCATAGAACATTCAAAAAATTATAGATATTAGACAAATCCCCACTTGCCATGGAAGTATTGTTGGTGCAAGGTGTACCTCAAAGTCCATGCCATCGTACTATCATTTGAGAGGAGGGGGTGTAAAAACTCTACTATATAATATGCATTTACTTTTGGATGAACACTTAAAATCCTCTCAAATGATGTATATTGATGGATTATAATAATACCAAACATCTTTTTTAGTTTAGGATCGAAGAGTGATTAATTAGTTGGTTTTATCCTACATTAAAATTTTGTTTGGAGTCAAAACATGGTGTAAATAAATGATGCAAACCAAACACATGGTCCCCAATTTTGTTTGAACAAGGAGGAATTATGCTACCTGCATAAATATTCATTTATTTTGCCTTGTTCAAATTTATCACAATTTATTTTGAGTCGTATCATCAACTTTGGTGTAGTTATGCTACCCTCATGAGTCTATACCTTTTTGCCTAAAAGTTGTTTAAGTCCTTCATTGATAATTCACATTTGAAATTGAACCTTTCTGAGTTCTAAAAGTTGGTGTGCTAAAATGGGTTCACCATTTACATGCTAAACTTGTTTTAACTTGGGTTCAAATTCCCATTTGGATTGAAGGCTATTTTTAAAGACTCATAATCATGCTTATCATCATAGTTAGACTCGAGTCATTTCATGATAAAACACTTCCACTTTGAGTATATAGAACTAATATTTGGTGGTACTATTCTAAATGCATGAGTCTTGAGACCATTTGAGTGAAACACTTCTTGCCTTAGATATATTGCCAAAAATTTGAGAGTGTGTGCATAATTTGAGTCAAGAAAGGTAGTGTTATGTTGTCAAATTTGTGAGAAACTATCTTTACCTTAGAGAGTTTTTTGAAACAAGTATTTTGTCTCATCTTTTGAGTAGTCTACCACTAATATGTTGCCTAGAACATTTTAGGTATTGTTTCATAGGCCCTCTTACATAGAGTTCAAACTTGTTCCTACATTTTCAAACCAATTGAAGTGAACCTTTGTGAACCTTTATCTAGCATAGTTATGCCATTCACTTTTGTCTAGCTTATTTGTCAAAGGAACTGAGTTTTATACCATTGTTTGTGAGAAAACAAACTATCCCTAAAGTGAATTTTGTTTCATACCTTATACCTATTTGATCAAGTCCATGTCCAAGAATCAAATGCCTAGTGTTTTTTATAAGTGTTTCAAATCCGTCAGATTAAAACTTTCATCTATTTTAAATTATAGCTTTTGACACCATTTGGTCAAGAGTCTAGCACATGCATTATTTTAGCCTAGCTTTTGACACCACATTTGGCCAAAAGAACTAGTGACATTTAATTTCACATATTAGACTAATTTGAAACACTTTGACCTTAGCATTTGACATTTTGATTTTTGGTTCATTCACTTAATCTTTTTTTTGTAAGATGTGTAACATTAGACACTTAACATTAGCTTGAGTTACCACAAATATTTTCATAAACCTTTTGATCCTTTTGATGAATCTAGACCAAGTTTGAACATTAGATTTTAGACATTGTCCTTTTAGAGTTTGTATAACTCTCTTCCCTTTCTATTTCAAAGCATTGACTATGGATCCCAACATGTACTCCTACACTTGTAGTGGACTCATGTATAATCTAGGGATTAGTAATGTGGTTGCATAGGAAGAAATGGTGCTAGACCCCTATGCAGATAATATTTCTTATGAGATGGATCCTTATTCCTCTTATGATACTCAATTAAGGGTACAAAGCCAAGATTTATCATCTAACTATTTTGTTAATACACCACCTTATTCAAAACAAGACCAAGAACAAACTGCACAATACCTAGCTACAATACCCACAACTGACGAACTAGTTCTTCAATAGTCATTCTCTACTAATATGCCTTCCACATATGATCCATTTTTTTTAGAATAATTTATTGGAGAACAAAGATGAGATTTTGGTTAGAGCCATAGAGGTAGGGGCCAATTTTACATTAGACTTCCCCCATGAGAATTTACCAAGCCTAGTAAGAATGCCCCACAACATAATTTATGATCAACAGGCTTCTTTTAGAAATCCTTTAGCTCTAGTCCAAATAAAATATTAGGACCCTAATATGCCTAATAGAAGTAAAAACCTCATGGAAGACCACTTTAACCAAATGCAGATAGAATATCAAACCTACTTGAATCTAGCACCCAATTTCAATCAGATGACCATGGTGAGTAGACATCTTATTTACTTAGTTCCTTCAATAGGAGTTTTGATAGAGTTAACTAGTCAAGACAATCAGATTTCAAACCCATTCATACAAAACACTTTGGTAGACAACTTGCTACATATGCCCATCATTGAGGAAGTGTCTTTTACTTCTACACTAAATAATGAGCAAAATATAGTGGATAATGTGCAAGCAATGTCCAATCCAAATCAAAGTGGTGCTAATGCACAAAAAACTAGTGAATAACATGTGCCTATAGTTAATACCACTAGTGGATCATCATACCAAGGAATAGGAGCTTCTACATCCCAACCTTCACCACCTACTTCCCAACCTCAACCAGCTACTTCATCAAGTATACAACCAATAGGATTAGGTATTCAACCAACAACCAACGACATGCCTCAACAACAGAATGTGATGAATCCTACTCTTTCTCAACAAGTGATGAGTAGCTTTCCATAACATTAGGCCCAATCTAGTATACCAACGTAACCAAGGTTGAATGTACTGACACCTCAAAAAGGGGTAACTAATGTTCCACCTCACTAGGTAGTGACAAATATATCTCTTATGTCATAGACTAGTGTACCAATACAAAACCAAATGATGAATAACCAAAAAAATGTAAATATTAGTCAACAATAGATCATGAATCCCTAATGTTCATCCACTTCCCAATAGGGATTCATGCAACAAGGAGGCTCTCATGTTTCTAAAGTACCTACTAGATAATAATCAATTCAAAATGTGCCATAAGTTTAGATATAGGGTCTTGGTTCACAAGTTCCCACTCAACAACAAGATTTGATTAGTCAGTAGCATGTCCCTTTTTAACCACAATAAGAAAAATATAGTTATATCCCTTCATCCCAACCATAAAATCCTCCAAGTCAAACCTTTATAGCCAACCTAAACTAGAATATCACACAACTAAATGTGAAATTTCAAGTACATCTTAATCCATGTATGAATATTCTTTGTCCATTTCCTAACCAAAACAATGTACCCCAATAGATCTCTCCATCATACCCTAGTCAAATTATCCCACTTGTGACCTCTCAGCCATCTACCCAAACCAATGTTCTCCCTCAAACCAATGTTCCTTCTAGTTTCCTATCCCAAGAATTACATCAAATGAAGGATGAAATTGCTACCATTCTAGTTGGAAAATATACTAGAAAGTTTAACTTAGATGACATGTGTTCTTATCCATTTAAAATGGAGTACTTATAGATACCATTTATTATAGGATACAAACCATCAAAATTTTACAAATACAAAGGGAAAGGTGACCCTAAGGCCCATTTAACCGAGTTCTTTGTCACATGTCAACCAGTGGCATATAACGATATATACCTTTTGTTGTTGTTTCCAAGAAGCTTAGATGGACAAGCATTGGAGTGGTTTTTAAAGTTTCCCAAGAATTTAGTAACATATTTTGATGATCTTTCTGATAAGTTTATGAAGCATGTTTCCTATAATATCAAACATGATATTTCATTAGTTAACTTGACATAAGTAAAATAAAAATTTGGTGAGAGTTTTGCAAGTTATATATAGTTATGGAGAGACCTTGTAAGTTGATTCACCCATAGTTTATTAGATAAATAATTAGCCATTGTGTTTACTAAAAATTTGCATAGTGAGATAGCTTATCATCTACAACTACAATGTGTGCATACTTTCAAGGAGATTATTGACAACAAAGGCTTGTTGATTGAGTGATCCCTTATTAATAAAAGGATCATCAAGCTTACTTAAACTAATCAAAATCAAGGTACCAATCAAGGAAGTGTCCAAAACTAACATCTAATCCAAGCGTAAGCATCACAACTAACACAAGCCAATAACCAAGATAGACCAAAGAAATTTAATTGTAATAGAAATGTTGTGGAAAATAGAGTAACCAAGCTGCATCATGTCTAAATAGTGCAAACATCATCTGCACCAACTTTTTAGCTCACTCCTACCTAACAACCTCTTCAACCCATGTCACAAGCATAACAACTAAGACCTATGCAACAAATACAGTAACCTTTACTATTGCAAACCCCTCTTTTAAGGAGAATTGTGCCTATGCATCATGTCTTTAGTGACCTAGGAGAGCCTATTGAGATTGTATTTCACAAACTTGCCATAGCTAATTTTATTAGTTGGCCTATATCAAAGTATTATCCACAAAGCATTCCTTATCCTGATTGGTACCATGAAAATGAATTATGTGAATATCATTGGGTCAATGGGCATAATCTATGAAGATGTGTGAAAATCAAGCATTTGATTGAGAATATGTTGGAGAATGGGGAGATAACATTAAATAATAGTGCTTCCACCTCCAATCAAACTCTAGGGATTTATCATAAAACACAACAATAACATAACACACAACAACAACATACAAATTAGTAACAACAACAACAATGATCGATGAAACAATAAAATCAATAGTATCAAAATCAGAGGCTAAACTAGTAGAATCAACAATAGAACCCACAACATCAGAATAATGGACAAAACCATGGTCAGAATGGTAACAACAAACAAACCTACCATGAAGTTACACATGAAAAAAATAGGGTTGTAGGTCATATTATAAGGGTAGCGTTAATACCATCTTCATTAATCCTAGACCAAGCACTAATCAATCTAGACCATTGCTAAACAATACCACTCAACAAAATTACATGGATAATCCTTATTTGACCTAGGACTGCACATAGGTGAACCATAAAATTAGGACTTCCACTTTTAGACCTTATATTGCTAACTCACCCTTACCATGCAACCACATACAAGTGCACCAACAACCAAGACTTGTTCTATCTAGACCCACACCATTCCCAACATTTGTTAGAAATTATGGTCTAACATCTAATCCTAATTGTGCAATCACAACTTAGAGGTCAAATATTACTATCCCAATCCCACAACTATCTACCAATTTGTTTGTTATCCAACCAACTATTCAACCTCAAAATAAACCATTCACTATTGACCAAGATAAGAAGTTTGATATTGTGGAACAATTGCAAAAGACACCAACATAAATTTATATTTTAGATTTTCTGTGAACGTCAAAAATCCATAAGAACATTTTGAATGGGTTTTTAACCCAATCCACTATTGCCAATGACATATGCCCTAATAAATTTCAAGCTTTGGTTGGACACCTAGCTCCATCCCAACAAGTCACATTCAACCAAAGTGATATGTCTTCCCTTGGCCCATTCCATAATAATTCATTGTACATAGAAGTTTATATAAAGTGACAAAAAGTGAAATGTTTCCTTATAGACAATGAATCAAGCCTCAACATAGTGTCTCTAAAGATCATCAAGATTCTTGGGTATACAATGGTAGATCTCTTGCCAGAAATGATAACTATCAAAGCCTATGATAATCAAGAAAGAGAATCACAAGGCACCATTAGCTTACTAGTTATCATTGGGCCTTTAACCCATGATACACTTTTTTATATACTTGATCTTGAGTTGTCATATAATATGCTTCTAGGTAGGCCTTGGTTACATGAGATTCATGCAATTCCATCAACACTACACCAATGTATCAAGTTCTCCCACTCAAGGATGGAAGTGAATATTCCAGGAGGTTTACACCTATATGAACACTGCAAACATCTTGAGGTTGAGTTTCAAATCTATAATTACCAATCTGACATGAATCCAAGTTCTAATTAAGATAAAGGAAAGGCCATACTTATTGATCCTCCATAGGATAATTGCATAGATCCTAATATCTTGGATTCCCTTTCCCACATACCACCTCCTGAAGATTCTATTCATTTCACCATTTTAGATAATGACCCAAGGGAGTATGTGACCCATGATACCTTATATATTTCCAATATTCCTCAAAATCCAAATACATTTGGACTATCTAAAAATACCCCACACATACATTGGCAACAAAAGAACATAGATAAGGGACCTATCATGTTTGTTCTAGAATCTAGTCTAGAACCAGACCCTCTTGAAGGGGATGAATCATGATTGTATAATGACAACCAAGCTAGTTGTTATAAAAGTTCAAAGTATCTTATTCCCAATAGGATCTTGGAGCATCAAGATTATGAAGGAAGAGGCCTCAGACTGAATCAACAAGGAACCATTGAGCCAATTTCCATGACTAAGTACAAAAGACTTTATGGACTTGGATATAAATTGCCTAAGGGTGGCCCCACATATCTTATTTGAGTTCCATCACTTTTGGCTAGTGTTGATGATGTTGATAGTGAAGTAGAGTCTGATCATAGTCTTATCTTAGATAACCTAGTTGAGACTAACCTATTTTATAACAATGCCATATATACCCTTACCCCAATCATCTATCACAACCCATTATCATTATACTATCCCCAATTGATAGATTGGGACCAATAAAAATATAGATTACCAATTGATGAGTTTTAAAAGAATGAGGCATTCTATGATTTTTTAGGCCTTAGAGACAATGTTTCATTAAGAGATCATAAATCAAGATTCTCAATTACATTAGATCGTGAAGCCTATTTTGGAGAGCAAGTGAATACTCTTAGCCAAAAATAAATAAGTAAAACATTGAGGTCCCAAAGTGAAAACCTCTTTGAGATGCTTTCTAACCAGGGAAAAATTAAAGATAAATGCCAATCGAATGGTGAAAATCTATTTCAGTTCCATTAGATGGGGGTGTTCATTCTTCTTCAAATTTATACTAGGAGACCACCAATGATTAACTTATCTATGGATCCAAGTTCAATTTTGTGCAACAAGTATTTGATCAAATTTTTAAAGAATTTTGACTATTTTTTTCACATGGCCAAATTTCCCATTGGGGGACTTAGACTCATCATGCCTAGGAGATGTTGAAGAGAAAGTCCTAACAGAGGACCCTAATATAGTCCAATAGTTCAAGTCTTTTCCTACTATCTTAGAAGATGGTTCAAACCTTCTAATCAAAGATATAATATAGGTAAACATTAGGATTCCATTGGACCCAAAATTTATAAAATTATGCATGTCCCTCACTGAGGAGGAATGTGAAGTCTTTACAGCTCTGTTGAGAGAATTTATAGATATCTTTATATGGGCTTATTCTAACATGCCAATTTTGGACCCTACCTTGGTTTTGAACCACCTTATGGTCAATGCTGATGCCAAACTAGTGAAACAAAAGCTGTGTAAGATGCATCTTTGCATTTCTATCTTAGTAAAGAAAGAGTTGGAAAAACTCTTATAAGCAGGATGTATCTGTTTCATTGACTACTCATAATTGATATCTAATGTTTGTACCTATTAGCAAAAATCCTGAAGGAATAAGAATCTATACTAATTTTTGAGACATAAACAAAGCTTGTCCTAAGGACAACTTTTCTTTGACTGATATTGATATGATCATCTACTCCATAGTGGGTTATGAAATGCTTTCACTCATGGATGGCTTTTTAGGATACAACCAGATTAGAATAGCACCAAAATACTAACATAAAATAATGTTCACCACTCCATGGGGAACATTTTATTATCAAATAATGCCATTTGGTCTTAATAATGTTGGAGCTACATATCAAAGGGCCATGACTTTCATATTCCATGATATGACGCATGATATTTTTGAAGACTATGTCGATGACATATTAGGAAAATCTAAGACTAGGGTCGACCATCTAGTAGTGCTACATAGGATATT
The DNA here is from genome assembly GCA_037957365.1 of Torreya grandis. Classification (NCBI taxonomy): domain Eukaryota; kingdom Viridiplantae; phylum Streptophyta; class Pinopsida; order Cupressales; family Taxaceae; genus Torreya; species Torreya grandis. The sequence continues at coordinate 210,574 of JARHVA010008226.1, forward strand.
TGAAATATTATAGGAGTACAAAGTTAGACTCAATCCAAATAAATGTGTGTTTGGTGTAACCTCAAGTAAATTACTTGGCTTTATCATGTTTCATAGAGGTATTGAATTCAACGTGGCTAAAGTCTGTGCTATGATCGAGATGCCACTACCAATCAATTTGAAGTAACTCCATAGTTTTCAAGGAAAGATCCAATCAATACAATGATTCATCTCTTATTTAGTAGATAAATTTCATCCATTTACACATCTTTTGAAGAAGTGAGTTTCATTTCAGTGGGATGACCACTGCCAAATAACTTTTCAACAACTCAAAGACTATCTAGTTAATCCACTTATTTTATTATGTCTTATGATAAGAGGGTCATTCTTGTTGTATCTATCAGCTACCAAAAATGCCTTAGGGACACTTTTAGATCAACATGATAACAATGGAAAAGATCATGTAGTTTACTACTTAAGTCATACCTTGGTCACATATGAACGCAACTGTGTGCCTATTAAAAAAGCTTGTTTAACCATGGTTTTCATAGCTCAAAAATTATGCCATTATATGTTGAATAATAAGACCATGGTCATTTCAAAATTAGATCCACTCAAGTATCTACTATCTAAAATAGCTTTACAAGGTAGAATTTCCAAATGGATCATGCTTCTTAGTGAGTTTGACATAGAGTATGCGAATCATAAGGTAATCAAAGGACAAGTCTTAGCAAATCAACTTGCTGAAGCACCCCTTGTAGACAAAAATCCATTGAAATTTCATTTTCTTGATGAATCTATAATTACCATAATTGACACACCTCTTGAGGAGTAGTATTGGAATCTATATTTTGATGGTTTATTTACTGCACATAGATTGGGGGTAGGCCTCTTATTTATTACACCATAGGGGGATCTAATCCCTAAATCATTAAAAATTAGGTTTCCTTGTACAAAAAACATGGCCAAGTATGAATCACTTGTCGTAGGACTTCAAAAGGAAGTACAATAGAACATATCTCATCTCTAAGTTTATGGTGATTCTCAATTAATCATCAATCAGGTCACAGATCATTTCCAAACCAAAGATGACAAGTTGGTTCTATATAAGGCTATGGTCAATACCCTAAAGTAGAAAATTATAAATATCCAATTTGCACATATACCAAGGGCTAGTAATAGAAATATAGATGCTATGGCTACTATTGGATCTCTAATTCAACAAACTAACCAAGCTAGAGACTATCAATTCCTCATTGAGAGTTATTAAACACTAGCTCATGAACCTTCAATTATTACAATGATTTGTGATATTGTTGGTCCTAATTCTATCCGATACTTATACCTTTATAAATACCTTCATGACCAATTTATAACACCTAACCTATCTTAAAAACAAACCAAAGCCTTTATTCATTATGTCATTCATTATACTCTACTTGGGTCTACCCTTTATCATCATAGTTTTGATGGAACTCTTCTTCATTGTTTAACTTTGGCAAAGTTTACACTAGCATTAAGAGAAGTTCATGAAGGGGTATGTGAATCTCATTCTATTAGGATAGTCCTATCCAAAAATATCTTGCATACTAGTTATTATTGACCCATAATGGATGTAGATATAGCTACATATGTAAAGAAGTGTGACAAATGTCTATGACATACTAATTTGATTCATGCCCTAAGCCAAAATTTGAAATTGATGTTGACACCATGGACATTTTCTACATAGGGACTCGACCTCATTGGGAAGATCAAACCCACTTCATCTGATGTCCATAAACATATCCTTACCACCACTGAGTATTTCACTAAGTAGGTTGAATCTATATCCCTCACTTACATGACTAGAAAGCAAATTTATAAGTTCATCTTCAACCATCTCATTTGCTGCTATGGTATCCCCTTTGACATTATATCTAATAATGGAGGATCATTCAAAAACAAGGATGTTGACAAGATATGTATCAAATATAACATCATACAACATTTTTATATAGCATATTACCTTTAAGGCAATGGATAGGCTAAAGCATCAAACAAAACCATTGCCAATATTCTCAAAAAGACTGTCAATTATGTCAATCGTGATTGGCACCTATAGATATTCCTTACCCTTTGGGCATACCATACCAATCATCATACTCCCACAAGAGCCACTCCATACTCACTTGTTTATGATACTGAAGTCATCCTTCCCATTGAGGTTGAATTACTTTCCCTATGCATATCTTTCAAGCATGTCCTTGATGATCATGACTATCAAGTAGCTCACCAACAAGAGCTAGACCTACTTGATGAAAAATGCATAACTACACTCAACCATCTTCATGCATATCAAAACTGACTCAAAGGCCACTATAATCAGTGTGTCAAGTATAGAACATTTGAACTTGATAATCTTGTCCTTAAATAAAACCAAAAGAATGCCATCACTGAGAAGAATCATAAAGGTAAATTCAAACCAAACTAGATAGGGTCTTTTATCATTACTGTAGATTATAGATTAGGAACATACAGGCTCACCACACTAGATGGAGATGAACTTCCTGATCCAATGAATATTATTCACCTTAAGCACTATTATGCTTAAGAATTAGGGTGTATTGTCTATAAGGACCATTTCATGTTGTGCCATTTTTTCCCTATTCTTCTTTGTATGAATATCATGCTTATCATTATTTTAGCCCAGTTCCATATACTTTACTAATCCATTCTATCAACTGAGCATGTTATGAATCCTATCTACCTAGATCATTTAACCTTAGTTTCACCATTGGTTGCACCTTTTTAACACCAAATAATTTGGTCAATTTCATTAGTTGTTTCAAGTACTTTAGATAGATATCATATTTTGGAATAGTATGATAGAAGTTTTGGTAGGTGTATCCTTCATTTGTTATTCCTTTCTTGTCACTGAGCATGTTAATAATCCTATCTACCTAGATCATTTGACCTTGGTTTCACCATTGGTTGCACCTTTTTAGCACCAAATAATTTGGTTAATTTCATTAGTTGTTTCATGTACTTTAGATAGATATCATATTTTGGAATAGTATGATAGAAGTTTTGGTAGGTTTATCCTTCATTTGTTATTCCTTTCTTATCACTGATCTTGCTACTAATTATAACCACCTTTGGGAAAATTAGTACCATTAATCTATACCATTATGTCCCAGTTATAATCACCCATGGGAAAACTAGGGGCAACATTTGTTTATTGAGCCTTAACATACCAACTTACCACTTCCTATGCCATATTATACCTTTTTACCAACTATGCCTATTTTGTTTGAATTGACTGCTACACTAGTCAAATTCCTCCACTGTAGGGTGTAACTAAAGTGACTTGAGGTCCTACTCTATGAATATGTAGGCATAACTTGATAGTTGTTGAGGATAGCATAGTCACCCTTTCCACCATGCTCTCACCATTTTGTGAGCAACCTAATCCACACTCTACAACAAAGTCTATTCAACATGTGCTATAAAAAACCTCAACTTCAATAAGTCTATTTGATAATGGTGGCATCAACATCTCTTCGACACTGACATCTCAAATCAATCCCAATCATATCCCAAATAGAGTAATTAACCATAAAAGAATTTTAACCTTTATTAGTTCAGACAAGCATCTCCCTACTACTAGGTTGTTCTAATTCATCATTACCCTCTATGTTAAGCTATCATCATCCTTGAGCAAGTTTATAATGTTTTCCATAATCAAGATCAAATGGTTATAACCACCTATGGGCAAATCATTGTACACCATCCCACCTGCATTTCTCAATGATTATAACTGCCTTTGGGAAAATTATTGTGTTCTCACCAAATTTACTTTTTCTAACCAAAAAGAGGCATGTTGTTATCTTATTTGTCCACCCTAACTAGGGTATCATTATATTTATTTTATGTTATAACTGGGGTAGCTCCATCTTCTCAATGATTATAACCACCTTTGGGTAAATCATTGTGTTTTCATACCATGTTGCCACTATCAAGGTACTATGTTTATAACCACCTTTTGGTAAACCATTATACACTATCCCACTTGCATTCTTATTGATTTTTACTACTTTTTCAATATCATTTTGTTTTCACCCCCATTATCTTTTCTTTCTTTGGTCCTCTCATTTTGCTTCTTATCGAGGGACCGTTTGTTGACCTACTTGTGTCAACCATTCCCTCGAGGGGGCATCATATAGTTAGTTTATCATCATTATAGTTGTAAGCATACAAGATATTTTCATTATTTAAGAAGATGTTACTATGCTTATAAGTTTCTATGCCTTCCTAAATAGGGGCAAACTGTAGACACCTAAATCTGGCCACCAATAACCTTCAATCAAGCTTTTGACCAATTCTTACTAAAATACACAATTTGGCCTAAAAACACTAAAGCACATTAAAATATTTGAACCTAATATATTCAAGTGCTGATTTTGGCTAAGTTATCTCTAAATGGGGTAGTATAATTTGTGGGCCAGCTAACTTTGATCAAATCATTCCAAGTCAAAATGCTAATTTTACACCTAGGTACTCTGGATTGTTCTTTCCTATCAAAGCTCTTACACAAGACATATGACTTTGTTATTTTATATTGATAACATCCTAAATGGGATAATATATCCATTGCATCTGACATTGACTTCCAATTTTGATCCAATCAAAATTTTGACCAATAACAAGTGTTGATTCTATCTTTGGTATAAAAGCCTTGAACCTAATATAGTCAAGTACTAATTCTAGATTTGGTATAAAAGCTTTGAACCTGATATAGTCAAGTGTTGATTCTTGATAGGGTATCTTTAAATGGGGTAGTGCAATTTGTGGGCTAGCTAACTTTGATCAAATCATTCTGAGTCAAAATGCCAATTTTGCACTTGGGTATTCTGGATTGTTTTTTCCTATCAAATATCTTACACAAGACACATGCCTTTGTTATTTGTTGTTGATAACATCTTAAATTGAATAATAGATCTAATTCATCTGAAATTGATTTATAATTCTAATCTAATCAAATTTTGGATTAATAATAAGGTATTCTAATTAATTTGATTAATTTGTGCATAAAGTGCTTAATCATGCTTAAGAGCTAGTTAAACCAAGTTAGAGCTTAATTAATAATTCCATGAAAACTTGTTGAATACTTGTTTTTAGAAATGAACATTGAATATCTACATCATCGAGTGACCTCATTTCTTGGGAAGACATCTCTAGGTCATAAATGCCACAAATATTAGGATTCATGCCTCCCATGCCTCATCAAATCCCTTCTATACCTCTTAATTACTCCTCTATCCCAAATATTGATGAGATTATTTATGAATTTTAATTGCAAAATTGGATTAATCTTTAGCCACACATCTCAATCCTGAGATGCATAGTTCAAGTTGATTCTACCCATTTGTAAAAATCTATAAATAGGAGGCCTTGCCATATGAATTAAGAAGATTGGATAATGAAAAGTTATAATGCACAAATGATCCCAAAGAGCCATTGAATTAGTGTTATAATTCCAAAATATTGAGAAAAGCTTCACACAATCCAAGCCAAAGCCAAACATGGTGCCAAGAAGAGGTGGAGGATAGTCAAGTTCCATTACAATAGACTTTTTGAAGCACAATATGAGCAAGCCAATCGAAGAACACTCTTGGAGCATCAAGAAAGGTAAGGAAGGTGTGTTTCTTGAATTTTAGTTGTGCTTTGCTCTTTTTTTATTCACTAAGCTCCCCCTTTGAGATAGGCTTAAGGTGTTAGAATTTAGTGTGTTTTGTTTGATTTTGATTTCATTCACTAACATAATACTAATCTCCCCTTATTATAATCGTATGTTCATAGTAGGTAGATTGGATGGGGAAATATTTTTTCATTGTTGTGCAGTCACCATTCTCAAAAATAATAGGATAAGATAAAGTCCTCTTAGGAGGATTCTTGTGAGGGTTTTCTACATGATCTATATTTTTTCCCATTGTAAATAGAGTTTGATTAAGAGGAGGAGATCTTTCAAGGTCCTTTGTTCGTTCAATGTCTAAAATTTCAACTTTTATAGAGGAATATTCCTTTATATCCTGGGATGTAATTCCAAAAGATTCACTTATTTCTTTCTTCAAGCTTCTATTTTTTTTGAAATTACTTTGATTTTCTCTCTTAAAGGATAAGGAACTTTTGGAATAAACATTCCTTATGAATCCCTTTACCTACTCATATATATGTATTTGACAAGAGAGTAATTTATTATATTTTTTTAATTTCATGTTTTAACTATTAGCTTAAGAGTTTACCTTACTAAAACTTCTAAAGAATTCCCTAACAATGGCACCAATAATGATGGCTGTCATTATTATCCCTTCATTTAACCAATCTATTTTGTTGTCATTTCTTACTAGGGCTAGTGTCCAAGGCTGTCTATAGTAAGGTATTTATTAGGTGGTTCATCTAATAGTGTTTTTTTGGGGGGGTTTGGTGTTGTTCTATCTTAAATTTCAACTCCTGATGTCTAAGGAAATACTTGAAAGAGACATACTTACTTGAAACGTAAACACACCAATCTAAATTAATTATTTTAAAATCAATCACACAATGTTGTTGAAAATTAAACACATTGAAATCCAATACCAAATCCACACTTCTAAGCTAAGTTGTAGAATAAAGGTTGCTAAAGTTAAAGGAATGATAAATTCTTGTTCAAATCTTAAAACACACATGTTAATAGTCTATTCTAACCTATAGGTTATTAATATAATCACACACAGAGCATTTATATTAATTCTAATTAAAAAAAAATAAGAATTAAATTATAAATACCAAAATTAACATCTTATCTCCTTGGGGAGCGGGCCCTTACCCTTGGATTTAGGGTTAAATCAACTCAGTCTTTAAAATTCTATCTTAATGCATATAATGAAATATTATTCTACTATGAAATATTCTTTTATTCAAAATACCAATTATTTTAATGTCTTCACACCCCTCTATAGATCAAGTATGGATATCCCTTTTATTGGATGTAAAATAAAATTACTATCCTAAAAACATGGCAACAACTTAAATAACTAAACAAGAGAATATTTGGAGAGATTGGTTTGTTATGGCCAAAATATAGAAGAGCATTTCAACAAGATCCAAACGTGGTTGAGAAAATCCTCATGGGATTTATAACTACTTCTTCTAACCATATTTGATCACTAAATCTTACATACAATATATCCATATCATCTTATCTAGAGCTGCAACCTATATCAACTAACTTCCCTAAATGGAAAGTTATAAAAAAATATAAATCTATATATAGACATGTATAAAAGTAGAAAGTATCTAGAGGAGTCCTAGATCCTCATGAAATAGATAGAAGAGCTTATAGAATACCTTGGAACATGTAGTGGACAAATCCATAGTGAGTTATGAGAATCCAAAACATGACTGATGTAATCCATAGTTGACTGTTATAATCTATAGCTTAACTATTGTAGCTATCTGTCAAGGTTCATAAAATTCTTGACAAAATCTAGAGCTGCTCTCAAATGATTAGTTTTTGGTCATGGCACTTTCTTGTCTTCATGGTATCATAGTAAAACTCTTATTTAAATGCTATCATACCTATACATATCAAAATATGGAATACTAAACATGAAAATAGTTATAACATCATGCAAATAATGATAACTTAGACTCATGTGATCTTATAGAGATAAAAGAATTGATTTCCTACCTTATCCTAGCTATAAACCCTACAACTACATGAAACTCTCAACTTAAATGGAATATTTATGGTGGTGATGGATAATATATCATGGCTTTAATGAATCATAGTGTGGACTCATCAGAATATATAAGGGAAAAACTTGTAAATGTTTCTCTTACTACTATTTCAAAGGTATTGAAACCATGCACAAGTTCAAAGGCCAAAGATAAACCAAAATTTAAGTTTTCTATGAAGGTTAGTGAAAGAGGAAGGGGCATACAAAAATAAAATAAAAGAGTGTTGTGAATAGTAAATGTCCTAGAATTATTCAATAATGGAAAGTATTAGTCATTGGGTTTTTAACATCTCAATGTATAAATATCCCTTAAAGGGATATATTATGTTGTTTGGTCTTGATGTCTAATTTAGTCTTTTTATTGGAACTAATAACTCTAAAAAATAGGTAAAACATGTCACATTCAATACATGACAACAATTCAATAACTAATAGAATCTAGTGAATCCAATATTAGTACCATTTCATAATCTACTTGATGGTTGTAGTGGTTCATTACCCATGTACTCTGATAAGATGGATTGATAAAAATAGGGACATTTTGATACATTATTACAGTGGCAACAAAACTACACTTTGGTTAAGTTCCTATATGGACTTAATCCTTTTATTGTAATAATGACTTAAACATATCTTCTAGTCATTAAGGGAGGGTATTAGAATAAGTGTGTTAATATGAAGCATATATTATATTAGGATGGTTAATTAGTTTATTTAAACCACAACCTATACTCATAGTTAATGTTATTTCACCTAAATGTTTAATTAAGCTTATGGGTTTTTAGAAAGTTTTCATTATTCTTAGCTTGTTATGAGCTATTTATATGAATCTCTTTATAATATATATTATGACTTGTAGCTTCACATATATTAGATAATTATGTGAGTTTTAATTACATGTCATCAAGTTTTTTGTGTAAATATGGATCGATAAATGTACCATTTCATGTAGAATTATCATTGGTATGCATGTATGTAAGAATCAATCCCTTATTATTAATAACATTAGTTTCAAATAGAGGCATGATTGGTATTTTGACTATGTTTAATACTAAGGGATGCAATATAATAATTTGATCTTAAAATCAAATTATTCATTAGCTTAGAAATAGGAGGAATGGCATAAGCCTTTGGATTTATAGGAATAAAATTACTAACCTAAGGGGAGGGTGAATCACTAGGTGGAGACAAAAATGTATCACTTTCAACATGATAAGCACTAGCCTCACCATGTAATGTATAAGTAGAAACTCCAAGAGGTAAATTGGTATCATGTAATAGATCTATAGGGTTACACTTAAAAAATCATCCTTATTTATAATACTTTAAATTTTTTCTTTAGTAAATAAAAAAAACATATAATCAAATTCCTTTAGAGGAAATTACAATATAGGAATCAAAAGAAACTTCTTACATGCCCTCAAAATTTGTAATATCAATAAAACTAGGTTTATTAACACAAGCATTATTTTTATCCTCACTATAATGTTCATTATTATAAGTAGCATTACAAATGTTAGTTTACTCACCAATAAATTTTTATTGATCATTTTCATTTTTTCCAATAGTAGGATGAAGATAACTAGAAATGACCACAACCAATGTAATGAGCCAATAAAGACAAAGTAAAAATCTGAAAATCAAAATTTGAAAATAGAGAGGATTCAAACCCTAGATAAACCCAAAATATATTTTCATTAAAGTAAAAAAGGTACGTGCACCAAATTATTACAAAAATGGATGTAATCCAAAAAATATAAATAGGTGAATAATAAATCTAGGGTTCGATCGAAATAGCTTAACAATGAGATGTAGATCTAAAAATTTGATCTAAAAATTAGAAATCAATCCCAAAACCCTAAAGGGAATACTAAAAATATATAGGCATTTAATGAATGTAGGTGTTTACAAAAATGTTTATTTATTTGTGGTTTAATATATTTTAATCACACAAACAAATAAAACTATCACACAATGAGATATATAATATATTAGTCTAAATTAATAAATCAGATGCTACATTATTGTATGAAAAGAGTAAAGCATATTATTAAAATATAATATGATAGGAAATGGACAATATGAAAATAAAAGGAGAGGGAATATTCACATCTTGGTATATTTTTATAAAATCTAGATTATTTACTATGTGGGAATAAATTTGATGTCTGCTCTTTGACTGATAAATCTTCCCAAGGTTGATTCAGTGATGTGCCTCTGTGACCAATGAGTCTATGTGAATAATGTGTGTTATTTATTTTATTTTTATTTTTAATATATTTATGTATGTTAGCCACTTAATGTTATATAATATTATATTTATACTTCTATGACTTGGTTGGAAGGATGTATAAAATGATGTCTTCTTCCTCTTTTGAGATAATTTTCCACAACACACATGTAAATGAGAATGGATATAACTAGCTAGGTTGGGAAACATCAAGGTAATTTTAGCTACATATGATGCATTCTATAATTATACCCCACATTTTTTTGTGTATTGTAAATGGAATATCAATCAAGAGTTACAACCTTTTCTTCCCTAGAAGTAATGATATAACTATATGAATATTTTCTTAACCCTATTTTGGTATAAGTAGATGATGTCAACATATCTTGAATAATATTTAGGTTTCAAGGTGGAAGACTCAATCATGTGTAGTAATATAGATGTAAATTAAAGGCTAAAACTTGGATTATATAAGGAGTCATTATTGATTCATATCTTATAAATGACTAGGACTAGGAATGATTTTCATATATAGGAATTATTAGGATATGACATGTGTAATGGTTGACCATATAAAGTAATTATATGTGAAATAAAGTAAAAGACATTAATTTAATGTGGAAGGATCCACAAAAATAAAAGGGGTGGATTTGGTAGCCTTGCAAATTTGATAACAAACTTGTGGTCGATAAATCCATCATGTTAGAGACAAATGCTTAGGAAGGGTGTAAGTAGCTTAAATATATATGCAGATAAGGCTCAAAATTTCAAATGAAAGATTATTTAAGACATTATTAGGCATAAATTCAAAGAGAGATTATTTTGGGGTAGGAATTTTCTCTCAAAATGATCAAACATATAAAAATGGAGTTTTTTGAAAAATAGGTAAAAGATGCTATGACAAAGGGACTTGAACCAAATTTTTGAGTCTAAAGTTATTTTTTAATTGTGTATAAAAAAAATAGGCATGCCTATGAGTATTTACCTATGTTGTTATGTATTATGTATTTGGTATTCAATTTTATACTTTTTTATTTTTTTTTCTTTTTCGATTTCCAAGGTAGGTGTGTAGGCTAAGGGTGAATAATGTTCTACAATCATTTTATATAATTGGAGAGAATAATTCACTAAAATTATTCTTTCACTCCTTTACATAACTCTCAAATATATTAATAAAATATTTGTGTGAAATTCAGTTGATTTGGGCTACCCCTTGAGGAGTTATAGGTACATATCCCACACACTTGGAATCAAATTTAATTTACTTCTTTGTGTATGTAAGTGAATTCCCAACTCTAGTGAGATAAAGGCTTCAACTCCTATCATAGATAATAAAAATAAAATATATTCTCCCCATTATAACCTTATTTTGGCATAAGTTGATGATGGCACAAGACTTGGAAATATGTATAATAAATAATGGATCAATATATAGGCTCCTCAACAAGTGTAGAAATGAAAGTAATAATTGTCTAACTTAATAACTTAAGGAGGAATCTCAATTTGATTGATACTTTATAATCATTTGGTAAATGCATAAGGATAGAATTTTTTTATATTGGGATCTCTAGGACATGATGCACAAAGGTTGATCATAGGATAATGTAATAATTTAAAGTTGATAAACTTGAAATCAAGTAATGAACAAAATCAACAAACCTTTGATTTTAACCTAGGAGGGAAAAAAGTTCATAATGGAGGTGAGACTACTCAGAGAATATATGACTAGGATCTTAAACCTAATGACAAGCAAATCTAAGGATATATATATTAATGAAGGTCAGATATAATATATTTTATGTGAAATATATATAAAAAAATATCCAAATGTACATAAGTGGACCAAGTGTGGAAAGGCATGACAAACATGCAATGAAAATTGGTGTTGTGAAAAAAATATGTGTCTACATAATTACCCACTTTGATGTGTTTGTGCATGTGTGTATGAAACTAAAATAATAAATTGAATCATGTACTTGCACATACCTATAAATAAAGGAAGAAATTGTTGGGTTATTGGGTGATAGTCCACCCACATGTATTAATAATTCTTAATAAATCTATATTTCTCCTATAAATAAATGAAATAAATCAATGCATTGATAAATTGATGTGATTATATAAATAAAAATAAAAATTTGAACCCAAGAAAGAATACATTTGATGGTCTGTGAACCCTAATACCATTCTTGGTTATTGAAACTAGAAAAAAAAATTCTCTTGTCTTCTTGGGTACTTTAACCTTCAAAGGAAGTTCTAAAAATCAAATTTTCTTCTTGATCATAGAAGAAAAGATATTTTCTTTATCTTGTACTCCATATTTGAAACTTTGTATGTAAAATATCTATATGTGTATGCCACATTTTGAGATGAGGGATTGAAAAATTGTTCTTGAAATCACTCATCTCAAAATAAAGAGTTATGCATACCACATGTTATCATGTAATATCGCTGAAGTTGTTAGAATATTTTGGAAAAATCATTATAAATACATGTGTGTAGCTATACAAAAATATCATCATGTAAATCTCAATAGTAAGATGCAACCTTACATGAGGATGAGTGTGATGAGAAAGAAACATTTTCAAATATATTATTGGGATGGGAAATGAATTTAGGCCCCAATCTAGTAAGATAGGTAAGTACCCAACATAAATAGATAAGCCCAATGTGACTAGGTGTAAGTAGGATTATTTAATGTCTTGATATATTAGAAATTCAAGATCAATAGGAATATGGGTATATACATTCCCTATGCATAAGATAATGATAATAATAGTAAGGAGATAAGAAATGGTAGAATTCCCCCAATGGAAAGACAAAGTATTATAAAATGACATGTCCCAATGTAAAAATGCACCCCTAAGAGGGTAATATTTAATAATGAAGCACACACACAATATTATTAGTATGCCTGAATAGATTCATGGTAAGGACCATGGAAACATAGGAAACAATTTTATTATTTTTCAATTAATAGCATGCATAATATGTATCATGGAGCCAAACATAGTGTATCACATAATATAAACAATAAATCATAGACAATCATGTTACCACATGACATGATGACTAGACGATCATCTATAGACTAGACAAGACATTGATAAGAAACATGAAATAATATATACATTCACATATGTAGGAAATCAAGATATCATGCATACATAAAAGAACACACAATGTATCCATGTAATAGTTATATGTAAGAACACAATATATATCCATTTAGATAAATATGTAATCAATATCAAGACATGTGTCATAAATTTAAGTAAATCTATATGATAAATGTAAATCATGAAGGATGGTACCAAACACTCATTCATATCCTTTAGACAATGGCCAAGAAGTATCTAACTGATATGTCAAAGGTAGAGAAATCAAATTTCACTCAAGAAAGAATTTAAATAAATTTGTGAGGAGGTTTGGGTAATATTATGAATATTTAAAGGTTTGTAGAAGGTGGAAGGATAGGCCTATTAGGGGGGTTATGAAATTGTTTATGGTTTTGGATTTATTCTCATCTTAAAATTTTGGATTGTCATTAGTCTTAGCTTTAAATGTTTATTTTCTATGATTTTTTGAGTTAGTAGAGGTATAGGTGTTAGATGTATATTTAAGAATATTTTCCTCTAAAATTATGATCTCAAATTTGTGAGACATATGGAAAATCTCATTAAATATTGTCAAGTGTTGAACATAGCTTTGTTTGTAACTGGTTGAAGAAAACTATTGGAGTAGATACTTTTTAGCTCACTATCAAGGATTTGATGAGACACATTTATAAGCATAGTATTCAATATAAGTACACATTCATTAATAGACTAACTAGGTATTTGTTTGATTTATGTGAATTGATAAGTTATGGAATTTTAGATAATATTTATAGAAATAATGGGATAATAATGTATTAGATAAATAATTAAATCAATGCATAAAGTCTAAAAGTAAGGCATAAAACTAATACAAAGTATAGTCCTCAAGAATTCTAGGGAAGAGATTGGTCATTAGTAATTCATCATGAATAAAACCAAAGCATGAATAAAATTGGATCTAATATGATGTGAAGAATCACCCTTTCCATCATATAAATAAAATTTAGGCAGTGAGAAAGTAGTAGACAAATGATGATTCAGGACCTCATCTAATGGATTATGTAATATGTCTTTAGAGGTATCCACATGACTAGAACTTTGAGATGTTTTGGATATTTATGTGATTTTTAATTACAATATTAAATTTTTTTTTGGATAAAAATATCTTGATATGTTGTAGCATATGTAGGAGATATCATAGGATTAATATTGGTAGGAATATGTATTTGATTGGTATCTTGAATATGACCAATACTAAGATAAAACAATAGAAATAGGTCATGATGATACATTAGTAAATTGATTATAAGTAAGAAACATCAAAGAATTACTATGTTATGTAATAATAGTAGGAGTAACATAAGTAGGAATGGGACTAGGTGAAGGCTAGAAGGATTAGTAGGAGGACTAGCCTCACCATCCAATATAGACATAGGAAATCCAATAGGAAGATTACAAATCTAAGGTAACACAGGTAAAATTATTAGGTGTAGGTTATCTATCAGTAATTCTATTATTTAACTCTTCAATAACAATAAAAATCATAGCATCAATTTCCTTAGGTGTTTTCTCATGATAATTATCAAAATCAATTTCATTCATGTCCTTAAAATTTGGTTCATTGATATCAATATAAGGCTTATCATTACAAAGTCTATCATTATGAACATTTCCATAATTATCATAAGAATTCTTATCTAGTTTATCATTAGAAGGAATAAAATTATGGAAATGTGTCATCAAGAACATATGTATATCTATAATTCAAATTTGCATGTTCAATAGCAATAGAAGAAGTGGGAATTTCACTAATAATTGAATTTTTAAATTTCAAAGTGGCACGAATGGGAAGAAATGAAGTTGATTAAAATCATAATTAACATCATTCAATCTAGCACTTTTGCTACTAGGGTTTGTAAGTCAAGGTTTCATAGTTGGCATAAGATTTAATCATGAGCGACATGAAAGAAGATAGGATAAATGATTGAGCAATGAGGTGAGAAATTAAGACATAAATATGAAAATCATATTTGAAATGTAAAATTATATCTTATGAGGAATGAGGTTAATGTAACCTAAGGTGTAGTATTTACAATAAAAATGGTATTCACCAATTTTAAATAATAGAATGTAATATGACGAGTGGAATTGAAAGGTTAATTGAAAAACTAGGCTAACACAAAGCAAAAAGTTAGAAATAGGTCATAAATTTTTTAAATAACTCTCAGGGGATGAGGGTTGTCAAAACCCTAGGTTTGATGATTGTAAGATCAAGTTCATAATTTTTTTAACCTTTTAGTGAAACAAGTGGTATTTACACTATATCAAATAGGTAAAATAATGGACACAATCTAGATCTATGATATGATGTTAAACTACAATAATAACATCTAAACTATCCCAAAAATAGAAACTTTAAAATATAAAAAATGATCAAACAAGCAATAAGAAATAATGAAAATAAAAAGAGAGATGAAAATTGACACTCTTGGATAGAATTATAAAATTCTATAACTAGAAATAGATTTTGGAGTTGATTAGACTATACCCTAAAAATATAGAAGTGAATGGTCACTAGGAAAAATCAACAATTAACTAAGTGTGTACCAAATAGAATTGATAAGCCACCAATTGTGTACTTTTGATGCTTTTGGTTATGTACTTAGGCATTGATTCTATAATTTGTTCCTTTAATAATTGTACATTTTTTTGGCATGTGTGCATACTAATTTTAAATAAGGTAATGAAAACACTTTAAAATATTAGTGGACCAAATGTGTTGACATACTTGTATTTTTCTCCTTGACCTAACCCTCAAATATAGCAACAAAAAATTACTTGCAAGTTGTATGAATTGAGTTATCCCTTGAATATTTATAGCTACATACCCTATATGATTGGAAATAAAATCAATGTAGTTATTTATGAATGTGAGTGAAGTCCCAACACTAATGAGAGCAAGGGTTTTACCTCCTCATCTAGATAATAAAATGCAACTACATTTTCCTTATTATAACCATCTTTCAACACAAGGTAATGAAGACACAAGACATGGAAATATGTAAAATCCATGAAGTATCAATGTTTAGGCTCCTTGAAAAGTGTAGAAATGAAGGGAACCATTTGTAGATCAATAAATCCAAGAGGGTTATTTGATCGATTGATACTTAATTATCACTTGGTGGCTAAGTATATACTTGTATGTATAGGACTCTATAGGACATGATTCACAAAGGTAGTCTATTTGATCATGTGATAATCCAAATTCAAGGCATGTGAAATCTATCCAAAGTAAGATAGAGACACAAAACATGAAGGATAAAATTGACAGACACATGATTTTGACCCAGGTGGAAAAAATGTTAACAATGGAGATGATATTGTTAAGAGAATGGATGACTAGGATCCTTAATCTCACAAAAGATAAATCTAACTTGAATCTAAGGACATTTAAATGAATCTATTTTGGATAGACTTTCATGTGAATAGAATTTTATGTGAATGGAAATATGTTTGAAAATAATCAAATGTACACAAATGAAACAAATGTAAAAATATATGACAAAAATGTAATGAAAAATGATGTTGTATGAAAATTAAGTGTCTACATATTTAAACAAAATAATTTTATATAATTTTCCATTACCTTTATCCATATTGATAGATTTTTTTAGATTCACCAAAGAGTCATGTCTTTGAGACATGGGTCTTCTAGAGGGGATTGTTGCTCCTACTTTTAATGAGTAAGTAGCCTATCAAAATGTATGAAAATGGTAAATTTTAATTTGTTTCCCTAAAAATAAGGGACTAACATATTTTTAGAAAGAAAATATGAATTGATGGGAAAAAGAGAAATTGAAAATTTCCCATACTTACACCTATTTTATAGGAAGATTTTTTACCTAATAAAAATTTATAAATGTTCAAATTTTATTTAAATTTTTACTATAAATAAAAATATAATAATTTTAAATATTATCTCCAAATAAAAAAATTAAATACTCAAGAAAATTATACAATGGAACCTCTTTCACTACAAATTATCTTAAAATTACTCAACAGTATCCACCAAAAAATTTAAAACACCTATTCCATGTGACCACTTCCTTAGTGTTTATATACATAATGTTTCTAAATTTTTTCATCAAAATGCAAAAATTGTGGGATTTGAATAGGTGGAAAGAAAGAGATTTAAATTTTTTAGTATTTATCACTAACAAGAGGGATAAATTTGAAAATATTGGTGCACTTTTTTCCCTTCAATGCCAAATTGCCAATAAAGCACAATAAACCCAAGAAAATTTGAGTGCATAATGAATAAAACTATTCATCAAAATTTGTGGCAATAGTGCAATTCTTGTTGAAAAAGAACCAAGTTAGACATTCAATTCATATCATTATTTTCCACCAATTTTTATAAATAATGTAAATAAGTGGATTGGATGTGCATTAAGATAGCAATTGTGGTACTCTTTGTATTAATGGCCATTATCTGCTCAATGTGGGATTTTTGTAATGGAGTTAATCTAGATGAAAATGCAGATGAATCCACCCCTCTTTATAATAATTCAATGCGACCCATCAAAATTTGAGTGGATGTCTTTCTCTCCCGCATGACATTATCTGAAAATATTGATCAAATGACCCAAATTGAATGTTTTGTAGCCTCATCCACCATTATTACAACCTTTGGAATAGGTTTTTTAGATCATTAGCTAGAACCTTTTCATTTGGTTTAGATAATAATATAATCTATTTCATTCTACACTCATACTTAATATTTATTTTGATGAACACCCATTTAGCAGATATTTTTATGAATGTCAATTTAAATTTTCTTTGGGTAAACACCTGTTTTATAGTTTGTTAGGAGCATTCATTTTTATTTTATTTTCATGAACACCCATTTAATAATTTGTTATTAACATCCATTTAATTTTTCAATTTATGAACACTCTTTTAGTAGTATCTTCTTTCTTTATTCCCTAAATAGGGATCCAAAAATGTCAGACAAAATAATTTTTAGTTGTTGAGTCTAGAAGAATTTTATACCCTTATATCAATTTGCCATGAGCATCCATTTTCATGTTTATTAATACCCATTAAAGTCCTTCAAGTCTTTAGGCTTACATATTTAGACAAATTTGTGGCAAAGGTTATGGGAATTATTTGTGTTTTTAATTTTTTATTCTCACCCATTTAGTAGTTTATTATAAACATCCATTTAACTTTTCTTTTTATGAACACCCATTTAGAAATTTTCTATGAACATCCACTTGAATTTTATTTTTATGAACATCCACTTAGCATTTTTTTATATGTACCCCCAATTAAAGTTGTTCCAAGTCTTTGAGATTTTAAAATTACACATATAAGTAGTAGAGTTCATGGGAATTCTATATATTTTAAGCACTTGGAAGAAAAATTATGATCGGTTAGATTGAAATGTTGGATCATAGGGAGTGCTTTCACTATTTCAATGTAGGTGGAAGTGAAGCCAAGGTTCAAGAAACTTTAACTCTATTAAATTCTCTAGGATTCAAAAATTAGACATATTAGCAGTAAATTTTATGGGACCTCTTTGTGCTTTTAGGTGCTTACAAGAAAAATATGATGGGATGGGTTGAAATTTTGGATTCCAAGGAGTATTTTTGATGCAGGTGGAAGTGAAACAAAGGATCAAGAAACTTTAAATGTGTAATTTTAGGCTTTCACAAGTAGACATATTGTTACTAATAAAGATTATGGTAATTATATGTGTTTCTATGTGTTTGGAATTTTGTTATGATAGGATGGCTTGAAATGTTGGATTGTAGGTAGTGTCTTTAATGTCATTGGAAGTAAACCAAAACATCAAGAAACTTTCACTACTTGGGTAAATATGGTGTATTTCCTTCAAGATTTTGCACTGATCACCCTCCTTAAAATCCCAATTCTATATTGGACTGATGTTGTTCATGGCCATAACAATGTCTATGGAGTTACCATTTTCCCCCATAATACAGGCCTTGGTGCTACAAGGTAATGTTATGATCTCAAATCCATATAAACCCAAGTTTTTAGATAATAATATTAAACTACAATGCAATAATAACTCAAACCCATACAAACCATAGTTTCAAGTTCTTAAAAAATCTAGCCATAATATAGGCCTACCCACCACAAGTCATCATTTTTAACTTGGACACATATAAACTCAATTTTTAGATTAAATATAAGCTATAATACATTGTTACTAGTTCAAATCCATATAAACCCAAGTTTAAAATTCATGGATAATCTTATCCATAATGTAGGCTTTAAAACCACAAAGGCATTGTTACTAGCTATGATCCATGTAAACCCAAGTTCAAATGTTTGAATAAGTGTTAAAATTTTGGAAGTAATATGTATGAGTGAATTTCATAACTAAGTTTATAAAATCCTTGGGTTGTTTAATATTATTACTTACATGTCCTATTTATGAAACGTCACATTTTTGAATCCTACTATTGTGTTTTGGTGTAATGAACTTTTATACAATTTGTATGGTATTATGGTGTAAATACTATAATTTCATACCTTAAATATGATTAATTAGGTGTCATAAGTCCTTATTTTTATTTAATATCCTAAATAACCCCTATCCAAAGGTTTAGTATATTTAACATTTGTAACTTGGTAAGTGACCTTTACTATTACCTTTCTATCCCCCTCAACCATCTAAATCCATTTATAACCTAAAGAATCTAACCCTCAACCACTTTACCCCCATATAGCATCATTACCAGCAAATCCACTCGTATCAAAGCCAATTTTACCCATTATTGAAATAAATGGAAAAAATTAGGTGAATTGGCACTGATTCACCTATGATCAACACTGATTCTCTAGATCAACATTGATCCATAAATACCTAGCCAGCCTTTGCATTCTACATAGAGAAATGTTAAACCTTGAATTGTTGCTTGATTTTTTAGAGAATTAAGAATACATTTAACATCACTCTATTAGAATTCTATTGAATTCAATTTGCATCCATTTATTACAATCTTGAATATTTCCTGCATTTGTGGACAAGGATTTCATTCTATTTGTAAATAGTTTGAAGGTAAGTAATCATTTTTATTTCTTTTAATTTTTATCAATTATTTTGTTACTACCTACTTGTATAATATTTAGAATACCATATGCATCCCTCTGTATCCTTTTAATCAGTCTTTGCTATCAAATTTATTCTTTTTTTATTCAAATATAGTCTTAGAGAGAATTGATGCTAATTCATTCTGAATCAACATCGATTATGCAGATCAGCATTGATCCTATCAGGATCAACATCAATCCACTATGTTACATTTTAAAACCTAAGCTTGTTTTAATAAATTGAATTAATCTTAATCAAGAGATCCACATCTATTTATCCTAATCATCTACATCTATTTATCTTCTTTATCTTATCCATTTATCTTAAATAGTCTATATGCATTTATCTTGCATATGATCTACATATTTTAAATATCACTTTGTAATATATTTTATCAATCATATGTACCCATTAATATTTATCAATTTTATCCACTTAATTATATAAAAAAGTGATCTAACATCCATTTGAGGAAGCTCACAACTTATCAGGATTGGTTTCTAACTAGGCAGCTCACCTAATTATCTATTAATCCATTTTTTACAAGTGTTTACATGTGTGTAGGTTAATCTTCCTATCCAAAAATAATCTCTCACTGTTGATGGATTTAAATCAGTGCACAACATATTATAATCCATAAGTATTCACCATAAACCCTATTTTCATTTGAGTTTTTAATAAGTTAATTAAATTAAAACAAAAACAAAAAGCTACTATAACATTTTGACATGCCCAATGGGACCCCTAAGGTCTCACTTTTCTAATTAAAATTCATTCTTAATTTGTCTATCTTTCTCTCCCTTTCTTTTTTTGTTGTTTTCATTCAAATAAAATAAAAAATTATTCATTCCTTTCTAAAGGTTAAAAATAATTTGCATCCATTTTACTTGCTTAAGTAGTTCCTATAAAATAATCTAGGTAGTTAATATATCATAGTTATCACTTCTCTCACACAGAGACCAAACCATATTCATAACAAACTCATCAAAACATTAACATAAGGGAACTAACTAGGATTTCATCACCTAGTAGTAACTTTCTTCTTGACTATCCCACTTGGATTTAACCACAAAGGGGATAACCAACTCAGTACTCTGGTTGAGTATAAACCTTGGTATTTTGATATATTCTGGTTAAGCACCTGACACCTTTATGTTGTGATGTGTGAAGTGAGGGGGTAGGCCCTAATACCAGGCCAAGTATTGATCTTATTACATAAATATATGTGAGCCTAAACAAAAATAAGACCATCCTTAGATTACCACTTTTTAGGACCTTAAATAACCTTTTTTTTTCTTTCCTTTTATCACAATTTAAATTTAAAAAGTAAAAACTTATTAGCTACATATTTAGTGTGTGTGTGTCTTTTTATTTTCCATTAAAAGTGACACAAATTAAAAAAAACTTATTATTATTTGTGTTGTGTTTTCTAATTTTATTTTTATTGGAATTCATATTCCTTAATGGAATATTCATCGAGCCTCCTACATCTCCCAAACCCTTTGGGAATAGTCCTCCACAATTCTATTTGCAAGGAGACCTTGGATTTGCTAGCATTTTAGATAGCAACACAATAGACCTTAACCCCTATATTACATTATAAGTAATACATATCCATATTTATTCCCTTCTAGAATCTGATCTATTTAGGCATATCTCACCCTTAGAAGGATTTGATAGACACTCAATGGCTTGTTGTAGTGGCTTACTCAGCTTGTGCTCATGAAGTATTCATCAAAGGAGGCTTGGATATCTCCTCTTCTCCTTCGTACCTTTGACTTGTGGCTTAGCTTGGGTTGGAATCAATTTGGCATGGTAATACTAATTACAATGGCTTTTGGAATCATTTGTGCATTATAACTTTCCATTATCAATAATTTTGAAGATATTTGAGCGTAATAACTTTGCACCAAAATATCTTAGAAATGATGTGGAAAGGCCTCCTATTTATATATTTTTGAGATTGATCATAATCAACTTGAACCATCCATCTCAAGATTGACATGTGTATCTAAGGATTAATCCAATTATGAAATTATAATTGATAAATAAGCTCATCAATATTGGGATAGAGGAGTAATTAAGAGGCATGGAGGGCTTTGATGAGGCATGAGAAGCATGAATCTTGATATTTGTGGCATTTATGGCCTAGGGATGTCTTTCCAAGACATGAGGTCACCTGATGATGTAGATATTCAATATTCATTTCCAATAATAATTTTTCAACAAGTTTCCATGGAATTCTTAATTAGGCTCTAACTTGGATTAATTAGCTCTTAAGCATGTTTAAGCACTTTGTGCAAAAATTACTCAAATTGATCAAAATGCCTTGTTATTGGTCTAAAATTTGACTAGATTAGAATTGGAAGGTGATGTCAGATGTGTTAGATCTATTATTCTATTTAGGATGTTGTTAATATCAAATAATGAAGGCATGCATCTTGTGTAAAATATTTGATAGGAAAGAGCAATCTAGAACACCTACATGCAAAATTAACATTTTGACTGGAAATGAATTGATCAAAGTTAGCTAGACCATAAATTGTATTACCCCATTTAGTGATGCCCTTGCCAAAATTGGCACTTGAATATGTTAGTTTCACATCATTTAGCACGTTTTAGTGTTTTAAGGCCAAATTATACATTTTGGGTAGAAATTAGTCAAGAGCTTGATTGGAGGTTATCGATGGCCAGTTTTAGGTGTCTACATAATGGATGTCACAAGAGGGGTAATCCATTAAATTAGGGCCTATGGAGGGTTTTCTAGTATGATTTGAGGTTCACCAAAGTACCATAGGCCTAAGCTTAAGCTTTCCCCTGAGGGTAGTCCACCACTCCACCTTAACTAGAGGCTTGCCCCTAAGGTAGGCCACTATTTAGCCTATAAGGAGGCTAAAAAAGAGGAAGAATGGGAGAATAAGGAGATGGAGAATCTATATCCTTGGGTTCACCATTCATGACCCAAAATAAAAGAGTTTTGAAGGTGGGATCATTATCAGTAAACAAGACCTTTGAAGCCAAATAAGGAAGACGATGGTGGTGTGTAAGATGCATAGGCATAAATTCTTGTAAGCTCTCCTTTCATTGATCAGGTTATGTGTTATACCATGGATGGAATAACACTTAATATTGGGATTGAAAACTCTATTAGCCTCGATAAGAGATGCATTAAGAGATCCAATATTCCTATGGGAAAAGTGTGAAGAGAGGAGAAGCTTGACATTTAGGGAGACATCTCAAAAAAGGTCTCCAAAAAGGTAAGAGCCACCTTAGATACATTGGGTTGGAGAGATAGTTGGCTAATGTGTGCCCAACTTTAAAGGAGTGAACATTGCTTAATTCTTAGTTGGATCACAATGCTGATACTTGAGAAAATGAGACTCAGTAATAGGGGGTGTGTGAGAATCCATAGATCCCTATGAAGAGACAACCAAAGCCTTGCCTGAGGGATTTGTCTTTGCATAGATCAAAGATCAAAGATCTAGGTTAACCTCCATGGTGTGAACCTCACCTTTATGCACAAACTATACCATGTAAAATGTGGTCGATGCAATGGCCTGTATGGTAGTGGTTTAAGGATGGCCAAGAATCATGTTGTATGAGAGATCAAGGTCTAACACACAAAACTTGATCTTGACAATCTTAGGGCCAAACTTGATGTAGAGATTCATGTTCCCCACTAGTATAATTGTGTCATTATTAAAATTAACATAGTTATGGTGAGAATTGAAGAGCTTATTTTGACTAATCCTAATCTCATTAAACACACACATGGGCATGATATTCAATGTAGCTCCTTCATTGATAATGTATCACTTAATGTAGCAATCATCAATAGAAGTCTCAATATAGAGATGGAACCAAGCCCTATTTACCAAGATCAAAGCATCAGGCAAAGAGGTTAGGTCAAAAGATAAGATGGGAGGATGAGGGTACTCAGATGTATCAGAGTTAAACAACACTTTGACATCATCTTACAATGGACCCTCATTAAAGAGACTAAGCTCATCAAAGATGAGGCCCCTTTACTTGAGGTAAAATTTAAGTAGGTCTCAATTGGATATCCTATCCAAGAGGCCCTATAAATCCTTAATGATGAAGTAAATATGTTGTCTATCATGGGGAGGGATGTTATGCCAAAATTCAAATATGAATTTGGGATTTCCTACCCTCATGGGCTAGACAAGAGGCCCAACACCACTAGTCTCTCCAATGGGGTCGGTGGCCCAACTTGAGTACATGTTAACAAATCACTCATAACTAGTAGGAGTGATTTAAATATAAAAAATGACCTTGCTACTCTCATGCTTGGATTTCCCTCATAGGTCAACCTGAGAAGAGGACTCGAAAGAGATGAAAGAGAAAGAATAAGAATGTGGGGCTTTAGCCTTTGATTTATTCTTTTTATTATTATTCTTATCCTTGTCATGGTTAGGCATAGGCTCTTTAAACACATCCAACTTGTAGTTGGGCTCTGCAAAAGGAGAAATCTATGCCTGAGGTGAGGCTTGCCTACTAGAATTTTGGGTAGCATAATTGGCATCATCATGCCCTTTCATCCGATGGAAATTTCAAAACTTGATAGGGATATAAGGAAACACCATCTATTGTTTTGTTATGCTTGATTCAAATGCCTTATTTTTAGCTAGCTTCTTTCTCAAATCATTCACCTCATGGCTTTCCTTCTTGTCCTTATTCACTAGTAGAGAATCAGTGACACCATCATTGGTCATGTTATGATTTTGATCACATGACAAGGATGACTTTTGGGAAGGTACAAGCCACATGCTCATATACACCTCAAAAACTTTGATCTTTAAAAACTCATTAGAATATTTATCATAAGAGGTGGGCTCATGCTTGAGGACCTCAAGGTGAACTTCCTACCTCAATGCTCGTATGGACATATCATAAAGCTAGTCATCTGAGAACCTAGTCCTCTATGTATGAATACCTAAATGCCATCTACACACAAAATAAAAGTTTAACTCACCCTTAGTCTACACCATGGAGGTGAGTGACTGGATTTTGAGGTTAAAAGGTCTAGATATATCAAAATATTTGAGGAGGTCATCCAAAAGGAGTTGAAAACTAGAGAGAGAATTTGGAAGTAGATTTTGAAACTAGACAAAAGTTTTAGTTCACAAATAATGAGAAAATAACTTCAACATCATGCCTTTGTCCTATTCCCAATCCATACAGGCCATCATGAATATCATAATATGCTTTTTAGGAATGGACTCTTGAGTCCCATTGAACTTAGGTAGTTCTAGGATAGGATTAGGAAGGGAAATAGTACACACCTAAGGGAATAGAATATTCTAATGGAGATCATCATAAGCATGGTTGATAACAAGCCAATAATGAACTCCAAGAGGGGGCTTATGATGGTAATGATGTTATCTATACCCATAGACATCATCATAACCATGGACATGAAGATCATGATTTCAAGGCAACTCTTGATAGGGAGGTTGTTCATAATAAAAATCATCTCTACCATGAGGTGGGGAATGGCCACAATAAATGTGATGGTCCCCATGGGGATGATGGGAAGATGTGGCATACTCATGGGAATGGTAATGATGACTAAAATGTCCATTATTTTGGTCATGTTTCATCAAATGAGGATCAATAGCATCCATTGAGACTCCTGATATGCATCCCATGGATCTATAGTCTACAAGTGGTGATGAAAATCAACATGTTCATTGAAAACCCTAAAGGAAGGGCTAGGAAGATGGGAAGACTCCTCATGATGAAGATATCTTCTTGAGTGGGAATGCCTATGATCCATACCATAGACATGTGGATGATCATGCTAGAGAGTTTTCTACCAAGAGAGAGGTAAGGAACTCACATGAGAGCTAGTCAAGGAACTTGACATGGAATAGGTATGAAATCTATCTCTAGAGAAGCATGCTACTTACTCTTAAGTGGAGAAGGATGAACCTAATTCACCTATAAACATCTATTACAATCATTAATTATTACACATGACTCATCAAGTCCTAACTAGGAAAGAGGATCCTCATCTCCTTAAATGAGTGAGTGAGATGTGACATGAGGATGAACATAAACATCGTTAGATGAATGAAGCTCAAACTGGTGAAAAGGTGACTAAGTCTATTAGTTATATTCCTACCAATATTATTCCCTTTAGAATGTCAGAGGGTGTAGCCTACCATGTTGGGTCGAAGGAACATCCTAGATCTTATGGTGTTCAGTTGTAGCCGTGGCTTGCTCATGAGTGAGCTCAAAGATGAGACCCTAAATTTGATGGGAGTGAGGACCCAAGGGTGGGAGGTTAGCCAGAGATGAAATGAAATAAGAGAAACACAAAATATAATAGAAAAGTCAAATTGAAGGAGAACCAATAGGGAGAATAACACAAAACCAAAGTAGAAGAAGATAACCAAGGGGAAAGCCAAAACATAACTGAAAGCAAAGCTTAACACCTAATAGAGGGGAGTTGGTTAAGAGAGCTCTAATTGGGATAGAACTATCATGATACCATATGTGATGTCCCATCAGGTGTGCCAAAATGTAGCTTTAAGAATCTGAATGCAACCACCAATGTTTGGTAGCATGTTAAAGTAAACCACTAACAGCCTAGAAGGCTTAGGGGTTCTACGGGCTATATAAGGTCTATATTAGCTATCTAGTTTTTTGGCTTGCACCAAGATATATATAGACTTGTAAAATAGGTTAAGGCTAGCATGAATAAGAGCAAAAATTAAATAAGCTCCTCTAACATATCTAACCATAGTAAAACAAGTGACTAAAACTATATTATTGGTTTCATAAACAATATGAAAGTAAAAATACTGAATGGAGTGAGATAACCAATGGAATGTAAATCTAGAAACAAAGGCACTTTGAGGTTAAATGAAAGATGTTTGGAGCAACAAAGACATTTTTAAACAAGGGTTCAAGAGCATGCCTATTCTATGTTTGAGTTATCTTTCCATAACAATACTACTATTTAGTAACAATGCAATGTTCTAATTTTAGAAAGAGAGAGAGAAGGTTTGAATAAGTATTCTAATTTATCTTGAGGATGTATATTTATAATATGCAATGAGGAAAGATTACAAATAGAGAAATAATATGAAATAAAGTAATATTTAAAGCAATTACAGTAATCTTTAATGATGCACAAATTTAGGAAACTTTAGAAACTATTCTAAGTAATGCACAAAACAACTATTTTGATAAAACCATTCAAACCCTAGCATGTATACTACTAAGAATAAACAAAGATTTTCACTTTGAAAATAAAAATACCCTCATATAAAACTCAAAGAATATGTGAAAACTTTCTACCAATTAATTATCCAATCTAATAGACAATAGAGGAAGAAGATCAAGCTATGTGTAGATTGAGTCTAAACCAAGGGCCAAAAGTTATGGAAGAGATGAAGGAGAAACCCCCAATATGTGAGATCCAATGCAAGGAGCACAAGATATAGGTATAATGGAGTCTTATGGGATCAAGTAGTAATCCATAAGCTTCAATAACACTATCAAAAACAATGTGAATCACAAATGGAAGTAATAATGGAGTAGGGCATCCCTTTTCACAAAGAAAACTATCATGCCAAGTAAGAACCAAGAGAGATTCAAAGAGGCAACCAAGATTTGAGTGTGAATGATCAATGGAGAATATAATAGTATAGATGTAGCAAAAGTGAAGAGAGAGGCTTAAATGAATGAGGAAATGTAATATATCTCAACCCTAATCCACCAAACCACAAGAAATTAACCATTTCTAGCTATTTGGGCCCTTTTAGGACACTTTTTCACATGTTTTTCTTGGGTCATAGCCTAAGATATAGATTTTATGAATGAAATGTGTGTCCTAGGCCATGGGTTTCCTCCTCAAGTTATGACCTGGGTCAAACAAGGGCCCAAGCAAGTCAACATCTTCTCAAATGGGTCTTGGGGGGTCCTTAGAGAGTCTATGTAGCGTGAGAAAGGGTCAAGATGGACTGAGGATGTATGTGGGATGAGAATATCATGTGGGAAAGTTCCAAGTGAGTGGCCTATGACTCTAAGTAGGATAAATAGGGTTGGTATTATTTATGTGAGCTGATGTGTAATCATAGTGAGGAGTAGGGTCATGGGAAGTATGATTACATATACTATAATCCTAGCTTTACAAATGATATAAATATTATTGTTCTAGGCTAGTTGAAATGTTAAAATAGAGATAGATAAGTGATGGAAATGTAATGTACAACATATTAAACATGAACAAGAATCATAAAAATGAGATAAAACATGAGAAGAATGCAAATATTTATATAGATAAACCTGGTGTGGGAAAAACTCTAGTGGGTGAGGAAATTTCATGAGGAAATTTCACACACCTTCCACTATGAAATTTATAAAAAGTATAAGTTACTACCAATAATGGACTTCATGGATAGATTTTTTACAATTATACTATCCAAATATTTCACCTAGGACTCAAACATAGCTAAAACAACCATATAGAACTAGGAAATAATGAGATAACAAGAAACAAATAATCAAACTTTCCAAACTACAATCTGAAGCCAAATTATATACTTATCACTACATTTTATGATGTCCACTGACATCATTATAGGTTGTATTTATTCCCTCTCAATTTTAAATCTACCAAGAAACTTAAATAAAATGTTGTCAAATAAAGGAAATGTTTACAACCATTCATCTGCCTATGTTTTTTATGGTGGTAGAACCACTAGTCTACATACACAACTATTGGGGTCACCACTTGTATATAGTGATGGTTTTATAGTCTATGACAAATTCCTCCAATTCAAGAGCTTAAAATTATTGACTTCATCACTCTAAATATGGATGGATTATCCATGTACTAATTTTTCCATTATAACTTTTCTAAACTAATGTTTTAACATGAAGTGTATTATGAGCATTAATTACATACATTGGGAATAGTGGAACCATCTTAAAAACATAACTAGTACATTATATTGATATTTTGGATCAAGGTCATAGATAAATGATGCCTTGAATTGTGTAAGGAGGTTATTGGAGAATAAGTCATGTTGGATAAACTATTGGTTACCTCCGTAGTCTATAAGCTCATTGAGAATGGGAACACCATAATAAAGTTAATAAATTTATTTTTCATATATGCAAGAAAATAATTAATTATAATGATTTAGCTAAATATTAGAATATTACAAGCTAATGCTAAAGATTATTGTGACACAAGCCAGTGTTATTGTGATTAGGTTATTTAATTAGAAGGGAAACATGATGACATGTTGCAAAGAATGCATGATACATTTAAATAAATGTAGCAGTCACATGGATAAGAAGCAATTAGGATGGAGGATTCCAAAAATTATAAGGATTTGGTATTTTTCATAAAGTGTTAATAGATAATGATGGATATAATGAGGTAATAAGATATATAAATGATCCAAAATCATTTTACAGAGAATCCAAGCATGCAAGTTTTTATAAAAAATAGATGTGTTGGAGAATAATATTTATAAGTATGTGGTGGAAGAACAATTGATAATTGAGGTAGTTAGATAGGATGATCTTTTCATAGAAATGTAGCTTACTTCATAATTGCAAACATAATTCTCCTTAGTCTACAAGGTACAATATGATTGGGAATCCTTCAAGAAATTCATTATACGGATAAATTCAATGTTGAAATGACAATTAAAGTAACCATATCACCTCAAAAAATTATCCAATAGATGCATATTATGTAACACACACTAGCACATAGAGTAGACACTCTTGTGAATGTTCCACTAACAACCACCATCCCAATTAGTACAACTCCAACAACACAAGAATCTACTCCACCACCAACAAATCTAGAAACAACAAAATCTCCACCACCTCATTAAATTGGGATAATTTTTATGTTAGTTTGATTTTTTTGGGAAAGGTACAACATATTGAATATCAAAGGTTCTTGGAGTGGGATTGGGTTAGCTAAAAACCTATCAAGGGTGGAGGCAAAATGGTGGTAGACTATTATGCTACTTAGTTGAAAACCCTTAAGAGTAGTTAATTAATGTGTAATGGTTTGAATACTAGTAAATGACACACCATAAAAAAAACTACAAATGAAACTTCAAGGATTAAGATTTGGCAGAAGAAAAGTAGACTTGGCTCTAATATTAGGTTGCAGAATTTTTGGAACCTTCACATGTATCTTTATTATAGTGTGTCAAGATGAGACATTAGGTTAAGTTTGGGATATTTGTAAGAGGGGTTCATGGATTATTATTATTATTATTATTATTATTATTATTATTATTATTATTATTATTATTATTATTATTATTATTATTATATATGTAAGTAATGGTTAACTTGAGTTTGTAATATAGGGGTAAAGTATTTGATGTATAATCCAAAAATGATACAACTAAAAAGTCTATGTATGTAACACTTCTCTGAGAAGGGAAGGAGAGATAAATGAAGGATTAGAAGATGAATCATCACATGTAAACTATACTTATATGTAATATTCATAGGGAAGAAGTATCTCATCCCTAAAAAATTATACTTTTATCATGTTTTATGCAAAGCAAGATTAAACATCTTCTTGAGAGAGGTTACAATAAAAAAAAATTAATTGCCTTTCCAAATAAATTGGTTTGGTGTTTTGGTTTGGAATTACATTTAACATTTAGTTGAAATGAGTTCAAATCTCACTACTAGAAAAATGATATGTTTTTTACCAACAAAGCTTAAAACCTCTACTTGAGAAAGGTGTTTCTACACTAAATCGCTTTATACATTCAAAGAATAGAAATGAGAAACTAAGGAATGGTCAAGGTTAGAAGATACCTGGATGTAGTCATGCGCACCGTAATCCAGACGCTGTGAGAACTCCTCTTTGGCTGTGGAGGAATGACACCTGCAAAGAAAGAGACTAAGACGAAAAAGGGTGTTAGATGGATAGATGGTGGGTTGCCAAGCAAAAGCCTGTTCCCGAAAGTATGAAAACTTCTTTAAGGGAGGTCAACCCACTGTTTGATAAAATGAAAGTCTGATAAAAGATAGAATATTCAAAGTACTAAAATGATAAAGACTAAAAAGGAAATGGAAGCAAAAGCTTACCTGAAAGATGATGTCAGCTTGGTTACAGTCGCCGGCGTCGGTGGTCCTACCGGCGTCGGTTGTCGAGGTCTGCCGACGTCGGTTAGTCTGCCGATGTCGGTTGGGGTAATGATCGGCGTCGGTCGGGGTAGTGGTCTGTAGACAGGTCTGGTTGAGTTTCTTGGTCTGTGGATGGGTCTGGTCAGGGTCTGGTTCGTGGACGGGTCTGAGACAGAGTTTATGGATGTGCTTGAATGGTTTGGGGAATGGTCTGAGAGTCTGGTTGAATAGGTAGAGTAGATGGTTCGACAAAAGGATCAAACAGAAGGCAGAGATAGCAAAAAGATAGGATTCAGGACTGGTCTGGGGATGGCTTAGAAGCAATGAACAGAAAGCTGATACATTCTAAGCTATTAAAAATAACATAACAGATGAGTACTTACCTCTTGTCTGCTGAAGAAGAAGTGTGGGAGTAGGTTGTTGATGTCCCTGTTGCTGATGCCACTTTTGAAGACCTGTTGCTGATGGAGTTGTAGAATCCCTGTTGTGCATGCAGAAGCTTGTTGTGTGTACCTGAGGGAGAGAGTGAGATTGATTGGCAGAGAGGATTGGTAGATTGATCAAGTGAGGGGACGGATTCCAGGGTCTGATGCCAAGATTCAAGAGTCAGGATGTGAGAGCCAGAGACGAAGAAGTGAAGAGAGAGAGAGAGATA
The DNA here is from genome assembly GCA_037957365.1 of Torreya grandis. Taxonomy (NCBI): domain Eukaryota; kingdom Viridiplantae; phylum Streptophyta; class Pinopsida; order Cupressales; family Taxaceae; genus Torreya; species Torreya grandis. Next base: position 242,567 of record JARHVA010008226.1, read on the forward strand.
ACGGTGCAGAAGCCATTATGAAAGGTGCCAACACTGGCAATATCATCGACGTCGGTCGACAGTTGACCGACGTCGACGGCTGAAAGGCTGGAGAAAGGCTAAAAATAGCCTTTCATCCATTTTCCAACTGCCAGGTCAGCTAGTCCGAGGGAGAAACGGTTGAAAGGGATTAAAGGGCGAGAGGAGAAGTTGGAATGGGAGTCTAGGTATTAATATTAGCCATGTGAGGAATGAAGGGAATCCAAGAAGGGTATCCTAGGGTGGCGAGGTGGCAAGGAGAGAGAATTAGGACTTATTTAATTAAAATAGATAATTATTTCAAATTAATAAGACCTAGGGCTAGGAATGGTTAAGAATACGAAGGGGACCAAGGGGGGAGAGGATGAGGAGGATGACCAGGGGAGTAGACACGATTTTGGTGTCTACATTTGCCCCTTTTTGTCTTATTGGTTGTTCTGGATGAACTGCAAGACAAAAAAAGGAGGTGGTTGCCCCAGGTGTAGGATAAGGTCGATTTCGTCTTATTGGTTGTTCAAATGAACTGCAAGACAAAAATAGGAAGAGGTTGATTGCCCTGATTATGGATGAGGTATTCCCCCTCAAAGCAGGAGTCGAGGGAAGGGAATCGGGAATCAGGTGCTGATTTGACAAAGAGTGGATGAAAAAAGGGGGAGGGTGAATGCGGTAAAGGTCATGATTGCGCGCATATCACTTCACGAGATGGTCAGGTCAACTGTCGCAGGTCAAGGGTCAAGGAGTGCCAAAATTGAAGTAACCAGGCCCCAACATTTAGTCATCTACTGATCGGGTTATTCAATCTAAGCTGTAGCTCCAAATGGTCATCGTGTTCCAGGTATTCTAGGCTCAGGAAGTGCTCCTAGAAACATGAAAAAGTCACAAGTAGTGGGGATAACCTGGCTTGTGATCCTATACTTGTGAGGGTCCAAAAATAGTCTGTGCACAATTTTGCTAACCAGTCATGAGGTAGCATACAGGCAAAAACAACCAAGGCAACATTGTCTTGGAAGTGGTCAGGGTCAGAGGAGATAGGTATGATCTCCAATGGTCATTGGTCGAAGGTGGATGGATGGACGAAAAGATGTGGCCGAGCTAACCTCAAAAAATTGAGTGCTGCCTACATAGCCCTTGTTACAGGGCCTTAGGCCAATGTAGTTCTCCCTAAAAGGGAGGAAGGGTCAAAGGTAAAGGATTGGTCATGGGCGAGGTCAAGGTCATGGTCAAAAGGAGGAAAGAAGGTTTGTCCATCAGAGAGATGAACAAATGAGGGTGGTCGAGCTAACCCCAGAAGACGCGTGTCATCTGAGTGCTGCCTACATAGCCCAAATTGAAGGGGGAATCAGACCAATGTAGTTCAGACTAAAAGATGAAATGGCTAATGATTGATTTGGGTAATGGTCGAAATGATGAGGAAAAAGAAGATGTTACAGCCTTTTCCAAATGGTGTATTCTGTAGCATTGGTTGAGGGGTCTTTCATCCCTAGCAATTTTCCATATTCGTGATGGATGTATGCTAAAAATGAATTGAGGTCTATTTATGCGTCAGCAAGTATTGGTTTATGCTTAACATAAAGTGAGGCTGGTCGATAGTTTCCATGTGTATTGGTGTCCATAGAAACTATGTGAAATGGACTATGATGAGGATTGTGGTCTGAAAATGGTGAAATTGGTTTGGATAAAATGTCAAATGAGTGGATGTGACCAAAGTGTAGAGAAAAAGTGAAAGGCAAATTGCTCTTTCATTGACAAGGACCAGAATGACAGCATAGATAGGGGTATGAGAACCAAGAGCCCCATTCATGCATGACATCGTTGACCATAGGATGTGTTGACATCTTGATTATTTGACAGAAATGTGAGTCATGGACAAGGCTACAGAAGGTCAAGGGCTCCCTTTTATTAAGACAAAGTATCCCTACTGTATAAAAGGGTTAAAGAGGATTTGTAAGGGGAATAGGGTTGAAAGGAATGAGGACTAAGAGGACGGGGATAGCTCAAGGTAAATGTCAAGTGGACGAGTACTCGACTAACAATAAAATGGTCGCAGATGAAAGGCATAAAAGGGCTCAGGGTCTGATAAGTCCCTGGGCCATGCTTGCGTGTTATGAGGTGGTCCGAGCCAATTGGGAGCAAACTTGCCCCATTTGCCTCTTCGAGATTGGTCATGATGATGGCTGATGCTAGATGGAAAGTTGACTGATATGGTCGTTGATTGGTCGAGACTAGTTGAATGGTTGGTCAAAGATTGGTCAATGTTTGGTTGAGATTTGGTCATTTGATATTTGGTCAATGGTTGGTCGATGGTTGATTGGTCAGTATGTGGTCCTTGGTTGGGTCGAATGTTTGGTTGAGGTCGGGTTGAATGTTTGGTGGCTAGTCTGGTCGAGGTCAGGTTAAAAGAGTGATTGATATTTGGTCGAGACGGGGTTGAAAGGTTGGTCGAGGCCTGGATGAAGGTTGAATTCCCCCAGCGGCTAGGGAGAATGTTTGACAGATTGATCGATTGAGGCTTGGTAGTTAGATTGACTGTGTTGATTTCAAATAAGGGGGTTAAAGGTGACAAAGGGACCATGATCTGGTGTGGAGATCTAGCTTTAGGTGATGAGGTTTGAGAAACATGGGTCGGTGTTGATGATTTGGTTAAGGGGTGGTCAAGAGGATCCTTGATGAGAAGGGTATCCTTTTTCTGGTGTTGACGAGTGAGAGATTTGAGGGCACAACAATATTCAGTGTCATGTCCCAGAGTGTGGTGATAGTGACAAAATTTAGAGTTGTCGAACCAAGAGGGTCTTGATCCGAGGGTTGATGAGTGGGGCGGTGTTGAAGGTTTGTTGATAATGTGGTCGAGAAGAAGGGTGTCTTTCTCCAAACAATGGCGAACGACAATCTTGAGGGCACAACAATGCTCAGTGTCGTGCCCAGACGTGCGATGATACGCACAAATCTAAGTATCATCAAACCAGGGTGGTTTTGGTCTGAGAGATTGATATGGTCTAAGAGGTGGAAGGTTGATGCGAGAGGACTGCAATAAGTGCCGTAACAGCAAGGCATAAGAACCTGCTAACGGGTCTGTGTGTCTTATTGCAATGGGGGTTGGTGACTTTGGTTTAGGAGGCATAAGAGGCATTGGTCGATGGTTTGGAGGAGATATATGTATGATGGGTTGAGGGAGTAATGGAGGAAAATTTCCTCTGTTAAGGATGGGAGTGGGAAGTACTCCTAGTAAAGTGGACGGATGCGGGCCCAAAATAGAGGGCAATGACAAAAGTGGGGGAGGAGTCCTCCAGTGTGGTTTAGTGGTCTTCTTTGGTTTGGGTCGAGGGACACTATTGTGTGAGGTGAGGTTAGATATGAGTTTGGGTTTAGATGCAGACAGAGATGAGTGAGATGTAGCAATCTCAGGTAATAGGCAAGAGGAAACCATGACTGGGTCTTCCTTGGTCGAGATGGGTGAAGAGACTGGTTCTTCTCCTGGTAGGGAAGAAATAGGAGAGGGTGGCTCCTTAAGAGGGTAGATGGCAGGGATGATTGTGCCTTCTATTTGCGGTTGAGGAGTAGGCAAGGTAGGGTCTTCGGATGAAGGTAAGGCTAACGGCGTAGGTATGGTCAAGGCGTCCTCCAGTATGAGAGAGGTCGATGGAGGACTGACAGGAGAAGAAGGCCCTTCATCCTGTGATGGATAAATAGGGGAAGAAGGGTCTTCCACCTGTGAAGGAGGTTGGTCAGGGACAAGAGGCAATATAGTGTTGATGGTGTGAATATTATGGTCTTGGGGGTCATTGGTCATGGTCTGGATATGGTTTTGATTAAGAGGATGGTTCGGAAAAGGGTTTTTGAAGATGGGGCATTTGGGTTATCTAAAATAAGATTCCCCTTGTCGATCATGTCTTGGACTATGTTCTTAAAGGTTCGGTAGTTGTTGATGTCGTGGCCTTGGACGCGGTGAAAGTGGCAGAAGTTGGCCTCCCTATACCATGCAGGGAGAGCTTTTGAAGGGTCGAATTGAGGTGGTCGGATTGGAGGGAGATTGAGGACCCCCTGCTTGACAAGTTTTTCCAAAATGGAAGCATATGATTCTCCAAGTGGAGTGTATGAGCACTGGATGTACCGTTGTTGGAATTGTTTGGTGATGTTGTGAGATGTCAAAGGTTGAGATTGATTGGTTGTTGTCGAGGATGGTGATCTAAGGACCACAGTGTTGGCCACTCCTTTAGGTGCAGAATTGGCAGAAGAAGGTCTGGAAGAAGAATGGTCATTGGTTCTTGCATTGGTATGACGCAATTTGACCTTATCCTCTTCGATGGCGCGGAGTTCAAGCTTTCAGGCCATGGTGAAGGCCTCTTCAAAAGTGTGGAATGTTTGAACCCACAAAGTGGATGAGATGTGCCTAGCACATGCTCGAGAAAAGAGCTTGATGAGCTCAGGTTGAGGCAAGGAGAAGGAGAGCTGGTTAATCAGGCCTCTCCAATGAGCGACAAAATTGACTATTGATTCGTCGTCGAATTGCCTGATAGAGTAGAGGTCTGTGATCGAGACTTGTTTGGTGATGTTGATAGAGAAATGGTCAAGAAATAATTGGGCGAGTTGAGTGAATGAAAAGATAGAATGTCTGGTAAGAGAGCTATACCAGTCAAGGGCAGGGCCAGAAAGAGACATAGGAAACGTGCATAAAAGCAATGCATCGTCATGGGCAATAAGGTAACAGGCATGTCTGAATGCCCGTAAGTGTTGTTGTGGGTCTTCCTTGCTTTAAAAGCATGAAAATTTAAGAATCTCCCATTGGTTGGGGTATGGTCAGATAGGGACAGAAGGATGGATGGGCTCGTTGCAAATCTGGTCGTATGATAGGACATTGCTTGAACCGAAAATGGAGGCTTCGAGACTGGACATTTTATCCATCAGCATTTTGATGAGATCTACTGACGGATTGGCGGGTTGAGTGCCCCCTATGTTGTAAGGTGCTTGAAAGAGGCTAGAGGAGGCATACGACGTAGTCGGTTGTACCAGCAAGGGCACAACGTACGGATGACTAGTCGTAGGGACAAAAGTGGAGGCTAAGGGTGGTTGGGTTATAAAAGTAGAAGGCATAAGTTGACTAGGTACCGCCAAAGGTGGTTGCATGGCGGCATGGGCAAAAGGGGAGGTAGACACTCTTGCATTTATGGGTGCAAGAGTGTAAGGGGTCGAGACAATCAAGTTTTGGTATGATGTAGAACTTGGTTGAATTGCGTGTGGTTAAGGGGGTAACGAAACCCCGATGGAGGTCGGTCTAAAAATAGACGAGGAGGCCAAACTTTGCATATTGGCCATGGTCGGGTTAATGGTCGAGGCGAAAGGCTGAGTCATAAAAGGCTGGGTGGCGAATGGTGTTGATTTCATCGCCACTTCACCTGAAAGGTCTCGCGTTGGGTTTCTCGCGAGATAGTTATGGAGGGCTATGATGTTGAGGTCCAAGAATCGTGCAAAATCTTGGTCCCCTTCAGGGATGATGAGAGTCTGGGTCGGGGTCGGTCCTGTAGGAGTTCTTCCAGTCTCTGAGTGGAACTCCATGATATGACTGGTTAGGGACAGGGTAGACGGAAGCGGTTGATGGCTAGAGTGGTCAAGAAGGGCCTTGGTTTGACTGCATGTCAAAACCATAGGCAAGGGTCAGGTTCCAGAAACTGTGTTTTTGCAATTTCAGAAACTCAGAATGTGGTTTTGGCAGAAAAAGGGTTGGGTTTTAGGCTGTTGTTTTGAAAAAAAAGGTCTGTGACAATGACCGACGTCGGTTGAAAAATTGATGTCGATGGAAAAAGGTTGGCCGACGTCGGTCAGATGACCGATGTCGGTGAACAAGGTTGCCGACGTCGGTGGTAAAACTGATGTCGGTGACTGTGGTTTCCAGAAACTCAAAAAATTTGAAGATTCTTGGAAAAAGAGAGAAGAACGTCCTCACTAGCTCAAAAAACTAGATAGGAAAAGAAAAAGATGAAGAAGACAAGCAGGCCCTAAACGTTAAATCCTAAGAATCAACTTTTAGAATCTTGTGGCTTATGCCTTAAAGTGATGTTTGGGAGGTTGGCTGTCAGAATGGGTCCTAGAAGAGGTAGTATATGGATGGTTTCAGGTATGTTTAGGTGCGCAAGAAGTCTGGGTTAGGTTCCATACATGGCCTGGTGCTAAGGAGCAAGCTCCCCTCACTTCACGAGTCCAGTGATAAGCTGGGCCCGCTTAACCAAAATATACTTTCCCTATAGTTTAGACTCTGCCAGAGAACAGAGTGGGCTTTCCCCTTGGTGATGAAATCCAAGTAGGATCACCGGGAATGGGTAAGGTATCTGCTGGGTGATGAAATCCCCTCAGGCCTTATCTCAAGTGAGTTTGATGTTTGTTTTAGTGCAGGTGGTTTGGTCGTGTAACATGAAGTGATCTACGATTAATTCAATATGCGGTTTGTTAATTACTAAGTGTGGACTAATGCAAGCACAAGCAGAAATGGAATGCAAAGTGTTTTAAGCCCCAAGTCGAAATGTTAAGTTTGAATGAAGACAAGTTGAGAAAGGGTTGAAGGATATGATTTTGGACTAGTCTAGAAATGCAAGAAAAGAAAGAAAGATTCTTTTTATTCCTGCTTATGATGTCGTTAAGAAGGGAAGAAAGAGGTGAAAAGGGAGGAACCTAATGCACCTAAATGAATGAAAAGAAAAGGAATCCGAGGAAGGCCCTAAGGTCCCACCGGGCGTGCCAGAATGTTTCTACGCTAAATCGCTTTCTACATTCAAGGAATAGAAATGAGAAACTAAGGAATGGTCAAGGTTAGAAGATACATGGATGTAGTCGTGTGCACCGTAATCCAGACACTGTGAGAACTCCTCTTTGGCTGTGGAGGAATGACACCTGCAAAGAAAGAAACTAAGATGAAAAAGGGTGTTAGATGGATAGATGGTGGGTTGCCAAGCAAAAGCCTGTTCCTGAAAGTATGAAAACTTCCTTAAGGGAGGTCAACCCACTGTTTGATAAAATGAAAGTCTGATAAAAGATAGAATATTCAAAGTACTAAAATGATAAAGACTAAAAAGGAAATGGAAGCAAAAGCTTACCTAAAAGATGATGTCGGCTTGGTTACAGTCGTCAACGTCGGTGGTCCTACCGGCGTCGGTTGTCGAGGTCTGCCGACGTCGGTTAGTCTGCTGACGTCGATTGGGGTAATGACCGGCGTCAATCAGGGTAGTGGTCTGTAGATGGGTCTGGTCGAGTTTCTTGGTCCGTGGATGGGTCTGGTCAGGGTCTGGTCCATGGACGGGTCTGAGACAGAGTTTATGTACGTGCTTGAATGGTTTGGAGAATGGTCTAAGAGTCTGGTTGAATAGGCAGAGTAGATGGTCCGACAGAAGGATCAAACGGAAGGCAGAGATAGCAGAAAGACAAGATTCGAGACTGGTCTGGGGATGGCTCAGAAGCAATGAATAGAAAGCTGATACATTCTAAGCTATTGAAAATAACATAACAGATGAGTACTTACCTCTTGTCTGCTAAAGAAGAAGTGTGGGAGTAGGTTGCTGATGTCCCTATTGTTGATGCCACTTGTGAAGACCTGTTGCTGATGGAGTTGTAGAATCCCTGTTGTGCATGCAGAAGCTTGCTGTGTGTACCTGAGGGAGAGAGTGAGATTGATTGGCAGAGAGGATTGGCAGATTGATCAAGTGAGGGGATGGATTCCAGGGTCTGATGCCAAGATTCAAGAGTCGGGATGTGAGAGCCAGAGATGAAGAAGCAAAGAGAGAGAGAGAGATAACGGTGCAGAAGCCGTTATGAAAGGTACCGATGCCAGCATATCACTGACATCGGTCGACAGTTGACCGATGTCGTCGGTTGAAAGGCTGGAGAAAGGCTAAAAATAGCCTTTCATCCATTTTCCAACTGCCGGGTCAGCTAGTCTGAGGGATAAACGGTCGAAAGGGATTAAATGGGCGAGAGGAGAAGTTGGAATGGGAGTCTAGGTATTAATATTAGCCATGTGGGGAATGAAGGGAATCCAAGAAGGGTATCCTAGGGTGGCGAGGTGGCAAGGAGAGAGAATTAGGACTTATTTAATTAAAATAGATAATTATTTCAAATTAATAAGACCTAGGGCTAGGAGTGGTTAAGAAGACGCAGGGGACTAAGGGGGGAGAGGACGAGGAGGATGACCAGGGGAGTAGACACGATTTTGATGTCTATAAAAGGCTAAAATAAATAAATTATTTGTAAGTACCTTGACAAGGACCCTAGTTTGGTGTTTTGGTGTGGACTTACATGCAATTTAATTAGTCTAATTTAAAATATCATTAATGGTAAAATGACATGTTATTTGTCAAGAAAGATTAAAATCTCTACTTGAGAGAGGCTATAATAAACCAAAAATTTCTAAGTTCCTTGCAAAGCATCCCATTCTGGTGTTTTAGTGTGGAATTACATTAACAAGTTAAGTGATATGAGATATTATTGGGAAAAGTCTTAACATTTCATGAATTTTTTTAATGATAGTTGTGCACAAGGTAAGTCATACGTAATTAATTTTGTACAAGTGCTAACTACATGTCATATTACACAAGTTGATTTCATAATCAGGGCTAGTTACATAAACTTATGTGGATATTGCATATGGAATTTTCACAAGGGTGTTAGTGTGTAGTTATTATGGTAGGTATGCATAATATAATATGCAAAATTTCATTCACTCTAGGAATTTAAGAAGTGGAGTGTAATTATTGATTCATAACAAGGTTAAGTCAAACATGAATATAAATAAAAGGTTATTTGAAGGCATTTTAATACACTTGTTTAATTTTATCTATCATAAAGAAGTATTAGCAATGTCTTAGTATCACTATGACATAGAACTATTAAGGAGTGTTAGATATTGATCACTTGGTTCAGTATATGGTGAATGAAAATTCTTTTATTGAGTTGATGATATATATGAGTTCTTGATAAAGGTATGATGATTATAACGATGTGTGTAACATAGGTTTATTAATGTTGAATACACATGGTCAATTGTGTGAATTTTAGTATAAAACAAATTATTGTATGAAGGTTACAAATCCTTGAGACTTAGCATGACATTGTAAGACAATCTAGTTTATATTAAAATCAATATATGTATTTGATGGTTTTTTTTTACAAAAAATGGTTTTTCCATGTTAATTTTATGTATCTGTGTGCTTATCATTATATTTATCTATGTAAGACTCACAAAGAAAAAATATCCTTTGTATTTATTTTCCATGCGTAAGTTAATTCTCAACATCAAGAATAAGAACCAGGTTGTAAGATTTGTAGAAGTTGGAATAAATTGCACTAAATTGTTTCTTTTAAGTGAGAATTATGTGAAATAATATTGTTCAATGAATTGATTGGAAACATGATGATAGAAATTGAGAAATTCAATGATCAAAATTTTGAGTTATGAAAAATTAATATGGAATATATCTTAGTACTTAAATATCAATGAATTGTTATAAAACACACAACACCCACTAAAATGAAACTATAAGAATTGAAAAAAGTTGATAGGAAAGATAAAAGCTCTATTAGATTCAATGTTACCAAAATTTCAAACTGAAAAAGACTAACAATATTATTTAGAATAAGCTATGATAGTTGTGCCAAGCTAAGTCACTAGTAAAACATTTCATGCAAAATAGGTTGTACTCATTAAGAATGAGTGATGGTGAATTGGTTATAGAACATGTGAATGCCTTCAAAATTATGATACATCAATTATCATTTATGAATGTCAACATAAAATATGAATAAATGGGTATCACATTGTTTTATCTTATTGATGCTCATGTGATAATATAGTGATGGTAATCACTAGTACTACATCAAAGGTAAAGTTATAAGTTGTAACTATAGTTCTATTATCACAAGAGATTAGGTGAAAGTTTTTATAAATATATCAAATGAATGATTCCCTATATGTGAAAGGTCACTCTTAAGAAATATGAAAGTATAATACTAGGGATAAGAGCTCAAAATTTATAAGCAGATCTAAGATTTTATATAGATCCTTGAATAAAATTTGGAACTACAACAAGCCATGACATTTTAATAAGGAGTATAGAGAAAATATATATATAATTTAAAACCACCAGATGCTTCATAATCCTCAAGTGAAAATGTCTTTACTGATGGAGATGGAGACATACATATATTGAATCCTTAAGCTCACATGCATGAAATGATGCATTGTTGATTGAATCTAGAGCATCCTATCATGTGAATATTATGATAGAATGGTTATGTGATAATGAATAATATGATGGTGATGATGTCTTTATGGGATAAAACTAAAACTATAGGGTTACATGTAGAGTCAGAGTGAAGTTGAGGTTAAAAGATAGGAGGATCAATACTCTCCCAATATTTTTTCACATTCTTGACCTTGTGAGAAATATGATCTCTACAAGCAAGATGAATTATGTTGGTGTTTAGGTATTTTTAATAGAGATGGGTACAAAATGGTGTGTTGAGCCATGATGTCAGAAAGAGGTGTGTGCATGTGTACTATATTTAGTATTGATGTAACAATGGTGCACAATACATGGAACAACATTGTTGTTCTTAAGGCCAAGGCTGAAATATGAACTTGTACATTGCTTCTAGTGGAGAGCACAATACTCTGGCATTATAGGATAGGATATATTAGTGAGAAAGGTTTATCCATGTTGAAATGTAAGGATATGGTGATAAGGATAAATAATTTCCATTGGACTTAAACTTATACAAACATTTCATCTATGAAAATAAGAGTCTGGTGAAATTCCCTTTAAACATTATGCAAAAAAGTAAAATCTTATAGGTGATCCACAATTATGTTTATGGATTAGTAGATGTCCCATCATTAAACAAGTATATCTTTTATGAGTATTTCATAGATGAATAATATAGAAAGACCTATATATAATTCCTATTGAATAAATATTAAGTTCTCAAGAGATTCAAGGAGTTCAAAGCTCATGTGGAGAACTAGATAGAAAAGAGCATCCAAGTATGTGCATGGATAACGGGGGTGAATACTAATCCAAATATTTCAATGAATTCTATAATTGACATGTTATTTTAAATAAAATACAACTACATATACATCACAATAGAATTGAATTGTAGAGTATATGAACATGACTTTGATGGAGAAGGCCCAAAGTATGTTGAGTGGTGCACATTTGGAGCAAAAATGTAGGAGCCTATTTTGTGGAGGCCATAAATTTTTGATCTAGGAACATGATTAAGCCATATTTTTTCAAAAAAATATATTTCAAATATCTACATGTAACCATAAACCCTTTAGTGATTTAGTATCTATTTTGACATTTTTGGGAGTCAAAATTGACCATCTAAGGGCAAAAAAATTATATTTTAACTTTTGATATTTTTATAATTTTTATATGTTATATTTTTGTATTTGATATTGAAATTGACTTGGAATATACCCTTGATATTTAATTAGACATGTATATAATAAGGGATAGTTAGTATGTCCATTTAAACTTTAACAAAAACTAAAAATAACAAGTTTGGTTAACTTAAGATATATTTTCACCTTAATATTTTTTTTAGTTATGTATAAAAACATAATATATGAGTTGTGATTTTGTTTTACCCTATTTTTTATAAAACAATAAAATATATTTATGGTAACAATTGTAGAACTAGATTATATCAAAATTCTAAAGATGTACAATAATTAACAATTTTAATTTTGACAATTTGCTAAATATGGAAAAGAATTATTTTAAGAAAATGTTAAGGAAAATACTTAGCTAGAACACAAATTTATATTGAGTTTTGAATATTTGAAATTTTAAATAAATAAAAGATTTTAGTTTTTAGGTTCATGATCAATAATATAATATACTAAAATGTTTTTGGATAGATATGTCGTAAGTGATAACAATTTAGGTCATTTGATTCCATTTATCATAGAATTATCCTAATTGATTGTGCTTAATGACTCAAACAAATACATAAATAAACAATAATATTACAATGACAAATCAAAAACAAAATCATAAAATATATTTGGACATGAGCACTATTGGAGGATAGGAACATAGGCCACTTGAGTCTATTGATTGTGGACTTGTCTTAGTTGACTATGATGAGAAATTGATTGATGCATCTTTTATGCCTATGTGCAATGAAAATATGAGACATAAAAATTTAATTCATATCCTGTAGGATTCATTGTTTTTCCTATTTTTCATTTAAAATCCTATGAACACTTTTATATTTTGAAAACCTACAATAAAAAAGGGAAGTGTAATGGGTTGAGCTCAACTCAATCACCCATTTGATGATTTACCACTACTTATGTATTCATTAATCCAAGGAGGGAAATAAATCCCATATAGTGTTCCCTCCTAAAGTGATTATGAATTTTTTTTATTTTTATATGTGTATGCATCAAGAAAAATGGCTTCAATACTTGATAATGATAGTGCTTGATGAGCTTTGAGGTTCTCTAGACTTGGATTGTGGTTACTCCTTGTGAGTGATATTAAATTTGGAAGTAATATGGTAGATTTTATCAATGTGAAATAGTGTGAAATTGATAAATATATAGTGTTAAGCTAGGAATAATGAATGACATTTGGTGTGTATTTATAGGTGAACCTTTGACAATACCCTTTATCCAATATTATGATACACATAGGAAGACCTAAAATATTGATTTTAAATTTTAAAACTAGATGTTATTTGGCATGAGATGAAGTTGGTCTAGGTGGACAAGAGTGTGTTAACATTCTTGACTCCCTAGCATGGCATGTCCTAAAAGATTAGGGACTTCTATCCTAAGCTAAAGATAATCTGAGGATGATATCAAGCAATTTGCTCATTTGAATTTGAAACTTGTGTAGTAGTGAAAAAAAAGGGTTGAACCCAGATATAAATAAAATGTTAAGAGGAATGGTGAATAGGAGTCATGTATTTTGGTAAAATTCATGTGGTTTATTATGTGTCAAGAATCAACATTAGTAAGTACATGTGACTAGATTTAGGTGTCTACATTTGCCCCTATCTATTCTAGTAATGAAATTACTAGAGTAAAGAAGAAAACTAAAACTTAAGTGTGTACAAAACAATTTGTATTAGAGAGGATACTCTTTGTATAGGGTACTAAAATTCAATAAACCCTACAATAGCACATGAAGTAGTCATTTATCCATTTCAAAATTTGAAAAAGATAGACTTTGAAAATTTAAAAATTTGAAAAGAGAGTAAGAAATAAGTACACTTGTATGTATGTAAATATGAATCTATTTGTAACCTATAAATGATTATGGAAAATTATGCGCTCTTGTTGAAGAACTTGGATAATTTCAACCAATAGTGAATTGAGAGTGATCAAGTCAAAATTTTAAATAATTAATCAAGATCTTGAGGTGTAAATATTCATATTCCAACTCTCATGAATGGGGAATAGTACTCAATGTAATAATCTAAAAAGGTGAAACCAAAATGGGATCATAAGAAGTGATGCCAAACTTTTTGATTGTTACTAGATGAATGCACATAACTTGTAATAGAAGATGGAACTACACAATGAGCTCACTTGAAGTAATGCCATGGGCATTGAGTGTCACTAAATATCAATATACATTACTCATAAAATATTGAATCACACTACTATAGATTGATCTAAATTCTATTTACATGACTAAAGAGAATGAAGAATAATCATGCCCCCATCGTGACCACACTTCTCATAGATTTGAATTGAAATAAACATTTTTCCTTTAAAATTTATAACTTTGAACTTTTAAAATGTGCATGAAAATGCATCATGCCATTTTTGAACTTCAAACTTTGAAACTATTAATTTTGAATAAGTATGAGCCTGAATAAGTATCATGTCCCTTGAATCTTGTACCAAGTGATATATAATTCCATGTACCTATATGCTCAATTGTAACTATATTTTCAACTTGTAACTTTAATCTTGTACCTATTTTGCATATTTCCATGCCTATGATTTTGTGTTATGAGTTTTTGAAAATTTAGCTCATATGCATGTCATATTTCCCCACAATATATATCAATGTGTTAATATCTATCATATATCAAATTTTTTAATCTCTTTGAATCTTTGAAAATATGTACTCTATTATAGAATCTGATTTTGCATTATTTAAAATCTTTGAAAACCTGTAATCTATATTTTTGAATGTTTTACTCTATCCCAAATATTGTTTTTTATGTATTCATAGAGGTTTGGATCTCTAAGACAAGCCCATTATGATTCCCTCCTTTTGAGATGTGGGATGTAGCCTGTAAGTCACTCAGCTCAAAGTAAGAGTTAACTATATCATGTGATAAAGATAAAATCATGTAGTATTATGTCAATATGTGGAGAGTATATCATCATAGAATTATAATCATTATTTGAAATATGTGTGTTTCATATTGAATGTGAAACATACAAGTGTCATGTCTAGATAGATTTAACAATGAAACATGCAATAAAGTAACAATATTTGGAGTAGACTATGTATTAAAAGTGCATGATATGAATCTTGGAACCAATAATCAATATCAACAAGAACACAAAAAAAACACACACTATCACACAATGTCATACAATAATACCAATGACTTCATATAAGGGACATGTTAAAATGTTGTATAAACAAATATTAAACACATAAAGCCAAGGGCCAAAAGCAATGCACATGTTGCACATACCAAGAAAATATATTATATATAATTTTCAAAAATTTACACACAAGGGCCAAGGGCTTCACACAATAAGCAAGTAATCTCTAGCCTATTATGCAATAAATTTAAAGAATTGAAAGATCATTAAAAAAAAGTGAAACTAGTCTAATCCATTCATATGTATCAATGTCATATTATATAAAAGTATCATATCATGTATCAAAATATATAATATGAGTTATTAATAAGACACTTATAATATTTAGATTAACATAAAATTTTATGTCATAGATAGATATAACCTATAGAATTTATATACCTCCAACCAAGGCATGGCCACCGGGTAGAAGGGGATCCAACATGTAATAATTCATGTATAATGTATGTCATGCATCATATTTAGATACATAATGAAATGAATGTGTGTTTGAAAAATAGTATTCTATCTACAAAAATATATGATAAATAACATATGTAAGTAAACTAACAACATTTATCATGCTAATGTTCTGATTTTTTATTTTTTTGAATATTTTTGTATTTTTTTTATATTTGATTTTTTTGTATTTTTAATGTATTTTTGAAAGAAAAATAAAATATCCTATGATCCCATCAATGTAAGTACCATAGTGCATGCTTGGAACATAGGTATTGAAGATGACATTTTTGTGGATGAAAAGTACTACATGTAAAAGAATTTGAATCTGAAAAGACATTAGGTGTTGTAACATAATTGTTTTGAATACTACTCATAGAATAATTTGTAGGATATGTAAATTGAGAAATTACATGACTTGGTGGAGTCTGTTGTATAATATGAGAATGTCTCACTACCTCTATTTACTATAGAACATGTTGAATTGTTAAAGGTATTGCCTTAAGATGCATTGTAGTAGATTTAGATGTCTTTGAACCTTCTGTAAGTCTTTGATATGAAGCTTATTATTTAGAAGGATGTGCCACTTTACTTAGAACTAACTATATTAAAATATTTTATATAAGTAAAAAAATTTATTCTACATTATGCTTTAGAATGGGTGAAAATAGCTTTATATTGTGATTTTGAATAGGTGCTACAACCAACTATAATGGTGATGGGGGGGAAGGAGTTTTCATTGACTGTAAAGGGTAATCATATCGAATGCTTTGAACTTTGACCATATGATTACAATTTATATAATTAAAACATTGATGTATTGTTGATGGTACTACATGAAGATTCTATATCCAAGGACATCTTAATAATATATTAAATACCCCTATGCTAGGTAATAATAAAAAAAGAGCATTCACTATTTCTAAAATAACTAGGAGAGGTAGTACAATATGTCCAAGAGTATCATGTGTATGTCCATTGAATGCTTTAACTATTCTTGACGTAGATTTTAAATATTGATTTGTGTATCTAAGGATATGAAAAAAGTGTCAATATACATGATTTTTCACTTGACCTATTGTCAATCATGACAATTTGAATGGGTTGTTTGTTGACATAAGATTGAATAAAGAGTGCATGCCTATTTGAATCATCATCATTGATTTCACTGTCATCAAATATAATCATAGGTTATAATTATAATTTCCATATAACTATACCAATAATACCATATATTGGATACCCATATGTAAAATAAGGAGGATGCACATTATACACATGATGTAACTTTAAATTATCTATATTTTTTTAGTTGTACCATAGTTTGGAAGTAGATTAATAATTAAATTGAGCTTTATATTATCATTTTTATGTGGTATAGCTTCCTCTATGGGTGTGCTTAGCTCAATAGTATTATCATTGATAATATATTTTATCTTATGACTTAGCCTGAAACACTTGTTTGTAAAATTCCTAATGCATCTATGGTAGTCATAATATACATTAATATCAAATTCCTTAGGTTTAGTATCGATAATATCAAGCTCAAATGGTGGAGGTAGAGATATAAGATTCCAATCAAGTAATTTTTGTAATATAACATGAGGAGGTTGTGGTAACCTTGAAAATTATCTCATTGGTGGATCTTTCAATTGAAGCTTGTTAGTTGGTTATGATTCTAAATTGACTATTACTTTTTATTCATTCTTTATTTCATTAAATTTGAATTTATAGTTTGGTTTTCTTTGGAACTTGAAATTTTAAGTGGATGGAGCATTTGGTGCATATTCTAACTTGTTCAAAGATATGAGTTTAAATTCTTTTTATTTTACTATGTGGAAAAACTCATCAAAATATTTTAATTTATTAAACATGATATACTCAAGGAGTGGTGCTAGAAAACTTTGTGTGAGGATATATTATAATTCATTGTCTACCATATACTTTGTCATCTTAGTTAGTATAGTTTTGTACTAAATAACATATTCATTGATTGGATCATTTTATCCTTGATTTAATTTTGAAAATTTTTCATAAGATATATTTTCATGGGGTACATTGAGTGTAATTATTAGGGCTAACCTATCACCACTGCACTATAAAAACAAACACCTGAAGGCTTCCTATGGTTGAAAAGATAGTGTTATGTATTCATGATATGTCGTGAGGTGCTTGGAATTAAAAACTCAGTATATAGTGTTGTATAACAACTTGAAGATTGAGGTAGTACCCATCACATCATGGTGGATGAAAACCTACTAACTAATTTTCCTAGAATAACAACTCTTATGATTTTTAAACCTACCAAAACATAGTTTCTAGGAAAACAAAGCAAAGTACAAAATTAAATCACAAAGTAGAGGCTTGAAAACAAAGGCTCAGGTTTACCAATATGTTTTACCCTATTTTTGATAGAACACTAAATGAATTAAGAAGTGTCATTATGTATTTAGGAGTATAACTCAAAATATTAGAGTCCTAAAGATGTACAATAAACTATTCTGATTTTGAAAAATTGTTAAATATGGAAAGTTAATATTTTGGAAAAGTACTAAGAATAAAAATACTTATCTTTCACATAGATATATGTTCACAATAATGATTGATTGATTTTTAAAATCAAAAGAAGTGTTGATTTTGTAGGCTTTGTATCAAAATTATTAATAGAAATAGAATATGGACAAGTCTGCTATAAGTGGATGGTGGTGCAATGTGCTCCAGTCTATTGGCCATGGACTTATCTCAGTTGACTCTGATAGATTTAAGATAGGAAATAATAGAGAAATCATATTTTTTAAGTTATAGATCAAAGATAAAATTAGAAGATGAATTTAGATAGGAGCATAGTAGGTATAAAATGGTGTAGTATGCTTGATTTCTTTGATCATGGAATTTTCTAGGTTGACTATGCAAAAAATTAATGATTGAACTTATTATACCTATGGATGTTAAATAATATGAGATACAAACTTAGGGTTTGACTTCACACAAATCATTATTTGTCTTATCTTGTCTTTGAGACCCTTAAGACCTTTGATATATTGAAAACCTACTATAAAAATAGGGGAATGCAATAGGCTTGGTTGAACTCAATCACCCCCTTGATGACTAATTATTTCCTATGTATCTAACACTCTGAGGAAAATATAGCCCATGATATATCCCACATAGAGTTAATGTGTTATTGTTATCCTTTGAATATATGTATACAACTAGAAAATGGATTTGATCCTTGACAATGATATATCTTGAATCTATTTAGAGGGATCTTGACTTGGGTTATGATTATTCCTTATGAATAATGTAGAACTTGGGTAGAAGAGGGTGTAGTTTATTAATGTGTAGAAGTGTAGATGTTTGTTCCAAATGAATATCAAGTGGGGATAATGAGTGAATCTTGACATGTATTTATAGGTGAATATTTTGAGATTCTCATTTTTTTAACCATGTGAAACATGTAAGAATACCCAAAAGGATAGATTTTAATTTAGAAACTAGTCATTATTTGGTGCAAGTGGCTTTCATCCTAACTAGATAGAAGTGCACTTCATCCTTATCTACATAAGGTGGAATTTTCTAAAGAATTTAGGGACCTATGTATAGATATAGAGATAGTATAATTGTGATTTTAGAGAGATTGAGCATTTGGAATTAAAATTTTATGTATAGTGATAAAAAAAATAAAGGGTAAATCTCACATATATAGAAATGACATAAAGGAATGAAAAATATGAGACATGTGATTATGTGTCATTCTTGTAGTTAGGAATATGTCAAGATTTATCATTTTAAAGTATCTATGACTAAATTTATATATACACATCCATGCCCACCCTGAAGGCAATAATCATTGACATGGGGGGAGGATTTTAGGTAGAGAAAGTATAGCATATCCACTATCTACATCATCCTCTGCCATGGTCCTACCACGTTTTTTTCCCTTCCTAGGAGGTTTTGGTGAGTTGAATTTGGGGCAAACCTACTAATAATGTAATGGGAATTACTCTAGCAGCCAATTGGCCTATAAAGATGTTCAACCTCCAATGCCACTTTATTTTCTTGTACTTGTATTTATATAATAACATTGGAAAAGATAATAATTATGTTAGTAATAGAAAAAAAAATTCAAGATGATCTTTGTCAAATGTAACATTATTTATATCTTTCCAAAGTAGAAAGATAATTTAAATTCAAAAAATGTGCCAAATTTTCATAAATATTGAATGGAGCATAGCACAATACCCAAAAATAATAATATTCTAGGAAAATGGTTCAAGTCAAAAAAGTTGGAAAAAGGAATGAATCCATCTCTAGGCCTCCTGGGCTCTAACATAAATCCAAAATATGTGTTTTATAGACTGAGTTTGACCACAAACCAAGGACCTAGGAGAGGGGATCCTCATGTGAAGTGAATTTCCCCCCACTTGAAGACCTTAATAAAGAATACACCAATAAAATGTGGCCTTTTTAGTCTCCGTAATTATAGACTAGATAGTTTGTAATCTCATACTCTAAAGACTAGAAGAGCTATCAAGATTCTATGATTTTTTAAGGATTTCCAAAGGCACATTTTTATGAGATAGCCATTGGTAACCAATTAAATTTTTTTATATAACCATGGGAGTGGAAATGAATTAAATCCAATATTTACACCATATAGAGGAGCCTTTAACTCCAATTTTATGAAAGACATATTCTAGTAAAACCATCTAGATATCCACAATAGATTCAAACTTGTGGTTGTTGAGATTGAATTTATCCTTTAATTATGGCTAGATATCTTAGGTTCTATAAATTCTATAAGAAAAATCCCCCATGACATGAATGATTATGTGGAAGAGTTGAAGTTATTTAATTATAGGAATCTCCTCAGGAGCTTCCCATTAGTGGTAATAATTAGGGACACTACATAATCCAATAAGAAGTTATTCAACATGACCCTCCCCAAAATTTATATAACTCTCATCTAAATGGAATTGGTGTATTATAACTACTCAATATTTTATGTTATCCAAGGCTAGTCTTGAACCCACTCATTAAAAGTGAATCTTTCCAGGCTAGGATTTCTCTTAAGATAATCTCACTCTAATTCATGTAACCATAACTTAGTTTTTTATAATTTAATTTGGTGAATCATCAACATGCATCATATGTTTTATTTAATTAAACTAAAATCCTAAAAATGGAACCAAAATTTAGGGTAAATTTATGCATAACATTTATTATTTTCCACTCATGGTTTCCCGCACACTTAATGCTCATTATGTTGGCATATCATGTAGGTGTAATTGCTCACTCACTTGAGGTGCAAAGTGATGAGGTTGAGAAATGACACTAATATCACATATTTTTATCATATACACCCCTTATGCTTTGACCATTTCCATAGCCTTACCCATGACTTTATCCCTATTTCCATCCATGTTGCATATGTTTACAGTCAAAAATTTCTGAATGAAATAGTATAATATAATGGTTAATATTTGGATTTACTAATAAGAATGTATTAGGAACATATTAGAAAAAATCTGCCACTAAGAATCATTACATTTAAAAAAAATTGTCGTGTCTCTTTAACTTTTTTTATAGTCTTTATTAATCATGATATTGATGTTATGCCTTGTCATATGAAAGTGTCTTATCAAGTGTTTTTTGGTCATTTTAAGGTCTCTTTTAAGTTCCAAATAAGGAGAGTGAGTCAAATACATAGTCTTGTCACCAATTCCCTTCATTAGAGTCTCATGACGTGTTTTATAAAGGATTAAGGTAGTTTTAGAGAAATTAAGGTAATAGTTACCTAAGCAAATTAGACGGATAAAGTGCAATTTGATGTCTATAATATATTTCAAAGTTATGATAAGGTGATTTCTTACTTTTCCATTTTTTTATAGGTTATATTCAATGTACAACAAGTGGTGGGACTTTATAAAGTCAAAGAAAATGAAATATAACGTAGCAATGCACTGCCAAGGGCGTATAAATCAAATTTTCAATGTGGAGATGGTTATTATAGGTGATAAAATGATGTTTTTAGAGTCAAATAATGATTTTTATAGCACTGGTAGGTCCAAATAAGACAAAAAAATGTTTCATCTCCTTCATCGAGCACCTCATAAGCTAGTGAAGGTCACTTTCAAATGCTCATTTCATGAAGAGGAAGAAGGGTTAAATGTAATGAAATTATGGGTTGATATGGGTACTTATAACCTTTAAAAATGTGGTAATATTTTAGGTATTAATGGGATATACTTTATGAATAATTACTAAGAAGTTTAGTGCTCTTAAACCCCTTCAAAACCCCAATAAATTAATTTTAGGAAATTTCAAAACATTTTGGAGCACGTTGATGAAAATTAAGGATTTTTTGAGGTATTTAAGGATTAAATTAGTCCTATTTGAGTATTTTCCAGTATTTATTTGGCACGTGAAAGCAAGGGAAGGCATTAATCTCCATATATGACAGGTTGTAGATCTATCTAGGATGGCTATAGGTAGGGTTTTGATGGATTTGAATGTTTATACCTCAAATGTTCTTTATAAAACCTCAATAAATCTATCATTACTTATCACAATATAGTCAAGTTATATATATCATACATAAAAGATAGACAACTAAATATGAGGGACTTTAGAGCCTAGAAGAAGATGTTTTTTTACATATGGAGTTAAAATCTCAAGAAAAAAATCAAATATTGGTTTATCAAGATAAAATATAGTCTATTAAAATTTAATTAAGACTCAAAAGAAAATTTACAAAGGTATTCATGAACCCTTTGGATGTATTAAGAGGGTATTCAGTTGTACAAAGGTAGTTAGTGAGACAGAGCTTAAAACACTTGTGTAGGCAGTTAGGGTTGAAAGACATAAAATGAACATAGATAAGTTAATATAAAATTATTTAGAGACCTCATATCACTCATATTATGAGTATATAAATCCATAACTCCCAAATAAAGTAACAAATAGATCAATACAGTGAAGTCATATGAGGAATAAGGCATTAAATGGACTATGTGCACCTATGATAAAGAGGACTAAATCATATTACAAGCTAGAATACATGATATAAATCAAGTAGAGGAAATATGAAGTGTATAAATAAATATCCAAAGGTGTCTTAATATGTTTCAAAAAATTTAAAAAGTGGATAAGTGCATCAAAAGAGCCTAAAAATCCCTCCCTATGCTCTTCAAACATAGAGACTCAATTCAAAGGCATGGTGAAGTTTTGAATGTAGGGTAGGGTTATTATCACATAAAAATAGATATGGTATGAATTCATATTGAATAATATAAAATAAAATATGAATACCATAATTATGTTTTTATTTATAACCTTGTCTTGAGTACCTACATACAAGTATGCATGCACAAATTTGAAAGAAAAGTGCAACTTTAAGTTGAAAATTGAATATTGAAGGTTGTGATAAGTCTAGGAGACCATTAATAATGACTCCATATTTATTAGATTATTTTTTGTATATAATAAATCATTAAATTTTATATACTCTCAATCTTAATAAGGTGATAAGCCTAAAGAAAACCTACATGCATGCTAAAGAGCTACAAGTTTACTTCCAAGAATTGAAGAAAGTATGAAATATTTATATTGGGATTGGGTTTTGGAAAGATAATAAAAGTTTTTGAGAGTAATAAAAGACAATGTAATATTTTTAATATGTTTGAGAGTGACTAAAAAGGACAATAAAACTCACTACCCACTTGACAATCCTAAAATACATATAGAATTCTGAAACTTGGCATGTTAGAGAAATATGAAACATTTTCAAGGAAAAATGATTGTTAAAAGAGTTGAGGGGAGTAGGGGAAGACCTAAAATAGGTATTATAAATATTTTAAGTTTTATATAACTCTTATTATCCTTTTTTGTTCACTCTCAGCCTACATAGGCCTATGTCAAGACTAACCTAGGGCTAAAATCTTGCATTCTGCATAACTTGAGTTTTAACCCTTGGAATTTCATGAAATGTTTTAATATGACCTTATTTGATGTGATATATAATATTTTAGTGGTTTTGGAGTAATAAGTTATGGTATACTATGGTTTTTAGTATTGTGTGTTGATTTTAGGCCTAAAGAGGCCTAATTATGGAGAGTGTTGAGTTAGTAGGTCTGTATTGGGATCCAAGTCATGAAGTTTTAATAGAAGTTTAAATAGGATAAAGGGTAATAAAATATATATTTGGGTTTATTGGAAGCTTTGTAGATCATTAAAACCTATTAGCTTTGTGTCAAAATAGTTTTACAAGCAATAGGCCTTAAAGAGAGCAAGTGTGATAACTATGAATGAGATTACAAAATAGAGGTGGAGAGATTATGATTTATATATCTTCAATAGGTGTCCAAGACAAGGATAAATAGTTAGACCCAAAGAATATGACTTGTCACTCCCTAATCAAGAATAAGGTGGTAGTTACAAGAAGGCTTGATGAGTCATCAAAAAAGATAAAAACTCTTATGCCACCTTGATGAATCCATCATCAAATTAAGTGAAAAAATGTTGAAGAGATATTTTAGGACTATTTCTTGGAAATTTTTCTTGTTTGTATTTAGTTATATGAGTGATTGGTAGCCATCATTAGTTTTTAACACCTCTTCTTCTTCTTCCTTCTATATATATGCCTAATTTTGGCATTGTCAAGGATACTCAACCTGAGTATGGCATAGACCTGATCATAAAAAACATTTGTACTTTGCTTATTTAAGTGAATAAATGCTTATTTATAGCCTTTTCAATACTATAGTTACTGTATACTTCATGTTTAGTTAATGAATGCTAGTAGCAGTGTTATAGCTCTCTTTCATTTATCTTATCTCTTTACCTTCTTGTAGGTTGTTAGTCATCTTATAAAGTCATATGGAATGTGTTAGAGTCTTTAACTTGTTAAGTTTGGATATTTCCTAATTAGTGTCTCCTATGAGACCTCTTGATCATCCCTTCTTCATTAGTGTCCTAATTTTCACCTACATATTGAAATATTGATGGTTGAAGGCTCAAATTGAGTTAGTGTGATAGGTTTTAATATGTATTCATGTTCTTAGTGTAGTATAGGAAAGTGGAGGGTATTAATTTGGTGTACCACCTCCTTCTTATTTTTTACTTTCTTTCTATATTCCTTTTCCTAGCAAGCATTAGGATTAGTTATAGTTTCAAGGTGAGACATCAAGGGATCTATACCTATCTATAGATTCATATCATTGATTAAGCCACCCACAACCTAGAGGTGTTTCCATACTATCACCTAGGTGAGGAGGCTTTGAAAATCTCTTCAAGGGTGGAATTTAATGTGATAATAGCTCTAGCACACCTAGTGAGACAAGGATTTTCATTCATTGAATAGTTTTTAATGTTGATCTTCAATGAATCATCCTTTGGAGGCATAAACACAAGCATCAATGGTGACTCCAAGTGAACCAAAAATGGTATAATTAGTCTAAGTGATTTTAAATCATAAATTTTTATGTATTCTTATTCTTCTTTTGGTCAAGATGCATACTCTATGCCTTCATATTCTTCATATTAGACTGATATCATTTATGGACTCACCCCAAGTGACACTCAAATATAAACATACCAACATTACCATGGTTATAAACAAAGTTATATTACCTCTCTTATTACAACTTAGCCTCTTTGGTATCCTACTTATCCCTCTAGTCAACTATGTCAAAGCTATATTTCTATTAGTCAACCTCGATCAAAATTCAAACAAATGCTTTTAGACATTGAAATGCAGAAGAGAGAGAGATTGATATAGAAAATGAGATTGATCTCATTATCTATAAATTTTATACTAATAATATAAACATTTATATGATGAAGGATTTAGTGAATTTGACTAAGTTTAGATGGGAAAATATTGAGGGAAAGAATTAGTTAATTCTAATCAATGATGTGCTATAAGTAAGAGGCATGATTCAGTGTATGAAGAATAGGTTAGTAATTGAAGAGAGGAAAAAAATTTAATACCATTAGTCTCACATGCTCTTTCCTACTCTAAGTCACTCTTATTTTTCTCCAAATCTAGCCCAAGTTGTAATATAACATTAATAAATGCCCATGCCTATGCAACCTTCACCTATTCTTACTCAAAAACTTCAAACCATTCCATCATGAAGAACTTATTGGAATATGATTACTTATTACATCATGCCAACCCTTTATAAATATCATTCCCCCATACCTATCTAAAGTTAATAAAAGAGAAGTATATGGAGGTCAAACTAAGATAACTCCCAAGTCTTTCAAGTCCTACACCCACCCCTCAAGTTGTAGCTATTCATGAATTTCAAGATACATCTAAATTTGATAGATTTATTAGGGATTGTAAGGAGAAGAATGGATCATCATTAATACAATTTCCTTATCCATCTCTCCAATAATCCTTCAATGAACCTAACCCTCCCAAAATCCTAAGTTGGAAGGACACCCTATCAAGTTTCAAACAAGATAATGAGTTATATTTCCCTCACAACCTATCCTTTTGTGAAGGATAACCTATTGCATTGAGGGTAGAAGATGAGCATTCAGTTAAAAATGAGAGCTTGTTAAGAAATGATGATGAGGTGGTTATCCTTGAGAAACAAAATCAATTAGCTACAAATGAGCCTCAATAAGGCTATGAGGAGAGTAAAAAGTGTGCATGATGAAGAGATAATTATTAGAAGTCCTCTTTGTCAAGAGTAAACAAATCAGTCTTCAAATATGAGGAGAAATATGATATTTATGTAAGAGTATAAGCTAAAATGGTGGTATCCTCCAATCAAAGTGACAACATTGAAGAGTTTGAAGAAGAATATTCTGGTCAAATATGGTAACAATTCTACAATAGTTTCATGGTAGAAGTTATATTGCTTGGAAAATGTTGGTTGAATATTTTGTCTATCAGTGTACTGGTAAACAAAATAGTTCTGATCAGCCAAAGTAGGAAGATTAGTCATCCAAATGTGCAAGTTTATCACATCAGAAGGAGACTGCTCTCTCCTCTCATCAAGGGGAGGTTCCCTGTGGATATGTTATATATATGTATAAGCAAAAAAAATACTCACAAGTAAGACAAGACATCCATCTGTCTTTCTTTAGAGATGATGTGTACAAAACAAAGGAAAAACTCAAGGGAATGATAGATAGTACTCCTATTCTTTCAGAAGAACTATTCATCCAACCACAAGAATACTCCAAAAAATAAAAGTAGAATATAACTATAGGTATGGTAACCAGCAAATTGAGACACAACACAAAGTTTGTACCTGAAATGCTCAAGAGTAATATACGAAAGATGATGAGAGCACAAAGTCTTCTCAAATTCCTTTACACATCAATAAAAAGAAAACACACTAAAGGAAATTATGGGGGCACAAAGTCTCTCCATAGTTGACTCTTTAAGACACCTTCTTGACTAATTTTACTAATCTTGCTTGTTAAATTAATGGAACAAAAAAGATATCACAACACAAATTCTGAAAAAGTCCCTTGCTTTCTTATTCCATTAACAAAATATGATCAACAGACTGAGTACAAAGTCTCAATGATACCTCTCAATTTGGGTAGAGTTTCATTCAAATTGTCAAAAAAGAGATCCTTTTACAATGAAAGAAAGTCCCTTATATAGCAACTTGAAGGACTCAGGAACAGTAATACATCATGATGCATTGGGAACTGTTAGGAAGAAAAGCTAGAAATTTGGGGAATTTTACCCATTTGATCTTCTCAATGTAGACAAACAAGCTATGCAATTGAAATATTACAACTTTCAATGTCCACCTGGCGATCTGATCTTGTCTTCATCACTCCTCCTTTCCTAGTTAATTGAAGCGAGTTTTGGATTCATTCATTGTTCTGTCTTTCCTCGCTTTTAGCTGGTTTTGGTCTTGAATTTTGGGAATGCATTCAGGTCTATAAATCCAAAGGATCAATAGCTATTTCATGGGCTTTAAAATTAATGTTTACATGCCCGTCAATGTGCTCTCAATGACTAGTTCACTATCCTAAATTTGACATCTTCGGGGGCATCATCCCTTGGTCTTCTTTTGGCTTTTGGCTTTGCCCTTCTAGATTGGACTTGCCCTTTTAGGCCTTGAGAAATTACCTATGTTGATTTGGAATAGCCTTTTACTTTGGCTGCCGAGAGTCCCCCGCAAGGGCACCTACCCTTTGGGGTCCTTCGACAGCCCTTTGCCTTGGCAGTTCTCGCGGACAAATCCCTGGGCTAAGGCTTCTTGTGAACTATCCCTCAGGAAAATTCCTAGGTGTTTTCTCCTATGGATAATTTCCATAGACATTTGTCTCATAGAAAATTCCCATGAATAATTTGTTGGGGAAAAATTCCCATGAAGTCTTTGACTAGTCTTCGGATCTTTTGAGCCTGCAGCCACTTAGAATTCTTTCAGAATTTTTGTCCAAAGGAATTCCTTCAAACAAAAGTCTAAAAGAGTTAAGTGTAAACCAATTTTTCAAATGCCTTAAATAAATTTGAAATAATTACCTTTCGGCTTCCTTGAAAAATGACCCTTTAGAAGGGTGCTTTTCTTGATTAAGTGTCCTCCGTAAGGGCACTTGTCCTTCGGGAAGTTTCCTTTTGCATTGAACCACCCCTTTGAACCTTGATGTTGAACCAATTGGTTGAACCAAAAATGGTTCAAGTTGATGGTTTAATGAATTAAACAAGCCGATGAACTAAACATTAAAATAAACATAATGAACTTGCCTTTGAACCAACAGTAACTTTGACATTGAACCAATCGGTTGAACCAAGGCTTTAAACCAATCCATTGAACCGGTTCAATAGTTTAACGAAGCACACCAAGCCCCTTTGAACCAAATGTTGATGAACCATCCAATGTGTCAAGTGGTTAAACCAATCATTGAACCAAGACGTTGAACTATTTTGGTTCAATAGTTCAAACAAAGCTTTGAAAAATGTCTTTGAACCTACTGTTGAACCTATAGATGTTTAACCAAAGGATGAACTAAGAGAATGAACCAACTGAGTGAAATATTTGGTTAAACCAAAAAACACTAAGAGAAATAAAGCGTTGAACCATTTGGTTAAACTGATCTATTGAACTGTTCCTTTGGTTAAACCCACCATTGAACCTTGAACCCATTGAACCTTTGAACGAAAGTGGTTCAATGGTTCAACAGTTCAAGCCACCTTGATTTGACCAAATGTCTTGAAGCCAATGAACTAATTAAAGTGATTAAACTTTGAACCTTAATGAAGTGCTTAACTCTTGAACTTGTTGAACCTTGAACCTGTTGAACCTTTGAACCAAAGTGGTTCAATGGTTCAACGGTTTAGTGGTTCAAGTCTCTTTTTTGTACTCAAATGCTTGTCGATGAATATTTTCAACTAAAACAAAGTTCTGAACCAATCCCAAAGAATGATTAAGTGTTGAAAATTGATTCTTTTGACTGGAACCACCTATAGAAGCCTTTGAACTTGTATAAATGAACCTGCCTATAGAATTTGTAGATACAAAGTTTGTAGAAATCAATCATGTAAAACCCATTGAACTTGACTAGCAAAGTCTGTAGATTTTCTGAGAATCTTGGAAAATGAGGAATCTGAATGTCTAGGACAATTTTTAAAAAATGGAAGAGACAATTTTGGTTTGTAAGACCAAAATAATTCAAATGTTGTCCCAAAAATGAATGCTACTTTTGGGGGACAACAGTTGGCTCCAGTTGGAGAACTTTTATCAATTGCAAAATGAGTTGAAAGGAGTAGAATCCAGAATCTCCAGTGTCTTCATGTGTACCATTGGGCTTCAGAGTCATACTATTCATAAATGAAAGGCATCAAAAATAGAAACAAACAAAATAAGACATAATTTAAAACTGTACAAATATACATATATACAGAGGCAATGATCTAATAATTCAAGAGTTGAAGTATTTCAGATGCTACCCATTATGGGGTAGAGAAAAGAGTGTGCCATCTTGGTATTTAAATAAAAAGTTATTTTCACCCATGTGCTGATGAATTATGAATGGACCTCTCCAAAGGGAGTCAAACTTTCCATGCATCCCCTTTGGTTCTCTTCTTTTGTCCCATAGCAGGACTTGATCCCCAATTTGGAAATCACAATTTTTGGCCTTCTGATCAAAGAGTTTCTTTACCAGACTTTGATGAACAGAAATTCTGTCCACCACCATGATTCTTTGTTCCTCTAGCTGAGTTAGGCACATGATTCTTTTGTCAAAAGAACTCTCATATGTCTAATCTTCAATGGCCTTCACCAATTTCAAGGCTGGTAACTCTAAAGTGATTGGTATCTCAACATTAATACCATAAAGAGGTTGAAAAGGGGACATACCAATTGCCCTCTTTGGCGTGATCCTGTCTACCCATAGAGTGTCAACCAATGCTTTGTGCCATGTCCTTTGATTATCATCTACTAGCTTTTTGATAATAGTTACCAAATTTTTATTGCTGGACTCAGCTTGTCCATTCCCTTGTGGAAAATAATCAAAAGAATGAGAGAGTTTAATTCCATAATGAAAACAAAATTATGTAATCTCTTGAGAGGTGAAACAAGCTGCATTATCAATAACAATTTTGAGTGAAACTCCAAACCTAGAAATGATATTGTCTTTGAAGAAGTTGCATACAACTTATGAAGTAACATGCTTAGTTGGAATTGATTCTACCCACTTGGTGAAATAATCGGTTGTTGTAAGGACATAATCATGTCTAGCACTTGAAGATGGGTTTATTGTTCTAATAAAATCAAGTCCCCATTACTGGAAAGGTTCCTCTATGATTACTAGCTTGAGAGGTAGGGCAGCCAACTTGGGTCTTCCAACAAATTGCTGGCAAAGTTCACATTTCCTCACCCACTTATGTGCATCTTGAAAAAGAGTTGGCCAATAATACTTGGCTCTTGTGAGCAATCACAGGAGTAGAAAAATGTCCTCCACAGGCTAAATTATGGAAAGATTTCAAGAGCTGGGTTTGTTGCTCTTTATCTACACAGCATAGGAATACTCCATCTATGTTTCTTTTATACAGGCCATTATCCTAAAGGACAAAATTGGTAGCTTTTAATATGATAGTCCTCCTTTCTTTGTAATACAAATGCAAGACATTCACTGTAAGTCAAAAAATGAGCAATACCTGAGTACCATTCATTGGTAGTAGAGACAAAAAGGACTATTGGCATATTGTCTACTTTAGCTTCTTCACGATGTGTATCTTCTGGCTTATTGTCAGACATTAATTGGCAAAGGCCTTTACCTCTAACTAGCTTTGTCGACTTGATATCCAGATCAAATTCTTGGATCTTTGCAATCCAATTACCTCTCTTTGTGCCAAACTCCTGATGAGTTAATATAGAATTGATTGTAGTGTCAGGAACTAAGGCTATAGTATGTGAATTCAGAATATAGAAGCGGAATTGTTTGACTGCTTTCACCAAGGCATAGGCGTGCTTCTCTATATTTTAATACTTCATCTCATGGGTTTTGAGAGGGCAACTAATGAAAGAGATGGGGGATTCCATACCTTCCTTGTCTTGTTGAACAAGAATCACTGAAAGAGTATGCTCAGATGCATAGTTGTATATAATGAAATATTTGTGGTAATCTGGACAAACCAAGGTAGGGGCATGAGCAATGGTAACCTTGATATCTTGAAATGCGGATTTACCTTATTTAGTCTAGCTGAAGGTTGTCTTCCCTTTCATCATGTTCATAATATGTCTTGTCTTCTCAACAAATTTAGGAATGAATCGCCGTAGGAAATTCACTTTTATGAAGAAAGAGTGAACAACATTTTTACTTGTTGGTAAATTCAGCTCTTGAATAGATTTGACTATTTCTAAGTCAATCTTTATACCTTCTTTGGACACACTGTGTCCAAGGAGTTTTCCCTCTGTCACTCCAAAAATAGACTTCTTAGGATTCAATAAAATACCATTCTGGTGGCAACGTTCTAGCACTTGTTGTAAGTGGCATACATGATTAGATCGACGCTTTGAAAAGATAGTTAAGTCATCAAGATATACCACTATGAATTTGCCAATCTCATCTTTGAAAGCCATGTCCATAGCTCTCTGAAAGGTATAACTAGCATTTATTAATCCAAAAGGCATTTTTTTATATGCAAATGTACCCCAAGGTGTGATGAATGCAGTCTTGTGTTGGTCAGCTTCAGCAACTTCAACTTGATTATAGCCTAAGAAGCCATCTAGCATTAATAACATTTCTGATCTTGTTACTGTTTGAAGTACTTGGTCCATGATTGGTAAAGGGCAATTATCTTTCAAAGATGATTGATTTAGATTCTTGAAATCTACACAAATGCAAATTTTGCCATTTTTATTCCTTACAGGTAATATGTTCGCAATCCACGTAGAATGATGGATTGGGAAAATAATTCTAGCATTTAACATTTTCTGTATCTCAGACATAATAGTACCTAAATTTTTTGGATTGTATTGTCTAGATTTCTACTTGTAGGGTATTGAATCAGCCTTGAGAGGAATGTGATGGTGGATTTCATCAGGTCTAAGAGACTTCAGGTCTTCATATGAATATGCTATGACATCAATGTATTGACAGAGCAAAGAAGTGAATTTGAATCTTTCTTTAGGTGTACAACACTTACCAATGTTGACCATTTTGGAATTTTCTTTGTTGGTCAGATTTACTTGGTCAAATCCTTGAGAGAAATTTGAATATGTTTGCTATTGTTTGATGAATCTATCATGTTTGTCAAATAGCTTCTCAAGAGAAACCAGGCCTTTAAGAATTTTGTTTCCTTTCAGCTGTAAGAATTCTTCATTTACATCTGAACTAGATTCAGACTTCTGAGATTTGTTGCTTTCAAAATATAGTTGTTCAAAATTGTATTTTTGTTCTAAGAAAGTAATGGTCTAATGATCATCATTGAATTTTTCCAATGATTAGTATTGTTAGGAATACTTGGTCTATAGACCAGCTCAATGGTATACTTGGCTTCTTTAAAATCTGAATGAGGAACTAAGAGAGTTCCTGAAACAACAAGTGCATCAGCTCTGTCATTAAACTCTCTTGGAATGGCAAAAATGTTGAAAGCATTAAAGCTTTCAATTTGGTCCCAAACCAAGTTACGATAGTGGCATAATCTCTCATTCTTGGTCTGATATAAATTTCTCACTTGATAGACCACTAATTCGGCATCCCCTTTAGCATGAAGAAACTTGACGCCTCTTTCTTGAGCAACCTTCATACCCAGCAACAATGATTCATATTCAACTGTATTGTTTGTGTTGTTGAATTGTAATTTATAGGATGAAGGAAACATATCTCCTTGAGGAGATATCAAGACAATCACAGCTCTGAAACTAGTAGAAGAACAACTATTATCAAATTCCAGAGTCCAAATCTTATTAGACAATGATTTTACTTCAGACTTTCCCTCATCAGAGATGAAGGGTCTTTCTTCATGATCTGTATATAAAAAGTAATTACTCATACCTATGGATTCAAAAAGGATTTGAGCTTCAGGAGCTGACGTCTTGGTAACTACATACTTTGCTTCCTTTTCAAGAAGTAATCTCTTCATCACGCCTTGGACAGGGATCCTTGCCTCAGATAGATCCATGTTTAGTTCTCCTCCCACGTCCTTGCAGAAATTCCATCCAAGCAAAATGCCATAAGATGCTAGGACGTTAGCCACTAAGACAGTCATTTCAATCCTCTTGTCTGGAAAGGTTATGAATGTAAATTAGACATCTTTGATTTGCCCCAGCAATGGTACTTGCTTATTCTCCATGGAGAAACATCTCCCAAATGTCTTGGTCAGTGTGAGACCAAGAGACTCAACAACTTTAGTAGGCATGACATTACCAGATGTCCCTGAGTCTAATATACAGTTACTCAGCTTGTGGCCATTGATTAACAAGGAAACATAGAAGGGTTCTATTTTTCTAAGAGCAACTAGAGGAGTAATGACCAAATTATTTGGAATATGCATATTCATTAAAGAATCAAAAGTTACTTTTTTAGCCTTTTATCCTACTGGGATGGTTTAATTTTTAATGTATTGAACCAGCTTATTCAGTTGATCTGGATTAGACTGTAAGTATTCAAATTTAGACATCTGTATTTTTGTCTTTTTGACACAATCAATTATGTAAAATGGTTGAATCAAGCTAGGTACAGAGACAGGTATAACTTTTTGAGTTTTTAGAGGGATAGGAGGTGGTCTAGTTTGCAAATTAGAAGTAGAAGGGGAAGGCAAAACATATGTATTTACCTTTTGAGTAATGACTGGATCTTTTGATTGAAAAGGCAGAGCTATCCCACACTTGACAATTGTGACTACTGGCTATGGTTGCTCTTCTGTCTTCTCTTTATCAACCTGCTAGACTGATTGGTTCTTAGACCTGGTAAACACTGCATATGATCCATCTGAATCTTCTCCTTTGATTTTGGGTTCATCCTGGTACTTCAAGAAACCAATGTGGGAGTCGCTAGCTGATTCTTCTTGACTATATTTAATAATATCAACGTCATTTTCTTGATTTAATTTAGGTTGATAAGAGAAATTTGATTATGCTTCAAGATATCCTATTGCTGAATTGGTTGGAGGAGCTTCCAAGGCAAGTTTCCCTTGTGGGGGAGGAAGACGATTTTGTTGTCCTTGGTTTCTAACAACATTGCCCTGATATGATGGATTTGGGAATGTCCTTCTATATGTAGGAGCAGAAGATATTCCTTGAGCCATTTGCTTTTTGAGAGCAAGCAACTCATTTGCTAATTTCTACACCATTGGATCTATGGTGTTTGTAGATGCAAATTCAAAAGATGATGAAGCTCTGTTTCTATTGGGATCTCTTCTTAGTTTCCCTACTAAGATGAGATCATATTCTACTTTAGTGGTCAAAAGTTGAGCTACAACGAGATCTATTTGACCAGCACGTCTCAAGAGAAAACTGACTTCAAGTAGCTCAAAATTAATGAAAAAGCATTTGAGATTCTCAGCTATAGGTCTAGAAATTATAGGGATTCTATTTCTCAATTTATCAAATTTAGTTATGAAGTCTCTCATAGGCTCATGTGGCTCTTTCTTCATCTGTGTAAGTTGAGCCAGAAGTGTATGTGCATCTTCTGCAGGTTTGAATCTAGCTTCAAACTTAGCTATAAGAGTATTCCAATTAGTTACAGATCGAGCCTGTAAATGGTAAAACTAATTTGCAGTAGCACCTTGAAGTGTTTCAATAAAAATCCTAACTGCTACATCCTCAAATTCTACTCTGATTACTCCACAAGCTATATTAAATGCTATAATGTGTTCATCAAGATGAACTTTCCCATCACCATAGAATTTAGGGAAATTCTTCCTAGAACTACGTGGAAGCTCATGTAGAGGAAGAGTAAGATTGAGAGGACCAAAATCATTACCCCAAGGGCCTTGAATTGCCATTATAGGATTCTGAAAAGGAGGGATAACAAATCTCAAAGGGGTAATTATAGGCACAACTTTATCAATAGTAGAAGTAGATACTTCGTTTGGTAATGGAGATTTGGCTTTAGTAGTTTGGAAGCTCTTAGTTTGTTGGAGATGAGATGGTGAAGGAAACAGATCAAAATCACTTTGTTGTACCAACTCAAACACAAGATTAATGATACCTTTAGCCCTTTGGCTTCGTGTATACCTTGAATCTACCAGATTGTAAAACAAAAATGGAAAAGAATTGTCCTTGCTTCAGTTAAAGCTTGGGGCTTTAAACTATGTGTTCTTTCCTTGTTAATATGGAGGTGAATTGTCAGGATCTACCAGCTCTGAAAAGAGCACACATGATTACCTTTGTATAAGCAACTAAACATGGAATTTAACTAGAATGCACAAGTAACTAGAAATAAGAAATAACATAGAATATGAGAGACAATACCCAATTGTATTAATACTCTTCCAAAAAAGAATTACAATGAAGAGACGCCACACTCTTCCACACCTTTTAGGCTTCCCACACCAAGTGTATAGTAATTCACTTTCAAGAGTTCCTCTCTCAATTACGATCCCAACACAACTCAAACACAGAGTTGGTGTTCACCTCCACTAGTCAGTATCACTACTGCCAGTACCACCAGTAAGTGACAATCACTACCAGTCCAACTGAGTACTCCACATACTCAAGGTCTGAGTACACACTATACTCTAAGTAAATCCCTGTGATCTTGCTCCTTGTTGTGTTGTTGATCACCTTGATCCTGGTGCCACTTGCAGATCAACCTAGTTCTACACACCTACAAACCTAGACCTCACACACACACACACACCTGTAAATCAACTGATCTTACTTACCATGTAGATCTCACCTGATCATGCTATACCACAGATCAACTTGGCCTTACACACCTACCGATTGAGATCATACACACCCAATTCTACAGAACTAACACCAGCACCCCTGTGGATCTTCTACCAGATCTTTCTCTCCCACATATCTACCTGATCATACACACTTGGCACTATGGCACTAGGAAGAGCTAACCATGCTCTCTTCCCTTTGAAGGAGCTAACCTTACTCTCTCTATCTAGCACACTTTACAATACAGCCTATGGGTCTATTAAATAGCTCCCATACAAACAATAATTAGACATCCAATTACAATAATTAGAACCACAGCTCCAAGACTAAAATTAGTCCTTAACATGCAAACAACTGGTTCATTAACAAACTATTCATGAAACTGATAGTTTTAGAACCGCACAGGCAATCAACATCGGTCCCTGTCTGTCTGGAGATGACCAACGTTGGCCGACTCCTGACCGATGTCGGTTGCTACTTTTCTACCACTGACCGACGTCAGTCGGCCTAACCGACGTCGGTGACTGTGACACTCAAAAACCTCCATTTCCATGTTTGTATCAGTGAAGCTTTTAGCTCCACAACCTAACAATCTCCCACTTGGAGATAAATAGCTACACCTGTACCTATACCTATACATCATCTAATTTCTTTCTTGGCTTGTATCCCTCTTCAAGCTCAACTTTGAAGACCAACCACCACAAATCCTATGGTGCACCTCCTGTCATCCAAGTAACCT
Organism: Torreya grandis; assembly: GCA_037957365.1. Classification (NCBI taxonomy): domain Eukaryota; kingdom Viridiplantae; phylum Streptophyta; class Pinopsida; order Cupressales; family Taxaceae; genus Torreya; species Torreya grandis. The sequence continues at coordinate 278,709 of JARHVA010008226.1, forward strand.
ACCGCATCTGCATCTACAAACCCATGTAGAAAATAACTTGACCCTACATAACATGTACACCTACTGCTGGTCCCTCTCAGATACCTGAGAATCCACTGAACTACCCTCCAGTGCTTCTTTCCCAGATTGGCTCCAAACTTGCTGACAACTCCCACTGCTTGGGAAACCTTAGGTCTAGTACACTTGTACCTAACCTCATCATGTGATTGGGAACATAGTTTTGTGAACTGTCCATCCATAGGTGTGCTAAACAATTTTTCATCCTACATCTTGAACCTCGCCACTACCTTAATCACACAATCATTTGGAGACAAAATTAACCTGTGATCTTCCATGTCTCTAGAAAAACTCATGCCAAAGAATTTCACTCCTGAATCCTTCCTGGCACACATCTGAGCTACATTTACCTTTAGCTTAGAAAAACCCTGCATGTGTGACCCTGCAACAAGAAAACACACAACATACAGTAACAAGATGATGTTGCAATCATCACTCAACTTGGTAAAGTAAACACAATGGTTACAATGACATTGACTAAAGCCACGCTTTGTCATCCACCTATCAAACCTGTTCCACTGTCCTAGAGCTTCCTCAAGACCATATGACCTAGCCTTCTGTCTCACCTATCCATTCACTCTATTCTTTAACCTGGGAATCCATTTGCCTTTCAGTGCTTTCTCAGCTGACAACCCTACCAAAACTACTATTTGGCTCTCCAAGGAATCAAATTCTTGAGTCATGCCATGCTCCCACTATTTTATGGACTCTACTTGCATCAAGGAAGATGAATAACAAATTTGAGGCTTACTTACCCTTTCAGTCCTCCACATGGGCATCTGAGACTCCTTGACAGCTTGTTGTCCACCCAAAATTTGTTCCAATGACCATCGTCGAACACCACCTAGTCTGCATCCAACTGACGTCAGTTCCATGCGACTACCCTGACTACCGACACTGGTTCCCTGACTGACGTCAGTGTCAACTTTCCCAACACCACCAACCTCAGTCTACACATGACCAACATCGATACATGTCTAATCGATGTTGATTCTCACCTGACTGACGTCGATACCTGTGTTCTCCTGTGAGTGATGACTTTCACCCGTGAGCATACTTTGGATCAAAACCATGTCCAAATCTCCTTTGCTCTGCCTAGAAATGTCCAGCCCCTTGAGCTGATCTCTGTCCATCATCCCCTCCATAAACACCAAGGCTTTCTAGTTTTTAAGTTTGTCAAACACATTTGACTTCCTCTTAAGAACATGCATCTCCTTTTTACTCATGTGACCAAGCCTACAAAGCCACGTCTTTGCAACAGAAGGAGAATTAGTAATATAAGTAGATAGATAAAGAATACCTACTTTCTTACCACCTACTAATTCAAGTGCATCCTTGGTGACTATCCAAGAATCTACTGTGAGAGTAACTATGCAACCCTCATCACCCAACTTTCCTGTAGAGATTAGCCTCCTCTTTAGAACTGAGACCTGCATGACACCATTCAACACCCATATGTTGCATGTCTACAATTTCAGCTTCAGTTCGCCTTTGCCAACAATTTGGCAAGGCACACCAACCCCGAAATAAATCTTTCCAAAGTTCCCATGGAAAAATACTCTATTTGGCGTTGCATGGAAAGAGGCAAAAAAATCTAAAAAACAAGATTCTACTTTATCTAAGAAACATACAAGAGCAACCCATGCATCAATACCTATAACCTCTGCATCTTCATTTACTTCATGCTAATCTCCTACCATCCAGCAATCTTTCTTTACCTACCCTTTCTTTCCATAAATCTGTAATTGATTATTCTTGCTATTCTCTTTCATTCTCAGCTTACTTTCTTCTGCCATTGCTATACTCCCACTCCAACAAAAACCTTTGTGAGTGACCTGTAATCAAAAACCACTTAACACACTCTAAAACCAAGGTGTTAGTGAACCAAGCTCTACCGCTTGTTAGTGATCCTAGCTCTGATACCAATTGTTAGACTGGTATCACATGGAGAGCCTCCAACCAAGCTCTGATACCAGTTGTCAGGATCTACCAGCTCTCAAAAGAGCACAAATGATTACCTTTGTATAAGCAACTAAACACAAAATTTAACTAGAATGCACAAGTAACTAGAAATAAGAAATAACACAGAATATGAGAGACAATACCCAATTGTATTAATACTCTTCCAAAAAATAATTACAATGAAGAGACGCCACACTCTTCCACACCTTTCAGGCTTCCCACGCCAAGTGTACAGTAATTCACCTTCAAGAGTTCCTCTCTCAATTACAGTCCCAACACATAACTCAAACATAGAGTTGGTGTTCACCTCCACCAGTCAGTATCAATAATGTCAGTACCACTAGTAAGTGACAATCACTACTAGTCCAATCGAGTACTCCACGTACTCAAGGTCTGAGTACACACTGTACTCCAAGTAGATCCCTATGATCTTGCTCCTTGTTGTGTTGCTGATCACCTTGATCCTGCTGCCACCTGTAGATCAACCTGGTTCTACACACCTACAAACCTAGACCTCACACACACACACACCTAAAAATCAACTGATCTTACTTACCATGTAGATCTCACCTGATCATGCTATACCACAAATCAACCTAGCCTTGCACACCTGACAACCAAGATCATACACACTCAATTCTATAGAACTGACACCAGCACCCCTATGGATCTTCTACCAAATCTTGCTCTCTTACAGATCTACCTGATCATACACACTTGGCACTGTGGCACTAGGAGGAGCTAACCATGCTCTCTTCCCTTTGAAGGAGCTAACTTTGCTCTCTCTATCTAGCACACTTTATAATACATCCCATGGGTCTATTAAATAGCTCCCATACAAATAATAATTAGACATCCAATTACAATAATTAGAACCATAGCTCCAAGACTAGAATTAGTCCTTAACATGCAAACAACCGGTTTGTTAACAAACTGTTCATGAAATCGACAATTCTAAAACTGCATAGGTGAGCGACATTGGTCCCTGTCTATCTAGAGATGACCGACATTGGCCGACTCTTGACCGATGTCAGTTGCTACCTATCCACCACTGACCGACGTCGGTTGGCCTAACCGACGTCGGTGACTATGACACTCAGGAACCTCCATTTCCATGTTTGCATCAATGAAGCTTTTATCTCCACAACCTAACATGAATGAATAGGCTATAAATGGATAATGGGTATATTTCCCTAGTGGATTACCAAAAAATATTGGTTGAATATTTTGTCTATCAACATACTGGTAAACAAAATAGGTCTGATCAGCCAAAGTAGGAAGATTAGTCATCAAAATGTGCAAGTTTATCACATCAGAAGGAGACTGCTCTCTCCTCTCATCAAGGGGAGGTTCCCTGTGGATATGCTATATATATGTATAAGCAAAAAATAATACTCATGGGTAGGACAAGACATCCATCTCTTTTTCTTCAAAGATGATGTGTACAAAATAAAGGAAAAACTCAATGGAATGATAGATAGTACTCCTCTTCTTTTAGAAGAACTATTCAGCCAGCCACAACAATACTCCAAAAAATAAAAGCAAAATATAACTGTAGGTATGGTAACTAGCAAATTGAGACACAACACAAAGTCTGTACCTAAAATGCTCAAGAGTAATATATGAAAGATGATGAGAGCACAAAGTCTTCTCAAAGTCCTTTACATAGCAATAAAAAGAAAACACACTAAAGGCAATTATAGGGGCACAAAGTCTCTCCACAGTTGACTCTTTAGGACACCTTTTTGACTAATTTTACTAATCTTACTTGTTAAATTAATGAAATAGAAAAGATATCATAGCACAAAGTCTGAAAAAGTCCCTTGCTTTCTTATTCCATTAATAGAATATGATCAACAGACTGAGCACAAAGTCTCAATCATGCCTCTCAATTTGGGCAGAGTTTCATTTAGATTGTCAAAAAAGAGATCCTTTTACAATGAAAGAGAGTCCCTTATATAGCCACTTGAAGGACTCGAGAATAGTAATACATCATGATGTGTTGGGAACTGTTAGGAAGATAAGCTAGAACTTTGGGGCATTTTACCCATTTGATCTTCTTAATGTATATAAACAAGCTATGCAATTAAAACATTACAACTTTTAATGTCCACTTGACGATCTGATCTTGTCTTCATCGCTCCTCCTTTCCTAGTTAATTGAATTGAGTTTTGGATTCAGTCATTGTTCTATCTTTCCTCACTTTTAGTTGGTTTTGGTCTTGAATTCTAGGAATGCATTCAGGTTTGTAAATCCAAAGGATCAATGGCTATTTCATGGGCTTTAAAATTGATGTTTACATGCCCGTCAATGTGCTCTCAATGGCTAGTTCACTGTCCTAAATTTGACATCTTTAGGGGCGTCACCCCTTGGTCTTCTTTCAACTTTTGGTTTTTCCCTTCCAGATTAGACTTACCCTTTCAAGCCTTTAGAAATGACCTATGTCGAGTCAGAATAGCCTTTTACTTTGGCCACTGAGAGTCCCCTGCAAGGGCACCTGCCCTTCGGGGTCCTTCAGTAGCCCTTTGCCTTAGCAGTTCCCATGGACAAATCTTTGGGCTAAGGCTTCCCGTGAACTATCCTTCAGGAAAATTCTCAAGTGTTTTCTCCCATAGATAATTTCCACAGACATTTATCCTGCAAAAAATTCCCATGGATAATTTGCTTGGGGAAAATTCCTGTGAAGTCTTTGACTAGTCTTCAGATCTTTTGAGCCCGCAGCCACTTAGAATTCTTTCAAAATTTTTGTCTAAAGGAATTCCTTCAGACAAAAGTTTGAAAGATTTAAGTGTTAACCAATTTTTCAAATGCCTTAAACAAATCCAAAAGAATTACCTTTTGGCTTCCTTGAAAAATGACCGTTCAAAAGGGTACTTTTCTTGATTAAGTGTCCTCCGCAAGGGCACTTGTCCTTCAGGATGTTTCCTTTTGCATTGAACTACCCCTTTGAACCTTGACATTGAACCAATCGATTGAACCAAAAATGGTTCAAGCTGATGGTTCAATGAATTAAACAAGCTGATGAACTAAACATTAAAATAAACATAATGAACTTGCCTTTGAACCAATAGGAACTTTGACGTTGAACCAATCAGTTGAACCAAGGCTTTGAACCAATCCATTGAACTGGTTCAATGGTTCAATGAAGCGCATCAAGCCCCTTTGAACCAAAGGCTGATGAACCATCCAATGCATCAAGTCGTTGAACCAATCATTGAACCAAGATGTTAAACTGTTTTGGCTCAACGGTTCAAACAAAGCTTTGAGAAATGTCTTTGAACCTGTTGTTGAACCTGTAGATGTTGAACCAAAGGATGAATTGAGAGAATGAACCAACTAAGTGAAATATTTGGTTAAACCAAAAGACACTGAGTGAAATAAAGCATTGAACCGTTTGGTTGAACTGAGCCATTGAACTATTCCTTTGGTTGAACCCACCATTGAACCTTGAACCCGTTGAAGCTTTGAACTAAAGTGGTTCAATGGTTTAACAGTTCAATGGTTCAAGCCGCCTTGATTTGGCCAAATGTCTTGAAGCTGATGAACCAATTGAAGAGATTGAACTTTGAACCTTGATGAAGCACTTAACTCTTGAACTTGTTGAACCTTAAACCCATTTAACCTTTAAACCAAAGTGGTTCAATGGTTCAATGGTTTAGTGGTTCAAGTCTCTTTTTTGTACTCAGATGCTTGCTGATGAAGATTTTCAACTGAAACAAAGTTCTGAACCAATCCTAGAGAATGACTAAGTGTTGAAAACTGATTCTTTTGACTGGAACTGCCTGTTGAAGCATTTGAATCTGTATAAATGAACCTGCCTGTAGAATTTGTAGATACAAAGTCCATAGAAATCAATCATGTAAAACCCATTGAACTTGACTAGCAAAGTCTGTAGATTTTTTGAGAAGCTTGGAAAATGAGGAATCTAAATGTCTAGGACAATTTTTTTAAATGGAAGAGACAATTTTGGTTTGTAAGACCAAAATAATTCAAATATTGTCCCAAAAATGAATGCTACTTTTGGGGGATAACAGAAAACATGTGATCCCTCTCGATAATGAATATGAATCCCAACATGAAGTTTTAGATGTTGGTATCCCTATAGAAGAGGAAAAAAAAAGTTTGACACAAGAGAATCATGATGAATTAGACCTTGGGTGGGAAGATGAACTTCCATTATATATGGAATAAGAAGAAAACCAATATAGTTGTCATGGATTAAGCCTTGATGAAAATTTTTAGGATGATCATGTAAAAATTGATCAAGTTGTAACTAAGTATGAGATAAATATTCATGAAGATACCTTGGTTATTATCCTTGTTGAGCCTCATGAGGAAGATCAAAGTTTGTAAAAAGTTATAGTGGCTTATAGTAAGAGATAGAGCTTGAAGAATCAAAATTATTACTATGTCATGATTCCATTAAATATTTTGAAGTTTTGGATATGTTTTTTATCCCTAAAGATAAGGATAAAGAGGATAATGAATCTACCATCCCTTCAAGTGATCAAAAGGAAATTGCCTTTTGGGAGGAACTAGAACTATTTTGCTCAAGCTTGGATAGTAAACCTATAGTCTATGAAGAGAATGATAAGACAAATATTTTGGATAATGAAAATGGTGAAAACATGAGTGATAAGGATATTTAAGAAAAAATCATAGTTTATATCCTTTTTAAATCTCATGAAAAAGTTCAAGAGGGCCTGGATGACATTTGGCAGTCCTATTTGGACATGCTCAAGGAATTTGAAGATCTCAGTAGGTTAACACCTATATAAAAATAGAATGAAGTTGTTTTTGAGAGGTGAAAATATATTATAAAGTCAAAATTCCCTCCAAATGATCACTAAGAGGTCTAATTTCATGTTGTAGAAAACTTTGAAGGAGATGACACTACTCAAAGGGAAAAAGTTCATGATAACTCTTGACAACCATACCTTGATACAATTCAAAAGGTTGAAGTTTTTGTAAGCCAATATCTCCTAAAAATAACATTTATGAAGAGTTTTTTACCTTTTAATAACATGATCCTAAGGATCCAATAGAATCCAATGTTGATACTACCTCCATGAATCAAAGTGTGGTCACATTGGAGGTCTCTCTCATTGAGAAAGAGTAGCATGATGTAAGCTATGAAATTTTAAGATGAATTTGTCTGTATATGAGACATGTTTGATGATGATAGTTCACTTGAAATAATCCAAATAAATTTGAATCCAAATAAAAGGTTCATAGAGCAGGCATAATGTTCAATAAAGCATCATGCCCATCACTCTAAGTGATCTCATGGAGGAGATCTTAGAAATTTACCTTTTGATCTAGGAGAATAAGACCTTAAAGGTTAGTTCTATATAGTAATTTCTTGTTTTGTCTTCCCTAAGTGATTATTATCATAGTGTGTGTCTTTTTTGTTTTGGTTATCTTGTTGGTGTGTTTTATTTTCATTTGTTGTGTGTGTGTTGAATGCAATAAATTATATCATCCTTTTAAAGAAGTTACAATCAGCTCTGAAGATCTAAGTCATGTTTGAGTGAAGTGATAGGTGACTCTATAGCACAATAGATGCATGAGACTAATAGTATAGGTTCATAGTAGGCATACAATCCTAGGTCACCAACTATGTTAGCCAAAATTGACCACCGAGAGTTAGTACATTTCAAAACTTTATTGTCATGACTCTAGCTTTTTTGATAGCCTTTATTAGTCATGATATTGATGTTATGACTTGTCATAATAAAGTGTCTTGTCAAGTGTTTTTTGGTAATTTTAAGGTCTCTTTCAAGGTATATATAAGGAGAGTGAGTCAAATACCTATTCTTGTCACCAATTCCCTTCATTAGAGTCTCATGACATGTTTTAGCAAGGATTAAGGTAGTTTTGGAAAAATTAAGGTAATGGTTACCTATGAAAATTAGAAGGATCAAGTGAATTTTGATGTCTCTAATATGTTTCCAAGTTATTCAAAGGTGTTATTTTCATTTTCCATGTTGGTTCAAGTCAGTTTCAATGTACAAAAAGTGGTGGGAACTTCTAAAGGCCAAGAAAGTGAAATATAAAATAACAATGCACTTGCTAAGGGTTTTTAAAGCAAGTTTTCAACATGGATATGATTAGTTCAGGTTAGAAAAGGATGGTGTTAGATATTTATGTTATTTTTAGGGCCAAATAATGCTTTTGGAAACACTAATAGGTCTAAAGAAGACAAAAAATGTTTCATTTCCTTCATCGAGCTCCTTGTAAGCTAGTGAAGGTCACTTTCAAATGCACAGTTCATGAAGAGTAAGAAGATTTAGATATAGTTCAATTAATGGTTGATATGGTCCCTTATGCCATTCAAACATGTGTTAAGAGTTTAGGTATTAATGGGCTATACTCTATGAACAATCACTAAGAATTTTAGTGCTCTTAAACCCCTTTAAACCCCTAATAACTTGGTTTCAATAAATTTCAAAGAATTTTGGATCTTGTTGATGAAAAATAAGGATTTTTTTGAGGTCTTTTAATATTCAAATATTCTTTGTAGACCATTTTACAACATTTATTTGGCACGTACAAGCAAGGGAAGGTAAGAATATTCATATGTGATAGGATTGTAACTATATATGATGGCTATATTTAGGGTTTTAGTGGATTTGAATGTTTATTACCTAAAATGGTATTTATAAAACCTCCATAAACCTATATTTCTCATAATAATCTATTCAAGTGGTAGATATCAAACATAAAGTACAGAAAGCTGAATATGAGGGACTTTAGAGCCTAAAAGAAGATTTTTCTATACATATAGAGTTATAATATCAATAAACAAATCAAATATTAGTTTCTCATGATAATATATATTATTTTAAACTTGAATTAATGCTCTAAAACAAATTTCCCAAGTTCTTCATAAACCTTTTAGAGGGAGTAAGATCTTATTCAACAGTACACAGATAGTTAGTGAGATAGAGCTTAAAACACTTATGTAGGTAATTGGGGTTAAAGGAAAAAAAGGAACATATAGAAATTAATGAAAACTTATTAATATAATTAATATCAATTTTTTAGGAGGATATAAATACATAACTCCCAGATCAGTATAGTGAAGTCATATGAGGAATAAGGCATTCAATTGACTATGTGCACCTATGACATAAAGGACTAAAATAGAGCGTAATCTAGTATACATGATATAAATCATGTGGATAACATAGGAAGTGTATTAAAAAATATCCAAATTTGTCTTAATATGTTTACACAAGTGTCAAAAATGGATAATTACATCAAAAGAGCTTAAAATCCCTCCCGAGGCTCTTCAAACATAGAGACTCAGTTCATAGGCATGGTGAAGTTTTAAATGTATGGTAGGGTTATATTCACATAATAATATATATTTTATGAATTTATAGTGAATAATTTATAATAAAATATGAATACCATAACTATTTTTTCTCTAGAACCCTATCTTGAGTACCTACATACAAGCCTACCTGCACAAATTTGAAAGAAAAGAGTAGCTTTGAGTTGGAAGTTGAATACTAAATGTTGTGAAAAGTCAAGGAGATAATTAATAATTACTTCACATTTATTAAATTATATTTAATATATAATAAATCATTTAATTTTATCTACTCTAAAACTTAACAAGGTGATAAGCCTAAAGAAAACCTATAGGCCTACTAAAGAGCTACAAGTCTGCTTCCAAGAATTGAAGAGAGTATACAATATTTGTATTTGGATTAGGGTTTGGATGGATAATAAAGTTTTTTTAAATAAATGAGATACCATGGATCATTTTTAATATTTTTATATAGTGATTAAAAAGGACAATAAAATTCACTTCCCACTTAACAATCTTTAAATGCATACAAAATTTTGAAACTTGACATGTTAGAAAAATATGAAGATTGTTCAAGGGAAAATGACTATTGAAAGAATTGAGGGGAGTTTTGGAAGACCTTACACATGTATAAAAAATATTTTAAGTTTTATAAAACTATTCTTATACTTTTTTGTTCACTCTCGACCTACACAGGGCTGTGTCAAGACCAACTTGGGGCTAAAATATTGCATTTTGCATAACTTGAGTTTCAACACTTAGAATTTCATGAAAATTTGTAATATTATCTAATTTGATGTGATATAAAATATTTTTGTGTTTTTGGAGAATTTTAGTATGGTATAGTATGGTCTATAGTACTGTGTGTTTGTTTTAGGTCTAAAGAGGCCTAATGGTGAAGGAGAGTGTTGAGTTAGTAGGTCTGCATTGAGAGCCGAGTCATGAAATTTTGGGGGAAGATGAAATAGGGTAAAGGGTACTCAAATATGTATTTTTATTTCCTATATTGTTTTCTTATCATTCAAACCTAGTATCTTTGTGTCAAAATAGGGCTACAAGCAATATGCCTTAGGGAGATCAGGTGTGAAAGTTATGAATTAGATTACATAATAGAGGTGCATATATGATGGGTTATACATCCTAAATAGGTTTCCAAGATAAGTATAACTAGTTATACCCCAAGAATATGACTTGTAATTCCCTAATCAAGAATAAGGTGGTTATTTCAAGAAGTCTTGATGAGTCATCAAGTAAGACAAAAGCTCTTACACCACCCTGATGAAGCCATCATAAAATTAAGTTCACACATGTTGAATAGAGATTTCAATACTATTTCTTGGTAGGTTTTCTTGTTTTTAACTAGTTACATGAGTGCTTGGTATCCATCATTAGTTATTGACACCTCTCTTCCCTCTCTCTCTTTTTCTTCCTTCTATATATATACCCAATTTTGGCATTGTTGAGGATCCTTTACAATGCCAAAATTAGGTGTGTGTGTGTGTACACACACCTAATTTTGGCATTGTAAAGGATCCTCAACCTGAATATGGTGAAGTATTACTCTTAAAAACACTTTTAATTTTCATATTGAAGTATATGTATGTTGATTTATATCCTTCTCAATACTATAATTAGTGTATAATTCATGGTTAGTTGATGAATCCTAGTAGTAGTGTCATAGATCTATTTTATTTTTCCTATCTCTTTACCTTCTTACAAGTTGTTAGCCATCTTAGAAGGTCTATGGAATTTGTTAGATGGTCTTTTATTGGATAAGTGTGGAGAGTGCCTCATTAGTGTCTCCTATGAGACCTCTTGATCATCCCATCTTGGTTAGTGTCTTGATTTTCACCTTCTTATTGAAATGTTGATCCTTAGTGCCTCATATTGAGTTAGTATGATATATTTCAGTATTTATTCATGTTATTTGTATAATATAGGTATGTAGAGGGTATTAATTTGGTGTATCACCTCCTTGTTATTATTTACTTTATTTATCTATCCTTTTTCCTACCAAGCAATAGGGTTAGTTCTAGCTTCAAGGTGAAGCATTAAGTGAAATAGCCAAATATAGAGATTCATCTCATTTATTAGGCCACCTATAACCTAGAGGTGTCTCCATGCTATCACCTAGGTTAGGAGTCTTGAACAACTTCCTCAAGGGTGAAATTTAGTGTGATAATAGTTCTAGCACACCTGGTAGGACAATGATTTTCATTCATTAAAGATTTATTGATGTTTCTCTTCAATACATTAGCCTTTGGAGGCATGAAACAAGCATCAATGGTGACTCCAAGTGAACCACAACTGGTATAAGTAGTCCAAGTGTCTAAAAATTATAATTTGGTATGTATTCTTATTCTTATTCTTATTTCATTCAAGATGCATATTTTATGCCTTCACATTCTTCATATTAGATTGATAGCATTCATGGCTTCACCCCAAGTGGATCTCAAACAACATCATATCAACCTAACCAAGGTTATCAACAGACCTTTTATTCCCTCTCCTAATCTAACTCATCCTCCTTGACAACCTAATTATCCCTTTAGTCAACCTTGTCAAATCTATATTACTCCTACTTATCCTCTATCAGAATTTAAATAAACCCTTTTAGATATTAAAATGAATATGAGAGATATTGATCGATAAAATGAGCTTGGTCTCATTATCTATAACCCTTATACTCAAAATATAAGCATTTGTATAATGAGGTATTTAGTGAATTTGACTAATTCTAGAAACCTACAGTCAAAGTGAACATGTTAGCTTTATTATAACATAAAATGTCTAATAAGTTGAAGCAAGTGCACACCAAATAGATGCTAAATAAATTTGAAAATAACACAATAAGAGAAATTACACAAGACAAAATGGATAAAACCAAAATTTGATTAGCATGAGATGGCCAAAGTGAGGAATACAAATAGGAGAGTACGTAACTCCTCCAAAAAAGGTGGACAAGGCAGCCCAAGAATAGAATGTAACTCCTCCATGAAAGGTGGTGACAAGGTGCCAAGAATAGAGAAGTAACTCCCATCAAGGGAGTTACTTATGACATTCTTATGACACATATGACACATCTATGACACACACCTCCACATAAGCTAGCCTATCCCACAAATGTAGGAAAACTCCATGTATGCACAAGAAATACAATTTCCCTAATTAATAAATAGGGAAAAATTAAAACCTACACTAATACCCCCACATAAGTACAACTTAGGTGGGTAGTGTGGAAATATAAAAATGGGTCCCGACAACTAGGCCTGATGAGGTACCCATGTACAAATGCAATCTCCCATAAGATAGAGAAAAGGAGAAAACCCATAGGAAAAAACTCCCCCCCAAAAGAGAGACATAAAAGAAAGAAGAGGATAAAAGCCCCCTGAAGATGATGCTACTATAAATGTGGACCGTACCCCAAGAAGAGCTCATAGATGAATGAACTTGCTCTTAGTGAAAGGTTTGGTGAAGATGTCTGCAACCTGCTCTGAAGACTAGCAAAATATCAAGTCAATAACCTAACTATGAATAAGCTCTCAAATGAAATGCATGTGAATCTCTATGTGCTTTGTTTACTGGTGTTGAACTGGATTCTTGCAAATTTGAATTATACTCTAGTTGTCACAATAAATGATGGTGGGCTACCTGATAGGAATGCCAAACTCAAAAAGTATCCCCTAAAGCTAAATAGCCTCAGTAGCTACATTAACAGGTCCCCTGTACTCTGCCTTTATGGATGATATGGCAATAAGATTTTGCTTCTTGCTAGACCAACTGATAAGACCTGAACCAAGAGAGAAACTGTAACCAGAAGTGGACTTGTGAGTCTATGAATCACCAGCCCAATTTGAATCTATATATCTAACCAAGTCAACCTCTATGCCAAATTTGTAATAAATCCCATATCTATGTGAACCCTATATGTAATGCAAGATCCTCTTAGTTGCTCTCCAATGTAGCTCGTGGGGTTCCTGCATGAATCTAGAGACAAGTCCCACTATATATGATATGTCAGGCCTGGTGTGAGTCAAGTAGATGAGACTACCAACAAGTTGTCGATATCGAGTGGCATCAACCAATGGTGAAGAACAATCAGCCTCAAGCTTGACTCCTGATAGAAAGGGAGTGGGAGATGGCTTGCAATCAGCCATGTGAAACTGAGCCAATAAGTCAAGAGCATACTTAGGCTGTGTAAGAGAAATCCCTGAATCTGACTATGAGATCTCGATGCCAAAGAAGTAGTGCAACAAACTCAAGTCTGTCATGTCAAATCTATCCTGAAGAGATGCCTTCACCACTACAATAGCCGATGAAGAACTCCTAGTGATCAAAAGGTCATCAACATATATAACCAAAATCAAGAGTGAATCATCCTGCCGTAAGAAGTAGCCATTAGGATCAGAATGGCACCTAGTGAAACCCACTGTGAGAAGGAAGGAATCCATCTTGGCATACCAACCCTGAGGGGCCTGTTTGAGGCCATATATAGATTTCCTAAGTATGCATACTAAGGAAGAATCTTGAACAAATCCTAGCAGCTGTTCCATGTAGATCTCTCCTCTAGGTCTCCATGAAGAAAGGTACTCTTCACATCCATCTGATGCACATCCCAACCATGTGTTGTAGTAATAGCCAAGGTGAGCTGGATAGAAATCATCTTTGCAATAGGTGCAAAGGTCTCTGAGTAGTCAATGCCTGCCACTTGTGAGAAACCCTTGGTGACCAATCACACCTTGTACTTATCAACTGACCCATCTGCTAAAAACTTGGTCTGATATATCCACCTACATCAAACCATCTTTCTTCCCTTAGGAAGTGAAGTCAAATCCCAAGTGTGATTTTTGATTAAGGAAGAATATTCTTCCTCCATAGCATTATCCCACTCAGGTACCTTTGATGCCTCTTGAAAGGTCTGTGGATCTAAAATTATAGAAAAGAAGGCATGTGGATCTCTCTGAAAATCCCCCTAGTACGTTTGTCATCTACAAGATCTCCTACCCAAGTGCCAGCACTCTCAAGTGTCTGTCTGGCCCAAAGTGGTCCAAAAGTGGGCGAGTCAAGTGCTAACTCCTCATCCTCTAGCTGACTAGAGGTGGATAACTCTGCATCACTATCCTCATTGTCTGAACTCAAAGAAGAAGAAGATGACTCTAGCTCAAGAACCTGTTGTGGCTGATCTGAATCTGATGAGGAATCATCATGAAGAAGTAGATCCGATGAGGGAGAAGAAGTGTCAAGTGTTGTGTCTATAGGACTCTCCTAAAAATGGACACTTCTCTCGATGAACAACTCATGAGTGACTAGATCTAGAAGGTGATATCCCTTAATACCATTCAAATATCCTACAAAGATGTAAGGCTTAGATTGACGTACCATAGCTTTGCATTTATTCTTTGGAATGTAGGCCATGGCTGGGGATCCAAAAACTCTAAGGTGCTCAACATTAGGTTTCTTTTTATGCCAAGCTTCAAAGGGTGTTATCCCTTTCAAAGCTTTGTGAGAAACCCTATTTTGAATGTAGCAAGCACAATTGATGGCTTCGGCCCAGTACTGTGGTGCTAAGGATTTGGAGTGAATCATATAGCTAGCCATTTCTTTCAATAACTTATTCTTGTGTTCTACAACCCCATTATGTGAAGGACTGTAAGTGATTATGTGCTGCAAATCAATCCCCTCTGTAGTGCAAAACTACTCAAATCTGATGCTGACATACTCCCTTCCATTATCAGTTTGAAGAACCTTGATGGATTTCTCACTCTATTTCTGAACAAGAGCCTTGAAATCTAGAAATTTTTGAAACACTTCAGACTTTTGTTTGAGAAAATATATCCAAGTGTACCTAGAGAAATCATCAATTAAAGTGAGGATGTACTTGCCCCTTGTGTAAGATGGTTTGGGAAAGGGTCCTGATACATCACTATGGACTAACTCCAAAGGTTGTGAAGCCCTCCAAGCTTTGCCTTTGTCAAATTTTGCTTCAAGATGCTTTCCAAGGGAACACCCTTCACAAAGTCCTTTTGATAATTAGACACGAGGCAAGCCAATGACTATGTCATTTTTGCAAAGTTGCTCAAGATAGTAGTAGTTAAGGTGGCCAAACCACTCATACCACAATTTTATAACTCCATCTGAATGAGTCAGTAATACAATTGGAGAAGAATTTGATGAAAAATGTGAGAAGGTGTATAACCTGGCTCAGTGATTTGCCCTACCCACTGCCATTTTAGTATCACTATGCAACTTTTTGATAGCCACTAAATCTGGTGAAAACTCAACTCTCATACCCCGACCAATGTGAGTGATTTGGTACACTGATAGGAGATTGGTTGAAAGAGAAGGAACACTCAGAACATTGTTGAATGTTCCTCCTTCCATTTCAACTGACCCTCAACTTGCAATGGAAATTGATGTGTCATCACCCAAACTAATTAAAGTCATGCTACAAGGCTCTAAAGATGAAAACTCAACTAGTGAAGAGCCCATGTGGTGAGAAGCACCCGAGTCTATGACCCATGAAGATGTAGAAGCTATAGTTGCTATAAGTGCCTTGCCCTTTTCTTTCTCCTTACCCTTGCCTTTTTCCTTGGTATAATCTTGGGTAGATGAATTCTGCTTGATGGACTCAAGAACACCTATGTTGTTCTTCTCTAGAAGATGAGTTAGGTGATCTATTTGTTTCTTCATGCATTTGTGTTCATCATGCCCTATCTTTTTACAATATGCACACTTAACCTTCTCCTTCTTAGGTTTAGTATTGGAGGATGAAGACTCAGTGTTGTTTTTGGTAGGATTGTTATCTTCTTTCTTCATCTCCTTTGTTGAAGTCTTATCCTTACCATTTCCAGCTATCAAAGCTTGGGGTTGAGTAGACTTCACTATGCCCATTTGAATTAGCTTATCTTCCTCCCTAGTCAAGTCGGCAATGAATGAATCCAAAGAAGGCATTTTCCATGTAGTGTCAAGGGCACTTTTTATGCCATGGAAAGTGGAGACAAAGACTGAATAGCTTGGACCTAACTTTGCAAGAATAGAAAGTATGAGTTGATCATCTTTATTCTATATCCCACATTCTTTCAATTTCAATCTAAGGGCCTTAAACTTAGTGAAGAAGTCCTATAGTGTGTCAAAGTTGCTAGGACTTAGACTTATGAGTTCATTTTTGAGCTCATGACCTCTCATCTCATCAAGCTTCCCAAATAACTTTTCTAAGGTGTCCCATATGTCATTAGGAGTTTGGGAGGATTCTAAGTGAAAGATATTTCCTAGAGACATAGACAAACTCAGTAATCCAAAGGCTTCATCACTACGGTTGTACCACTTGACCTTTTCAGCATCTGTGTTGGGTTCTACTTTTGTACCCATGGTGATCCTATACAACCCTTTACTTCTAAGAATGACTGACATTTTAACTTTCCATTCATGATATTTGAAGGGTGTTAGGAGTTTAAGTTGAAAAGAATCTATTTTTTAGCTGAATTTAGGTGAAGTTGTGTTGATTGCAAGTTGTGAATGTATGAAGAAAGGAGAATGAAAGCAAGTTGTGAAAAGCAATCACACCGCCCCCCAAAATATTGAGCCCCCCCAAAATATTCAAGTGCACACTCAAAAGATGTTGGAATTAGCTGAAAATGTGTCTTAGAGCAATTAGTGCAAGACTAAAGCAAACAGGATGTCGAACTCAGCTAAAAATGTGTCCTGGGAGACCCAAATTTTTGGCACTTTATAAACTAGTGCATTTTTGAAAAATAAAAATTCTACACTGTGGTGAATTGAATTATAAGCACTTTTGCAAAAAATAGCACCCAAAATTGAGCTACCATTTGCAAGATATTAAAGTTACAATTTTCTCGTAAACTAGTGTTTTTGCAAAAAAAAACACTAAAACATTTTTAAAAATGCCTATTATGGGGAGAGAAAGTGGCCTTCCAACCACTCATTGGATTTGGCACAGAATGAAGAATCCAAAGGATGTCTTTGTGAGGGGGAATTGGCCTCCTGCCAACTCAGGCCTCACCCTTCGTCTTTGTAGGTCGAAGATACAAGTTTGAATTCAAACCCCCAAAAATTACCAAACTGTCTAAAAAATTTAATACTCAGTCAAATTGACTGATTTTTATATTATCAAGTCAATTTTTCACTAAAAAAATAAATCAAAGACAGTTTGGACAGAATGGAAAGTGTCCTAGGGTGCCACATGGGACGCCAAGTAGGAAGGGGCATCCAAAAGCAAATAGTCAGAATTTATCTTGTACAAAAGACATAAAATAGACTTGTTAGAGGGCACCATACGGCTTGTCTGAGGGAAGAACTGAGGCTCAAAAAACTAGGCATAGAAGCTGGAAGGAATCAACAGATACAACAAGAATTAGCTTCCAAAAAAGAAGGCGCAAATCTGAATTTTTGCAAAAAATAAAAAAATAGACCTGTCATACGGCCTAAGGCACCTAGCTGGAAGGACGCAGCTGCAAACAAGAAAAGGCTAAAGGTGTTGTAGAAGGAAGGTGACTTGATGGAAGAGAGTTACTACTGTGCCTTGCTGGAGACTGTGGCGTGGTAGAACTCTCACAAAAAAAAGCGCAGTCCTTCAAGTTTCTACAGCCCTGAGCCATACGGCTTGCTTGGCTAGAACTGCTGTTGGAGGGCACACTGTTTGGACTGATCAGTAGCTGAAGTGGGCAGCCCCTGAAGTGGTAGGCACCTGGTCTGGGCTGGAAATCTTCACCCTTTCCACCAGAACAACAAATAGGATGTAGATTTTTGCAAAATAACAAAAAAAATTCCTCCGCCTTACTGAAGCCACAACAGACCAATCAAGATGTCCAAATGCCAAAGATACCAAAAATGATATTAACAGATTTTTTTTTTATTTTAGACCAAATCTAGAATAAAAAAATAAAGAGAACTCCATTCCTCTTGATTTCAAAATAAGCTAAAACCATAATCACACACAAGATTACCAGGAAAGCTCTGATACCATATCAGAGTTGTTGCCAAAATCCAGATAATATGAGTGCAATGGAGACGTGATCACACAAGTTGAAGCAAGTGCACACCACATAGATGCTAAATCAGTTTGAAAATATCACAATAAGAGAAATTGCACAAGACAAAATGGAGAAAACCAAAATCTGATTAGCATGAGATGGCCAAAGTGAGGAATACAAATAGGAGAGTACGTAACTCCTCCACAAAGGGTGGACAAGGCATCCCAAGAATAGAATGTAACTCCTCCATGAAAGGTGGTGACAAGGTACTAAGAATAAAGAAGTAACTCCCATCAAGGGAGTCACTTATGACATTCTTATGACACATCTATGACACACACCTCCACATAAGCTAGCCTATCCCACAAACGTAAGAAAACTCCATGTATGCACAAGAAATACAATTTCCCTAATTAATAAATAGGGAAAAATAAAAACCTACTCTAATAGTAATGAGGGATGGAGAAAGTGGAGGAGGCATTCATCATCCCTCATTTTAATGAAACCCTAGGTTTAGGGTTTTCCCTATAAGTGGGTATCTCTAGGGGTATTGCATGTCAAGGAAGGAGGGATAAGGAGTTGCACATTAATTTTTTTTATATTTATAATAACCCTAGATATTTTTTTATGACAACATGTGCAACTTGCACTACATCTTTCTCCCAATGCTTGGAAGTGGATAAAAGAGAGGTTTCCAATTTTCATAGGATGAAGGATGTGAATATGTATAAGGTTCAAAAGAGTGTCCTTGAAAAATGATAGTAGATGGAAACATGTATTTCATAGGGAGTATTTTGGTAAAGATCCACATGTGAGTATGGGGGAGATATGTGTTTATTTGGTTTATAATTAGGTTTATTTTTTTAATTGATTTGTAGGAACTATTTATATAATGTTTTAAAATCCACATAATAAAATTTTACATGGAGGAAGATATTGAGGATTTGGAAGAAGATATAAATGACACCATGGATGAAAATGAGGATGACTCATCGAAGGATGATATGAGAGTGAATGGGATTCATGACATGAAGATAAATTGGAGATTCTAATGGAATTAAAGTTAAGCATGTGTAAGCTTCCTGATTTTGTAGGATGAATTTTAATTAATTAAATAATGAAATTTCTCAAGACACTTATTGAATTGATTTTTGAAATCAAGGAAAATGTTGATAGTGAGTCCAAGGATGACAAGGACATGAAAAAAATGTGAATTGATTCAAGACTATTACTATAATTGGAGTAGAATACGATTATCCTCTTCATGAATGAACAAAATTAGATGGGGATTATTGTCTAATTTGAGCCATTCAAGTAATTCAATAATATTAAACATATCCTACATATGGAATGTGAACTTTCTTGCCTAAAATCTATAGGGAAAAAGGTTGAGAAAAAGGTGATGGTGATTGAGAAAAAGGACATAAGGGTAGTATTTTCTCTAAATATTTTTAAAAACATTAATATTTTTCTCACTATAATTATGAAATTATATAATGAATAATGTTGATGTGACAAGTGGTAGAGGAAGCTAAGAAGATGACCATTAATAAGAATAAATGCACCCCTATGGTGTCATGGCTTGCCATAAAACTAAAAGAAAAGAAGAAACCTATAACCAAAGAGCAATTTTATGAGAAGGTATTGCCACACATTTTGGTAATGTTTTTATTTATGATATTGCATAATTTAAGTTATAATAATATCATATTTATATGATTGTATGGCTTAGTAAAATATGGATTTTGATAATAGGAAAATTTTGGAATAATTTGGTTTTGTATATTTGGTTTAAGGTTTAGTTTTATGGGTTTTTTTTACATTTAGTTTTTAACATAATTAGTTATTGAGTTTTATGTTTTTTATTTGGTTCATGAATTTTATTTTGTGAGACTAGACAATATGCAAATCTATATAGAGTCATGGTTTGATACACACTAAAAAAAACCATTAACATGATGTAAGTGAAGAATAAAATCTTGGGTAGATGAATTCTGCTTGATGGACTTAGGAACACCTATGTTGTTCTTCTCTAGAAGATGAGTTAGGTGATTTGTTTGTTTCTTCATGCATTTGTGTTCATCATGCCCTATATTTTTAAAATAGGCACACTTAACCTTCTCCTTCTTAGGTTTAGTATTGGAGGATGAATACTCAGTGTTGTTTTTGGCAGGATTGTTATCTTCTTTCTTCTTCTCCTAGTCCTTGTTCTTTTTCTTCTTCTCCTTTGTTGAAGTCTTATCCTTACCATTTCCAGCTATCAAATCTTGGGTTTGAGTAGACTTAACTATTCCCATTTGAATTAGCTTATCTTGCTCCCTAGTCAAGTCGGCAATGAATGAATCCAAAGAAGGCATTTTCCATGTAGTGCCAAGGGCACCTTTTATGGCATGGAAAGTGGAGACAAAGACTGAATAGCTTGGACCTGACTTTGTGAGAATAGAAAGTATGAGTTGATCATCTTTATTCTCTATCCCACATTCTTTCAATTGCAATCTAAGGGCCTTAAACTTAGTGAAGAAGTCCTATAGTGTGTCAAAGTTGCTAGGACTTAGACTTATGAGTTCATTTTCGAGCTCATGACCTCTCATCTCATCAAGCTTCCCAAATAACTTTTCTAAGGTGTCCCATATGTCATTAGGAGATTGGGAGGATTCTAATTAGAAGATATTTGCTGGAGACACAAAAAAACTCAGTAATCCAAAGTCTTCATCACTACGGTTGTACCACTTGACCTTTTCAGCATCTGTGTTGGGTTCTACTTTTGTACCCATGGTGATCCTATACAACCCTTTGCTTCTAAGAATGATTGAAATTTTGAATTTCCATTCATGATAATTGAATGGTGTTAGGATTTTAAGTTGAAAAGAATCCATTTTTAGCTGAATTTAGGTGAAGTTGTGTTGATTTCAAGTTGTGAATGTATGCAGAAAGGAGAATGAAAGCAAGTTGTGGAAAGCAATCACACCCCCCCTAAAATATTGAGCCCCCCCCCCAAATATGTAAGTGCACACTCAAAATATGTTGGACTCAGTCGAAAATGTGTCTTAGAGCAATCAGTGCAAGACTAAAGCAAACAGGTGATTGAACTCAGCCAAAAATGCATCCCGAGAGACCCAAATTTTTGGTACTTTATAAACTAGTGCATTTTTGAAAAATAACAATTTTACACTGTGGATAATTGAATTAAAATCACTTCTGCAAAAAATGGCACCCAAAACTAAGCTACCATTTGCAAGATATGAAAGTTACAATTTTCTTGTAAACTAGTGTTTTTGCAAAAAAAACACTAAAACATTAAAAAAATGCCTGTTATGGGGAGAGAAAGTGGCCTTACAACCACTCATTGGATTCAACATGGAATGAAGAATCCAAAGGAGGTATTTGTAAGGGGGAATTGGCCTCCCACCAACTCGGGCCTCACCCTTCATCTTCGTAGGTCGAAGATACAAGTTTTAATTCAAACCCCCAAAAATTACCAAACTGTCTAATAAATTTAATACTCAGTCAAATTGACTGATTTTTGTTTTATCAAGTCAATATTTCACTAAAAAAATAAAGCAAAGATAGTTTGGACAGAATGGCAAGTGTCTTAGGGTGCCACATGGGACGCCAAGTAAGAAGGGGCGTCCAAAAGCAAACAGTTAGAATTTATCTTGTATAAAAGACAAAAAATAGACCTGCTAGAGGGTGCCATACGACCTGTCTGAGGGCAGAACTGAGGCTCAAAAAACTAGGTGTAGAAGCTGGAAGGAATTAATAGATACAACAAGAAGTGGCTTCTAAAAAAGAAGGTGCAAATCTGAATTTTTTCAAAAAACAAAAAAAATAGACCTGTCGTACGGCCTAAGGCACCTAGCTAGAAGGACGTAGCTACAAACAAGAAAAGGCTAAAGGTGTTGTAGAAGGAAAGTGACTTGCTAGAAGAGAGTTACTGTTGTGCCTTGCTGGAGACTGTGGCGTGGTAGAACTCTCATAAAAAAAAAGCGCAGTCCTTCAAGTTTCTGCAGACCTGAGCCATACGGCTTGCTTGGCTAGAACTATTGTTGGAGGGCGCACTATTTAGACTGATCAACAGCTGAAGTGGGCAACGCCTGAAGTGGTAGGCACCTAGTATAGGCTATAAATCTTCACCCTTTCTACTAGAACAACAAATAGGATGCATATTTTTTCAAAATAACAAAAAAAATTCCTCTGCCTTACTGAAGCCACAACAGACCAATCAAGATGTCCAAAGGCCAAAGATACCAAAAATGATATTAACAGATTTTTTTTTATTTTAGACCAAATCTAGAATAAAAAAATAAAGAGAACTCCACTCCTCTTGATTTCAAAATAATCTAAAAGCATAATCACACACAAGATTACCGGGAAAGCTCTGATACCATATTGGAGTTGTTGCCAAAATCTGCATAATATGAGTGCAATGGAGACGTGATCACACAAGTTGAAGCAAGTGCACACCACATAGATGCTAAATCAATTTGAAAATAACACAATAAGAGAAATTGCACAAGACAAAATGGAGAAAACTAAAATCTGATTAGCATGAGATGGCCAAAGTGAGGAATACAAATAGGAGAGTACGTAACTCCTCCACAAAAGGTGGACAAGGCACCCCAAGAATAGAATGTAACTCCTCCATGAAAGGTGGTGACAAGGTACTAAGAATAGAGAAGTAACTCCCATCAAGGGAGTCACTTATGACATTCTTATGACACATCTATGACACACACCTCCACATAAGCTAGCCTATCCCACAAATGTAGGAAAACTCCATGTATGCACAAGAAATACAATTTCCCTAATTAATAAATAGGGAAAAATAAAAACCTACTCTAATAGTAATGAGGGATGGAGAAAGTGGAGGAGGCATTCATCATCCCTCATTTTAATGAAACCCTAGGTTTAGGGTTTTCCCTATAAGTGGGTATCTCTAGGGGTATTGTATGTCAAGGAAGGAGGGATAAGGAGTTGCACATTAAATTTTTTTTAATTTATAATAACCCTAGATATTTTTTTATGACAACATGTGCAACTTGCACTACATCTTTCTCCCAATGCTTGGAAGTGGATTAAAAGAGAAGTTTCCAATTTTCATAAGATGAAGGATGTGAATATGTATAAGGTTCAGAAGAGTGTCCTTGAAAAATGATAGTAGATGGAAACATGTATTTCATAGGGAGTATTTTGGTAAAGATCCACATGTGAGTATGGGGGAGATATGTGTTTATTTGGTTTATAATTAGGTTTATTTTTTTAATTGATTTGTAGGAACTATTTATATAATGTTTTAAAATCCACAGAATAAAATTTTACATGGAGGAAGATATTGAGGATTTGGAAGAAGATATAAATGACACCATGGATGAAAATGAGGACGACTCATCGAAGGATGATAATGAGAGTGAATGGGATTCATGACATGAAGATAAATTGGAGATTCTAATGGAATTAAAGTTAAG
>JARHVA010008226.1:307500-320000 GCA_037957365.1 Torreya grandis
AATGAAGAATTTATTTACATGTGCATGTATTGAATTGTATTATGTAAATTTAATCACCTTAAATATGTGATTCATTATGTTAAGATGTGAGTTTGAGGCAATAATTATTTTCAATTTTACACTTTAAATGCCCAATATGTCAATACGATGATATTTGGAGCATTGGAGTTGATATTATCTAATATTCTAAGCTTAGAAAAAATTAATGGATTATAGCTCTAGTAACAATAATTTCTATTGCATGTTATTTAATTATCTTATGTCTTGGTATAGCTAAAGCTACAAGAATCCTTGTTCTCCAAACTTAACCCTTATACTAAATTTCAATAATGTATTTTCAATGGATTAAATTGCTTATATTATGTTTTACTACTTATTTTATTCTTATGTAGGAAGGAAATATCCTTCTAAAATTTAATTAAATGAAGTACCCATTGGTGATCAAGTTACAAAAGAAAACAAGACATGGTATATTGGAGAATGCATGTGTTTGAATTTTGATAGACATTTTAAATGGTTCCTATATAAATACATTAAAGTTATATTGTTTTCATCAATTATTCCACTTATTAAGATTTTAGTTTTGATATGTTTACAAGTAATTATTCTTCTTAGTTTATGGTGATTTTACGTTACATTTAGTTTTTCTTGTCTACTCTTGTTGGTAGTAGTATATACCTTCTAGGAAAGGGGCCATTTGTTTTTGGTGATAGACCATTAACAACCAAATTTGTCTTCTAGTCTTGTGTTATTTTTTGGTTTTTGTTTGCATAAATATATTTTTTGAGAGTATTTTTGGACCTATATTTCCATTTACAAGATAACACAATAATGTCCTATGATTTTTCACTACTTGAAATGCGTTATTTTTTACATATTACTTCTAATTTTTAGGATGAGTTATATTTAACAATTCTTAATCAAATGGATGATGGATTTTGAATTCAATCGATGTAATATTTTGGGATAAGATTTTTATATTCCATATTATTTTCATAAATAAAATGAGAGATGATTTACATTGATTGGGTATACTTAACAGTAGATATTCTATTAAAAATTTAATACTCTAAAATCATGGCATCATTTTAAGTTATTTGATAATTATGTCACTTGTAGTATATATGAAGTTCTGAAAAAGAATTCAAATTATAGATGTTTGTTGAGACCATAATTTCATTAATAAAATTTATTTTTATTTGATCAACTAATGTCCATTTATATAAATTGATTACTACACATGCCTTTTATTATTTTTAGAGTAGATAGTTTTGGATATTGTTGTCATACCCAAAATTTTGCTCGAGAAACACCTATGAGATTAGGTGTCCAAAAGAGACTTAAGTGAGAATAATGGAATTGTATCCTCCCATTTTAGGATTGATGCTCATTAAATCTAGGTCACATATTTCAAGTATTAGTCTTGATGATGTAACCTACTTGGAATAGATATCTAAAATATGCAATGCTACCACCAAAGACTCAATATCCAAATTGGTGAAAGGGGTTATAGTTTGCTTATTTAATCTAGTTTAACATATTTAAATCCTAGAGCACTAATGGGGTTTTATCTCACCAATTTATAAATGAGAGGGGAAGGGTTGCCTGAATCCAAAACAAACATAAAAGAGAGGGTAAGGTAAGGTAGAGAAGAGGTTCCTAGTTTGAAAAATATGCCAATGCTTTCAGAACTGAGGGCATGCCTAGATATAATTATACCATTGTATGTCAATTTTCATAAAAGGATCAGAATCTTAGTCACATAGGGAAGGAGTTTGGGTAAATGAATTATGCTTAAATTTCCAATATTTCACCAAATATAAACATGTGAAATGGGGTATATAATAAATTAACACACATGATCCTCCAATAAACTATATAGATCCAAGCACATAGACTTGATGAGTATTATAAAATAAATAATAATAAACTACAAATTAATCAAAATTTCATGAAAACATTCTAATTAATATATTCATTTATCCACATAAGATCACATTATCAATTCCTAGCACTAGCATCACTTCAAAAAATAGGAATTAGTAGACAACATCCATGAACACAAAATAGAGTTTGACATAAATATTAAAACAAAATTAATTCAAAGAAGTTTTGTGTACACAATAACAATCCATTTATAATAATGTAGACTAAAATATATAGGAGGATGGGGCTCATCTCCTAGTAGCATGAGATCCCCATCCTTGGCAATGATGGACTAAAAGTTTATTACAATTGATTTTAGTAGAATATTCCCCTTATCCCCACAAAATATCCCATCAAGCCCACTAAGAAAAATTAATAAGGATTTGGGGGTGAGTCACTTCCCAATTTCTTGGGACGTGCTTCCATACCTACTAGTGTGATTTCCGCTAAGTCAAACTCATGATCTAGCTTGTTATGGTTCATAGGCATCTCTCAAAAGATTAGCATAGCTTGGACTAGTAACCACTTATGGAACTAGAGTGGGTAACCCAAGACAACATTCACCTCAAACACTTGGTTAATGCTAATAATTGATTAGGTTGTCATCCCCAAAATCACCTTGGCCCTAACCATGTTGGCTTTTATCAATCTCCTTTGCATGGCCTTATTTGAATTAGGCCTAGTGGAATTTGAATTCCTCTTTTTCTAGTAAGTTATTTTTTAGGTAGAATAAAATAATGATGTTGACCTATTTGAAATAGTCAACATCTAGTCATTTCTCCTCTCAAAAGGCTTGATCATTATTTACATTGTATCCAACCATTCTTTAATTGAATTTGTCATAATTCTGACATAAGTTTGGTAGAGGTTTAGGTCCACCAAAGGCATGAGATTAATCTCCAAGAACATGCCCTTATTAAAAACCACAATGAGCTTCTTAAAATTACTATTCATATGGGAAACCCTCTCCAAATATGATTGGTTGCATTGGATGTGATATTTACTTATGTATATGGCTCTAGTCACCTTTATAAGTGTTGTAAAGAGTTGTGCAAGGGCTTAGTTAATTTGACCAATCAAGTCCATCGAGAAAGTGCTCCTCGCATATGACCTGAGTTCTCTAAATTTATATTTCATGTCTTTCATGAGATTCTTAGATAGATCATTAGTAGTTCAAAGAATTGATACAATATTTTCAACCATTTTATCCTCCTCACTAAGTATCCCAATCTCTTTATAAAATTCCCATTATACCTCTAGGTCACCTTGATAGACCATTTCTAGTCTCTATGTTTTAGTAGATGCCAAGGAACTAACCCAACTTGGGCCTATAGTAACTCCAAAGGTAGTGGAAGAGGATGAAAGAGGGGTGGTAAAGGAAAATGTAGATGGTGGAGGATTTGGAGGAGGAATAATGGATGAAGAGGAAGGAAGGAATAAAGGAGTGGAGGATGAGGGGGCATCAGAGTGAAAGGAGGAAGGACAAAAAGGGATCCCCATAAGAATAATTAGGCACACCATTGGTCATGAGTGATGATAATATATATACCAACAACACTTGGGAGCAACATGTTTAATAAGAACAAGGAAATTTTGTAGTTAAAGTTGAGTATTTAGGGGCCTGGGGTGATAGAAAAAGAGGACTAGGGAACAATTAGGGGGAAGACAAGTTGAATAAAATGGTGAGAGAGAGATACATTTTAAGTTTTATTGGGTATATTTTTCATATCATTTGGGTCCATGGTTATGGTTAAAGGATATATGGTGGAGATTATAACCTAAAATAGAGGGAGAATAAAATTTTCCTTTGTCTTCTTCTAGGATGTCATGAGTGGATCGACCTGTGCCAAAGTAATTGAGGGAGACAACATGATAACTAATATTAGAAAAACTTGTGGATTGAAGGAGTAACTACAAGTGGTGATAATATGGGAGTTATATAAACATAATATTTTCAAAATTTATCAATTACTAATGTTTTATATCTTTTAGGAATCCATCGATTCTCAATCTCTTTGAGTGCATGCCTTAAAAGGTGCACTAAGAAAGGGGCAGGTAAACCATTGGTGTTTCACAAGATCATTGTCACCTATACCACCACTTTATATCTATATAACCATCTCATATACACTTCTTTAATATTTTACACCTCATTATAAACTCTTCTAAGCAATTCACCATCTTACTTAGCCCCTACCATAGGCTAAACCACTTTTTGACATTTACCAAAAATATTTGGCTTAGGTCAACCCTATATTATAATTGATATTTGAATGTTATATTTATAGGTTAGAATTGAATAACCTAGACTGGGACCTAACTTGTTTTTATCAATTAATGATATAGAGTTGAATTGGGTCGACCTTATTGGCTAAACTTTCATAAAAGTTTAGGGTTAGATTCATCTATATATAGACATCCATTTCCACCATTTCATAAGAAGATAAGAAGAAGAATATTATATTACGAACTTACTTATCCACCATTCTACTTGAGGATTATTTATTAGGGTTTCAATATTTTATTTGGAGATATGGATCTTGTCTTGTGGAGAAGTCATTTGGATACATAAAGAAGTTATGTAACTTAGAGCTTACTAATATTTGATATCCTTACATACCACAACAACCTATTTTGAAGCACCTTGGCCAAGGGAGATATTAAGGCTCAATACGTTCATATTCAAAGGTAATTATTCCTAAATTTATTCTTCATTTTTTAAAGTCAATAGATTTGCATTTTTACTTCTCTCCCATGCATAATATTTTAAATACATTGACTTGAGTATATATGTTCTATGAATGTTTAATTTATATGTTTATTACCCCCACTTTGTGCCAAAAGCTTTGGTGAGCACTACATTAAAATTTTATTTAATTTGCATATACTTAGTGAATATAAAAGCATAGGACCTATATAGGGTTGTTACATGGTGTTTCTTGACTAGAGGCTTTGGAACCATATCTAGTGATATTATTATGGTAAAAAATCCCTTAATTAGGTATAACAGATCCATCTTGGTCTTGACCCTGAATGTCTAAATGTATCAACAAATGGAAGTGTAAGTAGGATTTATCTTCTTTGAGCTAGGATTGAATGACAGGTGAGCTACATTTTCCTTTGTATACTTTTTGGTGAATTGATGTGAATCAAACTCTTGTAGTTTTTATTTCATCCATTTATTTTATCATCATATTATTTATTTTTATTTATAGAGTACATTGTCAAACATGTCGATCTAGTTCTAATAGATCGTGCATAGGTTTAACACACAATCACTCCAAAATGACTTTGTTATGTTTGTGCAAGTCTTCTCCAAACATAGGTGACTAGATCAATCAGCTCAACATAGCTTTATTATTCAGTTATAGGATTGTATACATAGTTGAGCCAGTCGACTCTATTCACAATTCTATTTTTTAGCATATATGTTCTTAAAAATCTATTGACCAAGTCAATCCTATTTATATAATATTAAAATTATAACTTGAGCAACATGGCATAAAATTTACAAACTAAGCATCTTTAAAAATAATCAAGGTTCATTCTTACCTTCTATGTCATTAAAATTTATCCATTTACATTATTATTTTTCACAAGTTTGCAATCTATAAAACTTTAACCCTATAATAAATTGGGTTGACTAACTTGCATAATTATGTAACATATCTTCTCTCTAGAAGACATAGTCAACCTATTTGTTTTTTAATTCCATATCTAGATTCCACAAAATAGTATCAAACCTATTGACTCTATTCTATATTGTTTACATATAGTGTCACCTGAACTAACTCTATAGTCTTCATAGTTAAAGGAGTTAACCTATCTTTCTAGTAATTAGTTCACTTTTCATTTTATATATTGCATGCTTAGGGTAAAAAACATAGATTAATTAGGTGGTTTTTTAATTTACCTATTTATTCACACTATTTTTATCTTTTACACACATTTCTAAATCAATTTAAACAAAAACACATTAAATATTTTCTTCCCAAGGTCTACCTAATTGGATTTCATCACCAAGGGGGAAGACAACTTAGTTTTATAGCCAAGTATAAACATATGGTTGATGGTATATATTGGAAAAGAACTCGACACCCTTATCATTGTGAGATTTTGAAGTGAGGGGGTATACCCCAATACCAAACCAATATAGATTTCTTTTAGCCTAAACTACATGAAACTATCCATATATTACTTTCTAGTTCCTTCTTATAGCCAACTCCCCATCACATCAATTTCAAAATTTATTATAAATTAATAACATTTAGGAATGACCAAATAGTTATAATTTACATTCAAGTTTGCTACTTACTCTTTGATCATTGTATTTTTTATTAAAAACCTTGTATTAGATAGTGTTAGTGCAAGGTTTGTGCTATGTGTTCTAATTAGATCAATCACATTGATCCAATTTCTTGTGTTCTTCACTTTATTTGCTTATATATTATGTTGAAAAAAATTCCCCTATTTTTATAAAACTATCATCCTTATCGACATAGTCTCTTATAGACTATTAATTTTTCTTCCATTTAGTACATAATCACCTTGTACAATTGTTTATCTTTTTCAACCAATCTAGTTTCTCCCTCTAGAGTACACAATCAACCTGTCTGACTATGTATCTTGTCAACCTATTTTGTTTCCTATCTTAAATTACACAGTTGATCTATCCAACTGTGTATCTTTTTCAACTTGTGTTATTTCTTGTCTAGCAATACACAGTCAACCTATATGACTATGTTCCTTTATTCCCTATTTTGTTTCCTATTTTATAGAACACTATCAATTGATTTTATTATGTATTTTATCACCTAATTATTCTTTCCATCAAGTTTTTAGCCTATTTCTTGCATCATGAATTTCTAATTTGAGGATAATAGAAAGTTAAATCAGATAAACATGACCAATTTTACCAATCCTAATAGGTTTCCAAAGATAAAACTTGTGGTTCCCACCTTATATGAAGGTAATGTCCATGTTTCCAATCAAACTACCAATTATGGGGCTCCTCCCCATTCATCCTCAAGTTGTAATCCTTTGTTCTTCCTAAAGATGAGTGTGATTTAGTGTACACAAATGAAATTATCTTCTTTATAAATGAATTTCCTCAACATAGAGAAAAATACCCTTTAACCATTTATAGTCTTATGATAGGTCCTCAAGTAGAAGAACCTTATTTACCCTCCCCTACTTTCTCTCACAGATTTGGGGGAAACAATTTATTTGAATCTTAACCTTTTCCTTCAATTTTTTCTCCTTCACACACCATGATAACTTCTATGACTTACTCAACCTACATGCCAAGTATCTCTACTAACATGGTAGGTTCAAATTTCTAGTGAGCTTATTCAAAATATACTTCCCCTTAACCATTCCACTAGTGTATATTTTGCTACCAATGCTAACCATGATATTAGTGCTTATTTTTCTACCAATTCTTATCATTCCACTATTTTGGCGCATGCCAATAGTCATCATGCAACTCAAGCCATTAATACTAATACTAATGCATCACATTTTATACACACTAGTCAAAATAATACCTAAAATAACCAACTCTTATTACAAAAACTCAATCAAATTCATACCTTTCAAACCAAAAATGTAAATCAAATGATGCAAATGAGAAACCATCTCATTAACCTTCAAAACCAACCTCAATAGGTTTTATGAGGAGATCAAAATCGGAATGGCCCTAGACCCCCTAGGTATTCCCATGTTAATATTATCCCTCAACCACCCCTCATTAATAAAAAAATTAAACATCTAAAAAACAAACCTCTTTTACCTCAAATTTCTAATGCTAACATCAGAGGTATCACACCCACCATCACCTATAATTGTTCCACCTATCCCACATTGCACTTAAATACATTTGGTAACCTTTATAAATATTGGGTCAAACTTAATACCTTTACCACTACAAAAATATTAGCTAAAACACTCTCACAAGATGATTTATATTGATACAATAAATGAAAAACCCATTATATCACTAGCCTTAAAGACTAGGTTAACTCACTAGTCCAAGAATTTCAAACTAGTGATCTTATTGAGAATAACTTAGCTCACTTTATAAATTGTAAACAACTTAAAATTGAAACAACATAAGACTTCATCAAATGATGTAATAAATTGTCTAATAAATTTGATCATAATATGGTGGATGATATCCTTTTCCACCTATTCACTAATGCTCTCTACCCCAAATTACAATATTGGGTTAGGACTCTCTCTCCAAGAACTTTGGAAAAAGCTTTTGGCCAAGCTAAGCAATAAGACTTCCTTACGCATCAATTTAAACCATATCAACCTAAAATAAACAATCATATTCCCATTAAAAACAAAAAATATCATGCAACTAATGATAAATTACCAATACCTATGACATTATTCACAAAATTCATGAAATTGCTCCAAATAACACTATGGAGCATGTTCCCACTCTAACCAAGACTCCTACATTTACTCAAATGAATAACACTAATATCCAAAAACCATTATCCTTATCCAAGCTTCAAAATATTCTTCCAAGACCTCTACCACAAGATCTTAACCCTACTCATCCAAAGAAATCTCGGTATGACCCTAACAAATTTTGTTGGTTTCATGGAAGTTGGGGCCACTCTCATGAAACTTGTAAACAATTACGTAATATAACTATGGATTTTATTATTTATCTAAACTTTGATAATGAAACACCTATTTTCAAGCATCAACAAGCATATGACATAGCTTTTAAAGCCCATGAAATGAAAATTAAAAATTAAGATTTAAATCAAGCTAATGATCATCTTACTATATACAAATATCCTCTTCTCAACCATCAAGTTAACACTAACAAGCCTACTCATTCTAAAAATAATGTTGAAATTATTATAGACCTCACTACTAATGAAAAAAATGTGGTTAATATGACTAACATGTGAAGATTAGTTGTTTTTATTGACTCGAATACACCACCCACATATCACACCTCTTAACCATTTTGCATCATCTAGGATAAATCACATTTCCTTATATTATAATTGGGGCAAGAGGACCTTCTAACCTTCCAAGCACCACTCTTAACAACTCAGCTTGATTATACCTCTCATACTATCTATACTCTTCCCCCAACATCCACTCAATAAGACAATAATCCCCAAACTTCCAATAGTATTTCTTTAACACAACCACAAGAAATACCTTAACCAACAATCACACCACCTCAATTCAATAAAACTATTTTTACTCAACCCAAACCAACTACACCCTATCGACATAAGTTTAATTGCACTTCCAACCCTCATTCACATGAGCTCTTAAAAAAATATGTTCCTATATCTATCATTATTCCCATTGGTGATGATGAATGGGACACCATTGTAAAACTTTCTCATCTCCCATCTCAAATACCTTTCCTCTAATTAATGAAAACTTTCACCTATCATCAAAACTATTTAATGAATTATTGTTTTAAATGAACATCCCTCATCCTCCTCTAGTAAGACATGAAGCTACCTTATCTAGATCTAAATATATTATCCTTTAGCAATGTGAAGAGATGTCCACACATGTAGATGAAATAATAGACACTTCTTTTTCCCTTAAGTTTCCTATTTATTCCATGATTCTTAATGAGATTCTACTTCATGCAGATGATCCTCCTTTATTCATCATCATCCAAATTGGTGATATCTAGGTTATTCATACATTAATTGATGAATGTTTAGGTACTTGAATTACCTCCATTTATTTCATTAAGACACTTGGATATCCTGAATGCATCCTCAAGTACACACATAGAACATGTCAAGGATATGATAGAAGGTAAATGCCTCCTCTAGGTTACATGTGGCTTCCCATTATCATCCCTCATATCACCATTCATGTGAAATTTATGAAATTTAACTTTTCCTCTCTTATAGAATATGTTTGGTAGACCTTGGACTCATCGTATGAGATTAGTCACCTCATTTGTGTGCCAATGCATCAAATTCCCCCATAATAGAGCTATTTACAAGATTCAAGGAAACACAAACCCTTAGAATTTTGAATAATTCTAGGAACATGGTGCCTTTAAAATTTATACCCTTGAATCTTTGGCCTGGTATCCCATTTAGGGAATCCTAAGTCTTCAATTATCTAATCAATTCTACCTGATGTTATAATGGTCACCTCGAATTAATCAAGAACATTTCACCTAACTTCTTAGTTTTTGATGATGATGAGCTAGATGAGAATAGCCTCAAGAATAAAAAAATTTATCTATCCCCTCAAATTATTACCAAACTTCCTCTCTCTTTAAAACTTTGATCTCATTAACCACCTATCAATGATATACATGTTGTCTTAACTAAGACTAGACATTTTATCCATCATGCATCCTTTAATGATAAAGTAATACCTACATGTACCATAGACTTGTATACACTTTAATATGATTATGGTTATATTTTAGATGACCTATTTTTATTCAATCTTTTCCAAGCTATAAATTCCAAAATTATTTTATATTGCACTTTTTCATTTTAGTATTTTCATTTATCTTTTAGCATTCCTTCATTTATAGTACCTAATACTAGTCTTCTTCCTATTTGTCATTGGGTAGAGATGGAGTGATCCCATGGAACACCTCCAATTTAAGTATATCCTCTTAGGATAATTATCGTGTATCATTCCATGATAGGTCCTTACCATCTTGTTAGATACTAGGATACTTCTAGTTTGTTTCCCCTAAAGATGCTAACTACTATTCTTAAGCCTTCCACATGACCAACTTCACCTTCAATTGAGTCTAGTCCAGTTTATACTCCACTCTACCTTCAAATGAACCTATTTTAGTTTATATTCTATCCCCATATTCCCTTGGTAATGGACTTCTTCATTTTCCATAACCTGCCCAATGGGCTAATCAACCTTATTATGATATCTATAAAGTTGTCGATCATTGAACCAAAGAATGTTAGTTATATCATCTTACCTTGGCTTCTCCTTCTACTTATTTAGTTATTAGGACCCAAAATCCTACTAAAAACATATCTATTACTTCCATGGGATAGATAATCACTCTTCCAATCATTTCTATAAACTTAGGTAGTATATTGACACATTGCATCTAACCACTACTTAGCCCAAAGATAAGACTATACCTCCTAAGTTATTACCATAATATATCCCTAAATATGGGGAGGTATAATGTCTTTGAAACTAATGTGGTACCCATCATATTTATCCCTATCATATTCTCTATAAACACCTATGTTATCACCTATAATTGACACATGCACCAACTATTCCTCTTTTTATAGGTCACTCATGCAAGAAGGCTCCTCCTTCTCCATTGATGGCACCTCCTTCTTGACCCACAAATACTATTCATATTAGGCACCTATTCCTCTCCTTGATTATCCTATGCACAATATCCCTTATGATCATGATCCTTCAACTACACCTACATTTTATGTTGAGGATATTGGGAAATAAGTCTTTGCATAACTTTCCATGAGGATTAATGAGACTCTAACTTCCATTAGGATCTAACTTCATAGAGATGTTTTAGATGTCATGGATATTATTTGTGGTCAAATTTATCAGTATTTGTGAACATGGTATGGTGTTCTTTCACATTTTTTTCATTGAAATTTATGATTAGATTTGTGATCCACTTTTATATATCTTATACACTTGACTATGTGTCAAATTTGGTTTCACCTATTTATTTTGCATGGATATTTATATTATGCTTTATGTGTTTTATGTGGTTTCATTTGATTTCCTCTTTTCTTATGACTTATTATTGTTATTTTCATGATTTCACACTTATGTTTATAATTTCACTTCTTTCATGGATTATTTTCTTTTTAAAATGATTTTTTTAGTCTTATCTTACTTTAAAATTAGATAATTATTATTGTGACTTGGTTATAAAAACCTTAATTTACTTAGTAATCTTTCTCTACCATATGAACAATTAGAAAAAAATATGTCTCATTGTACTTTTATTTATTAATCTAATTTGGATATCCATTTATTCCTTTATATTCCTTTCACATAGTAAGCATACATACATTTGAAATTTGTGATTACATATTGGTTCATAGGTAAGCCTAAGTGTTTAGTCAATCATATATTTGGATACTTAGCTTATTTTAAACCAAAGTCTAAATATCATTCATGTGTATCAATTATATCACTTATTTTAGTTACTCTAAATCTGTATGGAGGAAGAATCATAAAATCCATAAAAATTTTAAAATCCAAATCATCTAAAGAAAAGACAATCATTCAAAAGGTAACATACAAATTCAAAAGTCAAATCACACTAAAATACATGATTCATATCACATATCTTATTTTTAATGGAAGATTAAAATACATAATTGGATTCATGATAGAGTCAAGGTCCATTGGGGTGTGGTAGGCTAGTAGATTGGGATAGGAGAATAAAAAAAATATTTTAATGCTACTTACTTTCTCACACAAGTACCCAATCTTCATAGTATATCGAAGGCTCTATAATACATCCTAAAGAATAGGGAACATGTTGTGGGAAGGTAGGTCCATTTTAATTTTCTTTTTCATATAAC
>JARHVA010008226.1:325000-430000 GCA_037957365.1 Torreya grandis
TCTTATTGTAATTTATTTAGCTTTAGCGTTATGTGTTTTATGTTTTTTTCTTAAATCACCATCCCATATTACACCTGAGAGACATATGATGAAATTAGAGTGGGGAAATGTATACACATAATATTTTCAAAATTCATCAATTATGGATGCTTTCTCTCTTGTAAGAACCCATTGAGTCTTAATCTCTCTAAGTGCACACCTTGAAAGGTGCACTAAGAAGGGGTGGGCAGACCAATTGTGCTTTATAGGATTGTTTTCCCATAAACCACCACTTTTTATCTACATAACCATCTCTTATACACTTGCCTAAGCTTTTTCACCTCCATTAAACACTCCTCCAAGCAATTCACCACCTTACTTAGCCCCTACCTAAGCATATATCCCTTTTTGAAATTTACCAAATAATATCAGTGTGGGTTGACCTTGTATTCTAATTTGTATTTTCATGTTATAGGTCTAGGTTTCCTTGACTGGCCTAAACTAGGACCTAACTTATTTTTATTAGTTAACAATATAGAGTCAAATTGGGCAGACCATGTTAGCTAAACTTTTAGAAAATTTTAAGGTTATATTCAGCTATGTATACACATCCATTTATTCCATTTCAAAGGAAGAGAAGAATAAGAATATTATATTATGCATCTAATTATCCACCATTCTACTTGAGGAGAATTACTTAGGGTTTCAATAATTTATTTGGAGATACAGATCTTGTTTTGTGGATAAATAGTTTTGATACATAAAAAATTTGTGTAGCTTAGGTCTAACTTATCTTTGATATCTTTACAATAACCTCTTGCAAAGCACCTTGGCCAAGATAGAGATTGAGGCTCAGTGGGTTCGTATTCAAAGGTAAGTATTCCTAACTTTGTTTTTCCTTTATTATAGTAGATATATTTGGATTTTACTTCTCTCCCATGTATTAATATTTTCTATACATTGACCTGAGTATAGATATTTTATGTATGTTTACTTTTCATGTTTATTCTCTCCACTTTATGCCACAAGATTTGGTGAGCACTAGATTAAAATTTACTTCACTTTACATATACTTAATGAATATGAAAACATAAGATCTAGCTAGGGTTAGTACGTGGTGTTTTTTTACTAGAGGCTTTGGAACCCTCTTTAATGATATTATTGTGGTAATAAACTCCCTAGTTAGGTCTAATGTATCCATTTTGGTCATGACCCTAAAAACCTAAATGTATCAAACAATAGAAGTGTAATTAGGATTTATATTCTTCAATCTAGGATTATTTAATAGGTCAGTTGCATTTTCCTTTATATATAGTAGTGATTTGAACTATGTATATAGATGCACTTATTTTTGAGGTGGCTATTGGGATGGTTGAGGTGGGGACATTACATGGTTTCCATGCTAAAGGAGTGGCTAATGGATATTATAATGTGGAATCCATGGTGTATGTTGGCATTATGAATCTAGGATCCACTAATATTTGATCCATCACTAGAGTTGTAAAATCTATTTGAAATAAGCTGAATACTTTGGGGGTGAGGTCTATGTAACTGAGCCTCATGGAGACCAAAGGTGTGTTATGGGGATTCCTATAGGTGGAATGGGTTTATTGGAGAGGGATTGTGAAGTGATAATTTTGAACATTAATAAAGCTAGGGGTACTTGAGAATATTGGGGATTTCTCACAATAAGAACTAGGGGGGGCCTCATTAGAACAAGGATGGTAGGAACATAGAATCTTGGGGGTGGTCCCATGGGTTGTCAAGGAGTGGTATTAGTTGGGGAAATAATATATATTGGTTCCTTTTGTTTATCCCCTTCCAATATTTCTTCAAGGTTTATATCAATTTATAAATACAAAACTTTCACCACCTATGGTTGGGTGAACCACACAAGTGTAGGTGGTGGAGCTAGAGTTGAGACTTGGGGAGGTGAATCCCATGGAGGTGAAGACATTGGGAAGCATTATAGGATTATATTAGAAATATGGGTGTAATTTTCTAAATGTCTTCTCCCATCTAGATTAGTGCATGCCCTAAGGATGAATATAGTGTAGGTGATTTCATTGTAAGAACCTAAAGATGAGGCAACAACCTTTATTTAGGGACTAGTCTAGATTGGGGCTACTTTCCTTTGTTTTTTTATTCCACCTATGATTATCATCATTGGTTGAGTTGATATGAATATCATCATCTTTTTGAGGTGTATGGTGATATGTGATATCTATCTAGTCCATGTAATTTTCCACATGTGTGTTAATAACCCCATGGGGATCCCATTATCTATGCTCTACCCTTCCCAAGGTGTTTTAATTCTTATTCTACTCCATCTTCCATTATGAATGTATATTATTGTATTCATGATGGTGAATGAAATTAAGGAAGTCTCGACACACATTTTCATAGTGATTAAGTGAGTAACCCATGACACTCTCAACCAATTGATAAGTAATCACTTATTCTGTAAGGAAATCCATGACTTGATAGAGTAGGAAGAGTGGGGATTACCAGATACCCTCCACCTAGATGATGGTGTGATCCATATAATACCAGTAGGATCTTATGGGTAGGATCATCCTCCTTATCTCATATAAGATTTATAGCATGGGCATATCATTAATTCTGATATAGACCATAGGGTAGAAGGACTTAGATGTCTTAGATGTGGTTGTGTAATGCTGCATGTATAAATTATAAAATACCATATGAACCATATAGTAGGAAGGGGTCTATGGTGGAAACATAAAAGGCTTAAACATGAGGGTGGCACAAACTACATCCACAAGATAGCTCATTATATACAAGTTACCACCTCCTCTAGCCCATTGATACCCATGACTAGGTTGAAATTGATAAAGCTTCAGAGGTCCAAGACTTGATTTACTTCAAGGATGATGCTTAGTAGGGGCACCCAAAGGATGTCAACATGAACAACATCATTTTATCCTAATAATTGATTTAATAAGAGCATCACAATGTGAACTCCTTCTTGGAAGGTACAAACAATGTATGAGTTGATATTGTCCTTCTTAACCCACTTGTTGTAGTTAACAACCCAGTCCTAGAGAATCTCATATATTTCTTGTGTATTAGTCCACACATCTACTATTTTATGATCATAAACTAGGGTATACTATAGGATATTATATTATAATTTGAAGTTATCTCTAAATATGTCTTTAATTTTATTTTAGAACCCATATAGTATATTAGGTCTTGGATACCTTCATGTTAATGGATAAATTTTTGTGGCATTTTGCTGAAGAAATAAACACATAGTAATAATTATGGCTTGGTGATAGTCTTATGGAATCCTAACTTTTCATGGTTTGTGAGTATATCAAGGAACTCAGTCTCCTCCTCTTCATCATCTGAGTGGGATTCTATACATCTTCAATGTCCATAAACACTTTTTTGTAATGCTTGAAATGGATCAGGTCCATTGAGAAGGTGGTATCTCATAATTTAGGCTCAGATCTAAGGTTCAAAGATGATGTGTCCATGGTTGAGAGTTTAGATCTAATTAACATAGAAATTTAGGCCCAAGGGAAGCACTAAAAACTTGAAAGGATCTAAAGGGAAGGATTATTGAGATTTGGGAGTGGTTATGGTAAATAGGATTACTTTGAGGACTTATAGGGCTCTATATAGATCTATTGTATTAATGTAATTCATAAGCTCACTTTTCACAATTTTTGATCTAGTGATATAATCCACTTAATCATTTCTCAATTTATCATTAACTAAGAGAATTTTGAAAAGGTGCTCATAATTTAGATTTGGTGATGGTGAGGGGATGTTTATAGGTTTTTCATTTAGAGCTCAGTTACCCAAATTTATTAATTTTAGGGCTGTTGTTAGGAATAAAAGAGCTTTGATACCACATGATAATATCAATAATCTATATCTTACTGCAAAAGTAAATAATGCAAAAAAATAAGCTATAAAAAAAGAGACAAGAGGGTACAGATTACATAAGATACTAAATGGAAAACCTTGCAATGCACAAGGAAAAACCACAAGTCAAATGGTAGCTTCCAAAATTCACTACTTAAGCAATTAATCTCTTATATAACATATCATCCAAAAACTCATTACAATGCTAACAACCAAACACTCAATGCTTACTCCTGAAGCATTAAGTTTGTCAACCAATCTTAACACAACCTTCAAGATCCAACCTCCAAACATGCAATCTCAAGTGTAGACACTTGAAATCTACACACTATAGATCTATATGTTGAAAATACCCCTAAACCACATCAGGAGCCCTTAAGGACCAACCCTAAAATTTCAACCACAAACCAAACCTAAATCAATGGTTAGGCTTGACCACCAATGGTCAGGTTCCACAACCTAAACCACTAAACTCCCACATCACTCCACCTTACTTTTTTAAATTTATCTTGTCCATATTTATGTGCAAATCAGTGCATGTCCAAGTTAAAATTAGAAATTTTAGTTGAACCTCTTATTTGAAGCTACACTTCCACCTCTCCTTCTTACTTATAAAAAGAGAGGAGCAGGTGGTGAAATACATTTGCAACTATCAATAGATTCTTGTATCATATATTTTTTTATAGGTCATTTTCCTAATGAACCAGCAAGTGTGAAAAAGATCTAAAGTGATACCGCTCATTGACCAATAGCAAAGTACAATTACTCTACTAGATTACTCCAAACATCTTCAACAAGCTCATTAGCCAACTACCTCAACCATTATTTAGATCAATGAGCTAAGTATCTATTTTCATTAATTAGTTATTTTATTTCTATTTCACAATCAACCCATCCCAAGCCCATCTTCAAAAATTCCATTCTATAACCTCACCAAATTAGCTTCTTGAACCTACCTAGAAATGATAGTAACCATCAGTGGTCACCTTGACCATCAGTGTTTTATCCCAACCATTGATGGTTACCCAACTACTAACTCATCAATGGTCACACACAACTTTCAATAATCACTGTGTGATAAATAACTAGCAAGCTATTTTATCCTATCTAACCCCAACCAAATATCACAACCAAAACCCATACTCAAATAAAAAACTTCTAATTCATGAGTACTACCCTCCCCTACCTATCTTACCCTTACCAATTTCAAATTCAACCTCAAATTTAACCACAAAACTATTAAAAACCTAAAACTATGATAACTACTACCCACAAACCAAATCTACAATGCATAATAATTCAACCAAACAAATGCATTTGGCAAATTAAATCTACCATATACCAATTCAAAACACTACCTACCTCATTCCTAAACCATCATCAAGGAGGGACCCTAGGGCCCACTACCTGGCCTCATGCCCTCCCTCATCCATGATGCATCCTCAATCCACTCAACCCTCCAAAAACACTTAGTCTACCTCAACAATCTTACCCAATCAAATGCAACAATAAGTAACCCTTTTCTCACAAAATACTAAAATTCCATAGAGATAATCATCACAAGTTCAAATTCATAATGAGTGAA
The DNA here is from genome assembly GCA_037957365.1 of Torreya grandis. Taxonomy (NCBI): domain Eukaryota; kingdom Viridiplantae; phylum Streptophyta; class Pinopsida; order Cupressales; family Taxaceae; genus Torreya; species Torreya grandis. The sequence goes on from JARHVA010008226.1 coordinate 330,462, forward strand.
AAAGACCCATGATGGTGCTTTTGTCTTCACCCTTTTAGGTATGATGCCTGATCATTGATGGTCAAGGTGACCACTGATGGTTGACCCCAAAGGTCAACCTTGACCATTGATGGTCAAGATTTTTAGGTTTTCTCCTCAACAGCCATTTTTCAATCAAAATTTTCACTAAACCAAAACAATTTCCAACCACTAGAGATTACCCCTTCTCTACTAACAAAATGATCATCAATGTCAACCTCACCAATGGCCATTTTGGACCAACCATCACATGATTTTTAGTGACCCTACTTTGGTCCTTTTGACTACAACTAATTAGCCATGTTGAATAATTTTTGAAATTGTTCCACATCATGCACACCCAAAAAATTTGTGTCTTTTCAAGATCACTTCCTACCTAAGATACCTATGACTACACTGACCCTACCTAAAATACTTTCATTACTTTGTGTAACCCAACCATCACATACAGTCACATGGTCCACTTATCACTCATCTTTCTAGCACCAACCTTTTTTTTACCAACCATGGTAACCTAGTCATTATGTGATCTTAGCTATCACACTTATTTGTATTTTGTATGCATGTTTGCACTTTAGTGCCCAACCTATCATCAACTTCATCATCACCTTAACCACTCATCAAACTCATACCTGATTCAACTTCACCTCATCACTTCCCAATTTAAGGGGGAAAACCTCCTCTCATACTCAAGGTAACCTAACTTCAACTTGTAATCCATTTTTTATTTTGCATCTTGCTAATACAAACTACATAACAAAAAGGGGCAAATGTAGACACTTGAAATATACACACTACAAATCTAGATATCAAAAACACCCCTAGACCACTTCAAGACCCCCTAGGGACTAACCCTAACTTCTCGACCATAAACCAAACCTAAGTTAAACTAAGCCACCTTGACCAAACTTAACCTTTGACCCTTGACCATTGACGGTCACCCTAATCATCAATGGTTAGGCTTAAATATCGATGGTTAGGTTCCACCACCTGAACCACTACACTTCCACATCACTCCTTGATTTTTTATATTTAGCTTATCTATATCCATGTGTAAATTAGTGCATGTCTGAGTTAAAATTATAAAGGCTAGTTGAACCTCGTGTTTGAATCTACACTTCCACCTCTCTTTCTTGCCTATAAAAAGAGAGGATCAGGAGTTGAAATCCATCAACAACTATCAAGGGCTTCTTGTATCAGATTTTCTTTCATAGGTCATTCTCCCAATGAACCAACAAATTAACAAGTGTGATAGAAATCCAAAGTGATAATTTTTATCGACCAACACCCAAGTACCATTACTTTGTTGAAATTACTCGAGACATCTTCAATAAGAGCATCAACAAACTACCTCGACAATTCTTTAGATCAACAAGCTACGTATCTATTTTCATTAATTAGTTAATTTGTTTCTATTTTTGCAATCAACCTAGCCCAATCTCATCTTCCATAATTCCATTATATAACCTTTCCAAATTAGCTTCTTAAACCTACCTAAAACTGATAGTAATTTTTGATGGTCACCTTGACCACTAATGGTTTATCCCAATCGTTGATGGTTACCTAACCATCGATGATCACCCTAAAAACTAATGGTCACATAACCATTGAAAGTCACTATGTGAAAAATAACTAGCAATTTATTTTAGCCTATCTAACCCCAACCAAATCTCACTTTCAGATGCCTACCTAATCATAGACCCCTACCCTATTTTATAAACTATACTTGATCCATTTAGCATTAGTGTTGATCTATTAATTTCTATAATTATTCAATTTATTTATCAAGCACTTTTTGTATTCATTTTATTATTCCTCTATCATTTATACAAGTACTTTATCTTTCATTTTTTGAACTTAATTGTTTAAGAACGTGGATTGATAGCCTCTTAGGAATCTCTTGATTTTTAGATCTAGCTTGTGCTAGGTAATCCACCCAATTATCTAACTAATGAAACCTCTTTTTAGTGATTTTTTATCTACAATTCATTCCTTAGTAGTTAAAGAGGATCTCTCTAAAATCATCTAATCAACATGCACACATCAAACCAGATTATTCTACCATACCCTTCTAAGTTTCTTCTCTCTTTCTTTCAAAAACACAAGCAAATATTCATTGAAACATTATGACATACCTGGTGGTACCCTTGAGTCTTAACTTGGGTTTCTTTTATTTGCATCTAGGTGCCCTTTTCCTTATTTTTTTCTCATAAACAAAATCAAAATTTATTTTGGGCTTAAAATTGACTACATACATTGTTTGATTGCATGATAGCTCACATAGCTTAATTAAAGCAAAGTAATTGATTGTAGTTTCACTCTTGCCACACAAACAATACCAAACCATGTACACCAATAAAACATAATAATAATTTGACATAAGGCCCAACTAATTTTTTATCACCTAACAGTCACCTTACCCTTCCTAGCTATCTTACTTAGATTTCACCACCAAGAGGAGAACCAACTTAGCTCTTTGGTTGAGTATAAACTCTAGCAATTGATATATATTGGGTAAGCACCCAACACTCTTATCATTGTGGTGTGTGAAGTGAGGGGTTAGGCCCTAATATGAATCTTGTACTGACTTCCAACACAAATCCTTTGAGATCATAAATAAACTGAAACCAACCATAGACTTCTTATCTAGTACCCATTCTACAAACCAATTTGAGTCACACAATTCTAAGAGATTAAGGCATAAGCCAAAAGAGAGACTAAAAATAACCATAGGATTTAACATGCTTTAGTGTGTGTTATATTTCTTTAATTTTTATTGTCTTCTCTTTATTTGAGTTTTGATATTTACTTATCTTTCCCTTTTTCCTTTACTTGTATGGTTCTAAATCATCAACAATGAGGGGACAAAACAAGTCAAGATCCACCTCTTAACCACCCAACTTCTTCTACCTCCTCATCCATGGAATGAATCTCAAATGTAGAGAGTTCTCCTCATCACTATAAAAGTCCTAACTTACCTCAGATAGTTACCCAAGGTGACCCAAACTTTCCTACCTTCCTGAATAACAACCCTATATCCCTTTAGCATTATCTCAATACCTTATCTCACCATACACTCATTTTAGTTCTACCTATAGATCCACCCTATAGCATGCCATTAGGACTTATGGTTGACACCTCCATTTCCACCATTACCACCTAACCACTAGTTACCCAAACATATTCATCAACCAACAACCCCTCTGACACAACTATGAAAAACCAACCTACTAACATCCAAACACCCTCTACCCCGACCAAAAACTCCTCCAACATAAGAATGCCCTAACCTTTACCCACACATACTCCACTTACCATTGGATCACCTACTACTAGTGTCACTACCATTCCTATTGCTACTACCACTCTGCTTCAAAGCTTAGTGGTGTCCATACCTTCTACCTTACCACCATCATCACCAAAGTTACCACTTATCCCCTACCTACTAACCCAACTATACCAACCCAACCTATCTCAATCCTTCAACAAGTTCCCATTGCACCAAACCCAAGCTACATCCCTAACCCACAAGGGTATGTACCTCCACCTTCAACTTAACTATATGTATCCAGTTACCAATACACCATCTACTCAACCACCAATGTCCACATACCAATATGTGGCATCATCACAACCACCCATGTCTATATACCAATATGTGGTAACTTCTTAGCCTCCCACCAATTATCAATATATTCCACCTTAGTATCATGCACCTTAAAACTTTGAAGGTGCCTAACCCCCAACTGATATGGTAAAAATGTAATGGATAAAAAGACTACTTTGGAGTCATCTATCTTTGGTTCCCATAACACCTTATCTTATAACCAAATCTGCAATGAGCCCATCCATCTCTCTGTACCCATCTAACCATATCCTCCTCAGTGAGAGATTCTAAAATTTACCAAATTTCATATCAAAGAAGACCCCCAACAACATCTGAGATATTTAGGAATGCTTGTTATATGATTTCTTATGATGATATTCTCCTTCTTTGTACCTTCCCTATGTCTCTTTTAGGGTTGTCACTAGACTAGTATAGTGATATCATAAAGCACTCCCTCTTCTCATTTACCTAGTTGGCCCCAAATTTATTAGACCACTTTTCTATTAATATCTCTAAGAACTCTATCACTGATCTATACTCAATTTTTTTGTTTGATGATTAATCCATTACTAACTTCGTAGCCTGATGGAGGTTCTTGATAAACCAATTATCCTTCTTTCTACCCCAAACCAAGATAATTAAACTTTTTTATTGAGCATGTGCTAAGCACATCTCTTCTACCCTCTGGGTTCAGAGATTTAGGACCTTTGATGAAGCTTTCACCATGTCCCACAAACTAGAGAACTGAGCCATTAATGAGGGAAAGCTCAAAATAAGAAACAAGAACTCTACCTTTAAATAAAATGAGACTTTTTCCTCTAAACCCAACAATCAATAAAACACTAACTCTAAAAACAAGGGAACTATGAATGTATTTATCCTTAACACTACTCCTCCACCTTTTGTCAATCAACCAAACTCTTCTAACTCCTCTAATTAAAATGCAAGAAACCAAAACTAAAACAATCAGAAGCAATTTACTCTACTTGGGGAGTCATATGCTTCAGTCTTGGAGAGATTACTAAAAGCCAATATCATACAACTTCCTCCCATCAAACCCCCTTAACAATTTGTCTCCTCTCATCCTATACCTAGTTGGTATAAAGAGAATGAATTGTGCACATTCCACTAATTCATTAGACATGACATTAGAGGTTTAATACCTTCAAGAATGTTATCCAAACCTTGATTAATGAGGGGGAAGTAGTGTTGGATAACCCTAATTCACCCCAAAACTAGGCCCTTGATATCTTTAGACAACCTTTTCCCAATCATGCACCTTCTACCAATAATGAGAACAATAAAGCAGAGTCTTCTCATGAAGCCTAGACTATCAATATGATTCTTGACGTGATCATTAATAAGAACCTACCACCCAATAAATTTATTATTATTTTCCTCTCATTGAGGTGGTAGAGTTACCTTCTATTCCTTTGGAGACCCAAATAAAGGAATAATTTTTTTCCCTTGCTCCACTTATTAAGGTAGTGGAGTCTTCAACTTCTCCTTCAACTAACACACTATAAGAGCCAACCATCACCACTCTACCTTCTCCCTCCATTACTGACCAATCCACTCTCCCTTTAGAGATCATTCCCAAGGAAGATACCACCTTGCCTACTCCTCTCATAGAGGAATCACTAGCCCAAACCTCCCAACCTTTTATTTATGAAAAGTACAAGGTCACCATTCCCCTTTCCCAACCTATGGGTTTATATTTTGAGTCCACTACCTAAGGAAAAAGACCAGTCTCTAAACCTTTCTCTAGACTAGTTCATAAATTGGAATTTTTGTCCCAACCTAACTTAGATCAGGCCACCTTTTGGAAGCAATTGGGGCTCCCTTATATTACCAAATGGAAACCTTTAACCACATCTTCTATAAAGCAACCTATCACTTCTATTATCCAACCCAATATCATATCAACCAAACTATTAGAGACCTCTACCAAACAAACCACCGTTCAACCATCAAAACCAACCAAACCTAAAGTAACCAAGTCACCTTTCATTACTCTAATTAAACCAACTAAAAACCTTGTCATTTTCCCTATGTAAATCCTTAGTTGTTATTCCCTTAACCTTTGGAATAACTTGGGATATGTGTGGTTGACTTGTGGTTTACATACCTCTTTTATATTCTTGTTACATTTGTCTATGTTCTTATTTAGGTCAGATTATGGAATAACCATGGCAAAGTAGACTATATATAGGAGGCAGTGGTTAGTATTTGATCATCATGTTAAGTATTCTTCTCTTATTACATTATTGTGTAGGTTGCCCCTAGAAGTGGCTTTGCTATATTATCTTGCATTTTTATCTATTATCAATTGTTATTGTGTGATCTCTCATATTTGCTTATTTTGTGTGAACATCTAAGTAATTTCATTACATTAGTCACCCATATTTTAAATTAGAGACATCTTCATCAAACTTATCAAATAAACCCCAACCTAAGACAACAAAAAATGTCAAACCACTTAAGATCCCATCAACCAAAACTCTACCTCTCCTCTCCATTTTAACTTCTATTTTAGGACCTTATCCCTCTACTTTAATTAAGAAACCAACCATACTAAACAAAACCCAAATCCCACCACCAATTTTGGTTATACCTTAGATCTTACTTTCATCTTCACCTATTTTCACTAAACCCCTCATCACCAAACCACCTACTTCTCAACCATATATCCTAGAACCTTTGACCCCCAAGTTATCAACATCTAAATAGTTTGCAACAAAATCAAATACAAAAAACACCACCTCATCTAAACCTACCATAGAGCCTATTCCTAAAATGGATTTAAACCTAACTACCAAAACCAAGACCCCATCTCCTTTACCACTTTTATTAGAATATTAATCCACTATCTTGCAAGGACTATTGTAGGCATCTTTTTTAACCCTACCACCAATCAAACCATTTGACCCACATCACCCAAAACCTTCATGGTACAATGGTATCCTTATGTTCTCATACCATTGGACACTTGAGCATGACATAGATAACTACAAGGATCTCTAAACTATTGTCCATCAGTTGTATCATGAGGATGACTTGTTATCAAATGAGCCTCCCAGAAGCCCACCATCAATCAAAGAATGAAAAACTATCACCCAAAACCTACCTACTTCTCCACTCTCACCTAAGAGTGAGGAAGAACTAGAGCTAACCATTTCCTTAACCCTTCCCCAAATCCACACCATCCATGTGGTCACATGAGCATAGGGTCAACAAAAGGATAAATGGAAGGCCAAAGTGTCCATCCCTTGGACATATCCTTCTTTTACTAGTCAACCAAACCAAAACCAAACACCCTCACCTTTGACTGAACCAAAAGTGTCCATATTGGGTACATCCAAATATAACCCATCTAAATCAATCTAATGAGTAGTTCAAAAACAAATTCACCAAATTCTAGTGAGTATAAGTCTATATAAATTGGTCAGTACCTCACCCCACCATCATCAAGTAATGATAGAAGAAATGTAGGCCATTGAGGTTTGACTAGGTAACTCCTAACCTCTAGAAGCCTTCATCAGACCTCATCAAATTTCCAACCTTGTTACCTTTAAGGATTCAAAAATCCCCTCTATCCACACTAAGGACCTAGATCCTCCTCTTTTCTTTACCACATACATCAATCAAACCCATATTAAAAGGGTTATGATTGATGGAGGAGCTAGTATCAACATCATCTCCTCCCATGCCTAAAACCAACTCAAACTAATGGAAAACATCATGTCCAAAAATTTTGAAGTCCTTCACTCTTTCAACTACACCATGGCCACAACTTTGGGAATTGTTATCTTTCACATTCATCTAGGACCATGTACCCTTTCTGAACTCTTCTATATAGTATAAGGGGAATTATAGTATAATGTTTTACTAAGATGCCTTTAAATTCACTCCATGGGTTGTGTGCCCTCCACCCTTCACCATTGCATCAAATTTAAACATGAGGGTCAACTTGTTACCATATAAGCTGACCCAAGTCCCTTCACATCATGTAATATGATGTACCAACCCAATGATGTCCTCCTACCTCCATCCAAAAACCCTCATCAACAAAAAAGAAGCCACATATTCTTCTACTAATGAGGCTTCCAAGAGTTCCTAAATCCCTTCTAACTAAATTCCCATAATAGACCTATTAGAATAAACATTCCAACATCTTTCACTGGGGGAGTATCACCTTCTGACCCTAGATGCTTTATCTATTCCACATGAGTATGGGAATATTGACCACCAACCCAGTAATGACCAAAATATTAGAGTTTTTATCCCTTTAAAGACACCCACTTGTTAAACCCATTTCATATATGGGGGACAACTACTTGACACTTCTACTACCTCTTTTTCCCCATGACCATACACCTCTAGTTTCTCCTATTTAGATAAACAAACTTTTTCCAAAACATACCTCCATAGGTGTGCCTAAAAGGGCTTTGGTCTTAGATGATACAAACATGGACCACATGAAATTCTTTCAATAAAACCTACAAACCTCACAATAAATATGGTCTCAATTTCACTCCACTTGAAAATCAAACCAAATAACCTCCCATCACAGTTGCTGAGGAAGACATCACATCCTCACCAACCCTTTCTCCCCTAAAATTTAAGGATTTTGATGTCATACCTCCTAACTTTTTGTCATCAACATGATTATCCTTAGACCCCTAACTTATCAAAAGTATGGGGAAACCTTAACCATTCCTTTGACTCATCTTGAAATGATAGGAGATGACTCTCTTACCATTAATACCATTCAATGTCAGGGTGATGATTTCATTCTCTCCTATATGGGTAAATAATGTTCTTTTATCCAAAAATATCTCCCTCATAATACTTCAATTATTTTGAATTAATCCATCATAGATATCAACTTAGGTACTCAATACAACCCACACATTGTCAAGATTGGATAATTTATAGATTCTATTGAGCATCCAAATTTTTCTACCTTCTTGCGAGATTATAGCATAGCATTTGCGTAGTCTTACAATGACATGATAAGAATCAACCCCATTATCACCACCCATAACCTAGTCACCAATTATGATTCTAAGCTTATTTGATAAAAGCTTCACTAGATGCATCCTTGCATAGACCTCCTTGTCAAAGAGGAGCTTCAACATCTCTTTTTAGTCAATTTCATCCAACCCACTGATTATCCCAAATGGGTCTCAAATAACATACCTATCACCAAAATAATAGGGGGACTTCATAGTTGTGTAGAATTCCATGACCTAAACTTCACTTGCCCAAAGGATGACTTTTCTTTACAAAGCATTAACCAACTTATTGATCTAATATCTAGCCATGAGATGTTATCTCTTATGGATAGTTTTTCAAGTTATAATCAAATCTTAATTACCCTTAAAGACCAACATAAAATAACCTTCATTACCCCTTGGGGGAATTTTTGTTATAGGGTCATGCCCTTTGGTATGAAGAAAGATGGTGTAACCTACTAGTGAGCTATAACTTACATCTTTCATGACCTCATTGTAGAGGACTATATGGATTACATTGTTGGGAAATCAAAGTTTTGAAAATATTACCTAGATATTCTTAATATCATCTTTGAGCACCTCATCCATTATCATGTATGTCTCAACCCCAAGAAGTGTATCTTTGGAGTCTTATAAAGAAAACTTCTTGGATTCATTATCTCTCTTCATAGAATTGAATTTGATCCCACCAAGGTCAAATAAATTCTTGAGATGCATCTTCTAGCTACCCTTTAAAAACTCCATAACCTCTAGGGGAAGCTTCAATCCATCCATTGTTTCATCTCTTAGTTTTCTGATCAATGCCAACTCTTTCACCACCTTCTGAAGAAGGACATATATTTCAAGTGGAACCAAGACTACCAAAAAGCCTTTGATTCACTTAAGGAGTACCTTATTTCTCCATCTATCCTCATTCTTCCAAAAAATTATGAACCTTTTTACTTGTACATCTTCACCATTGACCACTCCTTAGGGGCAATGCTTGTTCATCATGATGACAAACATAAAGAGAAAGTCATTTAATATATAAGATAGATGCTTATAGAGTATGAGACTTGATACACACATACCGAGAATATTTGCCTTTCCCTTATCTTTTTGGTCACAAAAATTCACCATTACATCCTTAATCATAATTTTTTTTCATCACCAATATCGACCCTTTCAAGTACATGGAATCTAGACTATACCAAAATTAGTGGATGGATAAGTAGATCATGCTTTTAGATAAGTTTGACCTTTAATTCCTCTAGTAAAAGTAAATTAAAGGTAAAGTCATTACTTACCAATTGGATGAAGCACCTTTAGTAAATAACCACCCCAATCCTCTCAAGTTTCTTGATGATTCTATCGCTACCCTTTATCGAGCCAACTTCACCTATCAAGTCATTATGTTCTTTGATAGATCCAAGTCTCAACATGGTAGGGGAGCTGGTATCATCCTCATTAACCTTAATGGTGAACCTCTTTTTTTGTCCTTCAAGCTATATTTTGAATTTACCAATAATATGGCTAAGTATGAAGCCTTAGTGATATGTCTCTAGACCACCTTAGCCTTGGGAGTCAAAATAATCAACATCTTTGGTGACTCCCAACTTGTGGTCAATCAAATAAATAACATATACTAGTTTAAGAACAATGTTCTGTAATAGTATAAACAACTAGTGGATTTCCTATAGATGTCATTTGAACACTACCTTATCCAAACCACTCTGTGATATATGAATAAGTTTGTTGATTTAATGGATTCTCTTACTTCCTAAATCCCATCTACACCCTCTGACTCTAATCTATCCTTCATTTTATACCATCTTACTAAGCTTTCTTATATTAAATCAAACTCTCTTACCATCTTTGATGTGGAAGAAACCCCACCCAACCTTTGTTATAAGCAGATCTTTGACTATCTCAAGCTTGGCATCATTCGTTCTGACCTTTCTAAGAATGCTCAAAGAGTGTTTATCTAGAGTACCTCACATTATACCATACTAGGTGAAATTATTTATAAATGTGACTTTGATGGTCTTCTCTTCCATTTCCTACTCATTCATGAAGCCTCTCATGTTATCAAGGAAACACATGATGGGGTTTGTGATGGACACTTTAGTGGTATAGCTATCACTAAATGTATCCTTCACCTTACTACTATTGGCCTACCCTTAACCAAGACTATTTTGATTATGTGAAAAAGTGTGTTAAATGTCAACAACACACCAATTTACATCACACACCTAGCCATACTATTCAAGTATCTAAGGATTTCTAGACCTTTTCATAATGGGGCCTAGATCTTATTAGTGAAATTAACCCACATTCTTTATAAAAACATAAATTTATCATCACTACCACTGACTATTTCACTGAGTTGGTAAAATTTTTCCCTCTCATGTTAACCTAGGCTAAAAAGATTATTGACTTCATTAACCATAACATCATCTGTGATTTTGGTGTTCTTCACAAAATCATCACCGATAATGGAAAATCTCTTAAAAATTAAAAAGTACAAGCTCTTTGTGACACATTTGGTATCAAGTTAAGCTTCTCATCACCCTATCATCTAAATTCTAATTGACAAGCTGAAGCCTCTAATAAAACACTCAATAACATGCTAACTAAAATTTTCAATTCATCTAGTCAGGATTGGAATTTACACATCCCCTTTGCCTTATGGGCATATCAAATTAAAATTTGAACCCCTATGGGTGCTACCCCCTTCACACTTGTTTTTGGAGTAGAGATTTTTTATCTCTTGAAGTCCAAATCTTGGCTCTTCACATATCTCTATAGGATCTCATTTCTTAAGATAATTATCATCAACATCATTTATTCCAACCTAAAAAAATTTGTGAGCATCATTTATCCATGCTCAACCATCTTTGTGTCTATTAGGATTGAATCAAACAAGCCTATAATAAACACCTTAAAGTGTGAGAATTCAACATCGAATACTTCATCTTAAAGTAAAAACAACATGTCACCAATATGGATAAAAATAAGCAGGGCAAATTTTCTTTCAATTGGCTTGGACCTTGCACACAAGTATGGATTGGGATCTTACCAATTGTCCTCTTTTGAAGGAAACCTAGAACCTAAACCCTTCAATGATTCACATCTACATCCTTTATTTTTTTTAAAGGATTGACTTCACCTGTCATTTAACTTAAGCTCATCCCTTATTTTAACCATATTCATCTCCTTATTTTAGGGATAACCAATTAAAGTTGAATCATGTGATTATCCATCATAATCTTAGCCTAATCTTGAATAATGGGTACCACAACTCTACCGATGGCATGTTTCTCATGGTACTTTATGTACCTTTTATAGGATGGATTCCCATGGTCATTGTAACCTAAACCTCTCTCACACACCTCATCAACCTTGTTGAGATTTTAGTTCTACTTTCCTCAAGGTACACCTTTAAGCCTATATAAACAAGTCCATGACAACAAAAGAAAAAAAGAAAATTTATAACCAAAAATAATCATATGGGTCACTCCTTAGCATTTCATAGACTAATCCCTTGAAGGATAGCTACACAAACATATCAAAATTTCTCAATATAAAGTAGACTACTCCCTTCAAGGATAACTATCAAAAACCTTAAATAAAACACACAAACTTAGACCACTCCCTTAAAGGATAGTTGAGTAATGCATTTATAAAATCATAGAAATTTATGGAAGCTTCCTACATAGATCAGCTTCCCTAACCCTCCAAGCAACAATAAAATATCAAAATACCCATTATCAAAAATCATTAAAAAAGAAAAATAATTTTGGAAGCCACAATCAACTTTCATAAGTAGACTTCCCACATTGATTAGTCTACACATTATATGGCATGGGCTTATTTATACTAGCTCTTTAGTAACCTATAGAAGAGGCATTCTAATCTCACAAGTAGGTTCCATCACCATCAATATCCATTTTACATACTATAAATAAGGGATTTTGAGCTTACTTGACATTATGTGATTGATAAACTATTTAATCGACTAATGAATGTTCCTTTGAAGAATTCTAAGGGATTGTGTTCATAACTCAATCCTAATTTGATTTATCTTTAGTCCTTGCCAAATAAGAAGCATCATGTCTTATTGGTATTCTCTCATGCTCACTTATTGATGCATTTATTTAGATGTTTATCTCTTGATTGCCTTCTCTCTCTCACATCTAGTTTTTTTATCACACTTACCTTGTGTGTTTCACCTTCATCTAATCAAATTACCATAACTATGAACCAAATCACATCATATAAACTAATCATAATCAAGAAAAACATCATTAGCATAATCATCAAAACCATGATCAAATAAAATCAAAACCATAAACCATAGATCAATAACATAATCATAATACTATCTCATTAAATTAACCATTTATCATATCTATCACAATTTCATCATATATATTGAAAATAAATAAGTTAGTTACACATGTTATCCATCACATGATAAGGGAACATAGACTTATTAATTTAAACCATACACATTATAACCACATGAACATAGTCATCCATAACAATGATAATGAGCACAAAAATCATAATCATGTCCAACACAACATCAATATCAACATCATCAATACCATTATCCATAGCCATAATCATAGAAATTTCATGAACATAATCACATAAGAAACATCTATAACCATCACATCATAATCATTTAATCATCATACATCACATAGCATCTCATGCTTAGCTAGGTGAGTCTACATAACAACACCATCAACTATAACCATCACATCATATCATATGCAAGCACCATCACACTAGCATAACCATCAATAATAGATCATGAACCATATCATCCTAAAAAAAATCATAAATAAATAACATATACATCATAAACACTGAGTAATAAAACGTACTCACATCTATATATATCAAATTCATCATCATATATAATCATGTACATGTCTTTTAAAATATGTATACATATTGCTACATCATCTCGTAGGCTAGTATCAAAATGAAAATCATATAAAATATAATTTATCTAAGCCCTTGGAGCACCAATACCTTTTAAAGCTTATCCTCTTATACCTATCTAACCACCTATAAAATTAGCCCACTGACTTGGAGTTTCCATGCATACCTACCCTATACTCTCCCCATCAGGGCTCATCTAGAAAACATGTAAAAACTATGGCCTCATAGAAATGAAGCTTCTCTACTATAGCTATGTACCATGGCATGGGGATAGTGACCAGTGGTCCTATAGGTGTTACCTCTCTTCCTCCATCCTATCTTAGGGAGTCTCTCTCCTAGGTAACCAAGGCTAGCTAAGCCCTAACTTGGTCCCTTTCACCTATAAAATTAGCCACATAACCATATTTTACTACCAAGGATGCCTACAATGTTGTCATGGAAGCCTATGCTATGGCTAGTGCCACTCATGCTTGGTCCCTCTACATAGTCACTGCTTATATATCTGGACCACCAACCCCATACACTTGAGCTTGAGGACTAACTCTCCTAGCTAGGTTGACATCCATAGCCTACCAACCACCATCATCACCCCAAAAATTAGCCATCATATAGAGTGCTTGGTACCATGCAGGATATCCATCTATAACATCTATGCCATCCCTATCAATCCTCACCAAAAACTCCTCATGATCAATAAAAATGTGAACTGGTTATGGCTCAAGAAATAGGAACTCTACCTCCTCCCTCTTATATCTCAAAAATGGACCTAGGATATCCTATATTAGGATAAACTATCTTCGTACCCTATCGAATGGTATGAGATCTATCTTACCATCTTATCTACCATACATCCATTTATATCTCTGTAGGGATAGTCTATGTCTCCATTAGTGAGCCAACTCTATAAATCTGATGTATGGCATCCAAATCAAATCTGTAACAACTAAGGCATCTAGTAAGCCTCTAAACTAGTGTAAATCATGAACCCCTCCACCTAATCCCAAGAGGTCATAGTCATCTCTCCACCACAAAAAATCCTACTCTAAAATCTTTTTGAGCATACCCCTCCATGGTATCCCCATTGGTCTCAACACCTAGATGTGCTCGTATGCCCAATAATGAATAATAAATCTAACATTGATCACGTACCTCCTATGAGCTTAGAATCCCCACAACTCCATGTAAATCTAAACCAATAGCATAGGTACCCATGTGAACACTATGTGATCTAACAACATCTCCACTAGTACCCCTAGTAACAAATATGATAACCTCTCACTACTCAAATTAGGTATGCATAGCATGTAACCACTATCATCATCTTCAATAATAGTTGCCTATCATCTCTAGCCCTCTAGTATAATAGAGTATAGTTAAAGCCTCTTGTATACCACCTCACAAAGTCAAGTTCATTTATATATAAAATTTCTATAAAATCATCTTTCTCTTCCCTCTCAATATGGTATATTGGCTCACCTCATCTGGGTAGCCACATAATCCTATGGATATCCTTAGGTAAGATTTTCATCTCATTTGTAGGTAGTAGGAAGGTGTTAGTGGTTAGATCCCATCTCTTAATTAGAACCACTATCATCACCACATCCCATGTCACATGATATAAATGCAACATACCACCAAGGCCAATCTCCTCCATATGAACCCAATCTACCACTATCATCCCTAATTGAATCTCATCTAAAATTTGGGGCACCTAGTCTCCTATCTGGATCCTCTTATGTGCCTATAAGGTTCTATAATATCAACCTTAGTAAATTGACATACTTTTCCTATGAACTTTACCTATTACACCTACCTCATGTTTTAATCTATTCAACTCACAATAATTGCCTTATGCCCTTTACCTATGGCTCATCTCTAACACAAATCCTTTAAACTTATCTAATCCAAATCCATAAGCAATCAACCTTCTACCTATAACATCCAAATTACCCACCAAACATTGACCTTAACAGTCCTAAATCATTAATAATTTACTCATAATCTTCAACTACTTAACTTATCCTTTAATACCTCTAAACTATCCACCTTAACTATTAACTAAATGTTCAACCTACTACTTCTCAAAAAATATTCTCAACAACTAAACATTAACATTTAACTATCCACCTTAATCTTCACCTATTTAACATGACCTTTACAACTCTTAAACTCTTCAAATAAAATTTCACATCAAAACTAACTTCTCATTGACCATCAACAACCAGGGTGACCACCAGTGGTTGAAATCCCAACCATCAATGATCACTATATATTAGCCTATCGATGGTCATTTATCAATTACTGATGATCGATAGTGAATGGCAACAATCAAATATGACTATCAATGGTCACTATAAATTGATCATCAATGATCCAACCATACCCTATCATCTGCAGTTACCCACCCAAAATCCCTACTCAAATAAAAAAATTCTACCTCTACATGTTCTACTCTCCCCTACCTACCCTACCCTTACCAATTTCAAATTTAATCTCAAATTTAACCATAAAACTATTCAAAACTTAAAACTAGGTCAACCGTTACCCACAAACCAAATCTATAACACACAATAATTCAACCAAATAAATACATTTACTAAATTAAATCTACCATTTACTAATTCAAAACACTACTTACGTCATTCCTTGACTATCATTGAGGAGGAACCCTAGGGCCTACCACCTAGCCTCATGCCCTCCCTCATCTATGTTTCATCTTCAATTCACTCAACCCTTTAGCAACACTTGGTCCACCTCAACAATCTCACCCAATCAAACACAAGTAACCCATAACCATTTTCTCACAAACCACCAA
Source organism: Torreya grandis (assembly GCA_037957365.1). NCBI lineage: Eukaryota > Viridiplantae > Streptophyta > Pinopsida > Cupressales > Taxaceae > Torreya > Torreya grandis. Next base: position 346,855 of record JARHVA010008226.1, read on the forward strand.
AATGCCATAGAGCTAATTATCATGGGTTCAAATTCACAATGAGTGAAAAAGACCCATGGTGGGATTTTTTGTCTTTTCCCTTTTAGGGCTGATGCCTAACCACTGATGGTCAAGGTAGCCACTGATGATAAACCTCAAGGGTCAACCCTAACCATTGATGATTAGGATTTGTAGGTTTTCTCCTCAACACCCATTTTTCAATCAACCTTTTCACCCAAAATAATTTCCCACCACAAGAGATTGCGCCTTCTCTGCCAGCAAAATTATCATCAATGTCAACCTCACTAATGGCCACTTTGGCCTAACCATCTCATGATTTTAAATGACCCTACTTTGATCCTTTTGCCTACATAAACTAATTTTCCATGTTGAACAATTTATGAAATTATGCCACCTCATACACACCTGACAAATTTATGTCTTCTTAGGAGCACTTCCTACCTCAGACACCTATGATTACACTGACCTTGCCTAAAAGACTTGTATTTACATAATGTATCCCAACCATCACATAGGGTCACATGGTCCACTTATCACTCATATTTATAGCACCAACCTTATTTTTACCAACCATGGAAACCTAGTCATTACGTGATCTTGGCTATCACACTTAGTCATATTTTATGTACATGTTTGTGTTCTAGTGCCCAACCTATCATCACCTTCATCATCACATTAACCCCTCATCAAACCTACACCTGATTTATATTTGCCTCATCACTTCCCATTTTGAGGGGGAACACTTCCTCCCATACTCAGGGAAACCTAACCTTTGACCTTTAATCTATTTTTATTTTTTAGCTTGTTGATGTAAACTATATAACAAAAAGGGGAAAATGTAGACACTTGAAATCCACACACTATGGTTCTAGATTTAAAAAAAAACCCTAGACCACCTCAGGACTAACCCTAACCTCTCTACCATAAACCAAACCTAAATCAAACTATCCCACCTTGACCAAACCTAACCTTTGACCCTTAACTACTGACAGTCACCCTAACCATCGATGGTTAGGCCTGACCACTGATGGTCAAGTTCCACCACCTAAACCACTAAATTTCCACTCACTCTAACTTGATTTTTTACTATTTAGCTTATCCATATCCATGTGTAGATCAATGCATGTCCAAGTTAAAATTAGAAAGTCTAGTTGAACCTCATACTTAATCCTACACTTCCACCTCTTCTTTTTACCTATAAAAATAGAAGAATAGGAGGTGAAATCCATCTATAACTATCAAGATCTTCTTGTATCATATTTTATCTTATAGGTCATTCTCTTGGTGAACTAGTAAGTGTGATAGAGATCCAAAGTACTATAGCTCATTGACCAACATCAAAATGTCATTACTCTACTATAATTAATCCAAACATCTTCAACAATCTCAGCAACCAACTACCTTAACCATTATTTATATCAATGAACTAAGTATCTATTTTCATTAATTAGTTAATTTGTTTTTATTTCACAATCAACCTAGCCTAAGCCCATCTTCTATAATTCCATTTTGTAACCTTGCCAAATCAACTTCTTAAACCTACTTAGAATTGATAGTAACCATTGATGGTCACCCTGACCACTAATGATTTGTCCCAACCACTGATGGTTACCTAACTACCGACAGTCACCCTAATCATTGATGGTCACACAAAACCATCGATAGTCACTATGTGACAAATAACTAACAAGCTATTTTAGCCTATCTAACCCAAACTAAATCCCACTTTCAAACCCCCTACTTGATCATAGACCCATGCCCTATTTTATGAACTATACCTGATCTATTTATCATTATTATTGATCTATTAATTTCTATAATTAGTCACTTTCTTTGTCAAGTGCTTCATATATTCATTTCAATATTCTTTTATCATTTATGCAAGTATTTTATCTTTCATTTTTTGAACTTAATTATTTGATAACTTGGATTGATATCCTCCTAGGAAGCTCTTGCTTCTTGGATCTATCTTGTACTAAGTAATCCACCCAACTATCCAACTAATAAAACTTTTTCTTTAGTGATTTCTTATCTATAGGTCATTCCTCCCTAGATAAAGAAGAACTCTCTATAATCATCTAATTATTGTGTGCATATCATACCAAGTTCTTCTACCATACCCTTCTCAAGTTTCTTCTCTCTTTATTACAAAAATACAAGTGAAAATTCATTAAAACATCAAGCTTGCATGGATCCACTAACTGGATAAAAAATACAAAGAGAAATCATGTTATTAATAGTATTTATAATGAGAAGAGAAAGGGGGGAGAGAAACATCATAGTGGCCTAAAAAACTTTCCACATTTGAGTTGGGTGTCATTTGATCCTCAAATCTATTTGTCATCATGTGCAAAATTCATCAAAATTGATCCTCTACTAGATAAGATCTAAATCCACCCTCATGTGGCTCTAAAACCTACATCTCACTTCCACATATGATTCCAAACACCAAATATTATTTATCTTGTCTTCACCATCAAGGGTTAAAAAAGTGGATGCTCCACTTTAGACAAGATCCAATACACCCCATGTGAATCCAAGAATTATACTTCAATCACACATGTGAGGTCAATTTATAATAGTGCATTCTTGTTTTCATCTTCACATGTGAACACAAGAGTCCAAAAGGTGTTACAATCACATTTTGACTCTAACCATACATGTGAATCCTAGGCCCCCCTTAAAATTTGACCCATACATGACCCCTTATCTTTTGTACACCAATAATAACCACATATAACTACTAGGGACAAAACCCATGTCCTCTGGTGGAATAATACACCCCAGTCCCATCACATCAACTTGATCACACTTGGAACCCTCCATGGGCCCTATCACATCACTAATTAATCACATCACTAGCCATCCACATCACTAGCATGCCACATCACCATGAATTATGGCCATGAATAGTGATTGTCAATAATGACTATGAATAGTGAATTCACACCTAACATAATCCTACTTGAAGTTAATATACATAGGGTTTTACCACACCTAAGTATTCTATAACTATTTATCCATCTATGCCTACTATTACCTTGACACAAACCTAGTATAAGTTTTATTACACTAATAAAACTTCCCTGAACTAACTAGCTTTGTCAACATTTTCTCTTCCATAGTAGATTGTAGAAATTGAAGTGATAAATCACTTTTCCATGCATAGACCAATCCTCCATGAAATATTCTACCATGAACTTCTCACAATTCCCAGTCCTTGGGAATATCTAATTTAGTACTCACCATGTCATGACAAGGATTCATCCTCTTGATGAGTCAAATACACAATACATAACATGTCTTCTCCTCTATTATAAGATGCTCCTAAGAAGACAACTCATAATGTAAGAAGTGGGGTAATTCTTTAATTTCTCATCCTTATGCATCTCCATCCTTGGTTTGCTCATCCTACAACCTTCATCACATCCTTATCACCTGAGTCATCACATCAGTCATCATGTTGGGCCCTACATCCAATATGTCATCAACACATAGAAGCAACATCTACTAAATACTTTGGCTCTTTATGAAGGTACTAAATATCCTATACTCCCTCAACATGTCTACTAGAAACCTATACAATAATTTATTCAAATGCAAATCAACAACTATTTACCTCATCCATCTATCTATCTCTCCCTAAAAAATATCAACATGTAGGAATCATGCTACTCTAAATCCTTGAACAACAACTAGTGCATGTAACACTCTTGATAGTAGTGAGGAGAGAAGATCTAACATAAGTCAAAACTAGAATTTTCCACATAGACACCAATATATCAGCATGAAACAAGTTCACTGGACCAATCAACAATTCCTTATCATGATACTCAATACATCACTGCACCTACTAAGTTTTTTATCCCACATCTACAATGCATCCTTATCTATTGTATTTCCAAACACACAAACTTCTCCTTCTAAAAACACTAGGTCTCAGTTGTTCTTATACATGTAGCCTTCAACTACCAATCATGCCAAACATGACACAAGTGGAGCAATCACAACTCTATGGAAGTCATCATGCTTCCTAGTGCACCAATGCACCTATCAAGTTTTTGAGCATAAAAAATGCATCATTACTCTACTGCATGTCTAAAGACATAGACTTCTCATTTTGGGAACACTAGGTCTCACTTTTTCATATGCATCTTCATCTTCCTCATCCTCAACTACTTCAAAATAGGTACATCTATAGGTTTATTTGTACCTCCTTCCCTTGCATGGATTTTTTTATCTTCAAGATCCCAACTAAAAATATGTGTTCAGTAGGATACCAAATCATACACCTATTCATTTATTACCAAGAACCACAATAAGGTCATGCCTTGTCCTTAACTTCCACCTATGGTACAAGCTTTCTCCTCAAGCTGTATAATTGCTTCATCTTCAACAAGAATACTATGTGGGTTGTTAAACTATTTGGAAAATATTTTTTAGCTTTATTCTCTACTCATATATAGGATTCTCCTTATAAACATGAAGATAATATCTTTACCAATAGATCCTCCATAGCTCCATAGAGATATACTTTCCAAAATAAAAAAATCTATTTTTTCATCTTCTATTGAACATGGTCTTTCCTCCTACTAGAATAGCTTCAAGTTGCACAAACCAGCCAGTAATAGTAAATACTAAAACATGTAATTTTTCACCATGGATTTGATACTAATTGTTAGAGCCATGCACAAAACAACCAAGGCTCTAATACCAATTGTTAGGAATAAAATATCTCTAATACTACATGATAATATCAATAATATATATCCTACTATGCAAGTAAATAATTCAAAAAAAACAAGATATAAAATAAGAGACAAAAGGGAGCACATTATATAATATATTACATGGAAAACCATGCAAAGTGCAAGGAAAAACCATAGGGTAAATAACAACTTCCAAAATTCATTGCTTCATCAATTCATCTCTTATAGCATACCTCCTCCAACAACTCCTTATATTACTAACAAACAGAACTCAATGCTTACTCTCGAAGCATTTAGGTTGTGAACTAAGCATAACATAGCCTTCAAGATCCAACCTCTAAGCATGCAAGCTCAAGCTTACATGGATCCACTAACTAGATAAGAAATACAAATAAAAAGCATGCTATTAATATCATTTACAATGAGAAGAGAGATCGAAGAGAGAAACATCATAGTGTTCCCAAAAATTATCCACATTTAAGTGGGGTGTCATGTGATATTCAAAGGTTTTTATCATCATGTGCAAAATTCATCAAAATTGATCTTCCACTAGAAAATATCCAAAGCCACCTTCATGTGGTTCCAAAATATGTGCCCCACTTCCAAAAATGAGTCTAAAAACCCAATAATGTTTATCTTGTCTTCATCACCAAGGGTCAACAAAGTTGATTATCCACTTTAGAAAATATCCAAGCCACCCCATGTGACTCCGATAATTATACCCCACTGATACATGTGAGGTCAACCTACAATAGTGCAGTCTTATCTTCATCTTCAAATGTGAACACAAGAGTCCAAAAGGCATTGCAATCACCTTTTGACTCTAACCAAACATGTGAAACCTAGGGCCCCTTATAAATTTGACCCATACATGACCCCTTGTCTTTTACACACTAAGACAAACCACATGTGACTACTAAAGACAAAATCCATGTCTTATAGTGGAGATCTACAACCCACTCCCATCACATCAACCTAATCACACTTAGGAACCTCAATGAGCCCTACCACATCAACAATCAGCCACATCACCAACCATCCACATCACTATCATGCCACATCACCATGAATAGTGACTATGAATAGTCACTTCACACCTAACACCTTGTAGGTACATGCCTATATTTAGCCCTTGTGGTACCATAGTTATCCTTTAGTTGGGAAACATGTAATTTTTTGGTTGGGTATATTTTTGTGGGCTATACCAACAAGGCACAAATTGGGAATAACTATTTTACCCTTTCATGTACTAGAGTTGGTCTCTTAGACCTACCAATTACACATGGAACTCTACTATTAGTTTGTGGCTCAACCCATGACTTTATTTTCCTTATACATTCTATGCCATTTTTATATTTAGAATACAAAATTGATACATGGCACTTGGTGATTGGTCTTAAGATTTGACTGTACCTCTTTTATAGATAAATTGGATGCTTCAAGCCCTTTCTATCATTTTGGTATAAAAGTGATAGGTGACAGCCTATGGTTGGTTAGGCTCTCCTAAGGCTTTGATAAATATGATGCCTCTGGGAGACTGACAAGTATGATAGGTTCTACATAGCATAATCTCATTCATCATGCTCTCTTGAGGTTCTAACAACTCTAATATCTCTAATATACTGACAATTATAAAAAGTTCCACATGAAATATTCACATTCAAGAGGGTCTCCTACGGCTTTGATAGGTCTAATGCCTCTATAAAGTTGATAAGTTTGATAGTTCGCAAATGTCACATTTTCACTTTTTGGGCTCTCTCAAGGATTTGATAGCTCCAATGCCTCTAAGATATTAACAAATCTGATAGGTTCCATGTGGCATATTCTCATTTTTTAGGCTCATAAATATTTATTAAAAGAGACTAATTCATAAAAGGACAACATATCAAATAAAATATTATCCATCTTCCAATTAAGGTCCATGGAATGCCAAGTAGGACTTTGGGGTGACATCATCCCAAGAACATCTACATAATTTAAACTGTATAAAACAACATAGTTAGTGTAAAATATTCTAATTATGGGAAAACCTTCATATTAAAACAAAAAATATTTAAAATGGTATAGACATAAGAAACTGTAGGGATTTCCATGATGACCATTCACTCATTGTGAATGTTTTTAAATAATCAATTGATCAAGATGAAATTGGGCTTCAAGGTTTTACATGGTTCAAAACCAAGTACGAGAATACTTGAGCTTTGAGAAACTTTTGTGATGAGAGTTTTCATAGGGGTCCCCTTTTATTCTATGAAAATGGGGTCAAGGTGGCTACAAAAAATGGTGACTTTATGGGTAAAATGTTATCCCATTACTTAGAACCCATATTATAGGACTCCATTATTGAACCTAGAGATAAAAAGTTGAACTCTTTCTTTATGTCTATAGTAAATTAGAGGTGCTCAAGTCTACATCTACAAATGACATATTGGGCTTAGATTTATTTAGCAGGACACTTTATTCAATAAAGTTATATTCCTTTCATTTACTTATGAACTTTCTAAGTAAGCTTAGATACATCCATGATGTTTGAATTCTTTTGAATGGGCATGCATTTGGTAGATTTTTGAGCTAAGTGGGGATGACTAGGTCATTACTTTTCTTTTAGTTGGGTGTCTATAGCCCTGATAGAGATACCTTTTATCCTACTTTACGATTTGTTCCATTTTTAACCAAGTTGGAAATCCTACGATGGAGGTTACCAAATCACCCTTTTGAAGGAATAAAATTATCATTTTACATGAAATTTAGACTTCTTTTGTTTTAATATTATGATGTTTGATCCAAGAGGATTGGATACCAATGTATCGAAGGTGATGGATTGGTTTATTGAGTCTTCAACATCTAGATGATCATTTCCTGCTCAAAGGTTCAAAATGTTCTTATATTCTTTCATTAAAGTGTTGTGAATACCCTTATTGGAGTAGAGAGCTTCTTAATTTGCTCACTCAATTCTAAATCATTGGATCTTAATTTATTCAATATTTTAAATTTATTTACCTTGCTAATCAATATGTTCGATATAGGGGTTGTACCTTACATTTTTCAATTTTGGGACTAGGATCTCAAGGGATTGTCATCCTTTAAATTTGTAAAAATTTGGTGATATAAGGACCCATACTTTGTTATTTTGGGATCATTTTCTTTAAATTATGAGAATGGGTTGGCATTCTTGTGATGGAAAACTAGGATAAATTACTATGGGTGAAAAGGGTTAGACACATGGCATATAAACACACATACTAAAATAATAGGAAATAAAAGAAACATGATGGAAAAAAATAATGAAAAATAAAAAACATAACAAAAGTAGAATGACTAAAATTTAATCTAATAAATACATCACAAACCTTTATTTTGGGTTGATATTTTGAAATTGCATTGGAAGGGACAACTAAGAAGTAGTGATTCAAGAACTATCCATTCACAGGCAACAGGAAATCATTTCCTTCAAGGTATTTTAATCTAAATGTATTATACCCTTTTAATTCAGAGATATGATATAGACTAATCCAGAGTGGATCAAATTTAGAATTCTACCCCTTATTTTCATGAGTTTTTTTCTCATAACAAGACTAGGTCTAAGATTCTAAAGGATTTTATCTTAGCCCTCTTATCAAATCATGATTTAACAATACCCTAGTGCTTATTGAATTTTTACAAGGCTTATTCCTAGGAATATTCTAGTTGGATGATATACAATAACCTAAAGTCTACCTTTTCATTATTCTCTATGTATTCCTTCATAAACTTTTAAGTAGGCAATCTGTGGGTGATTGGGAAGATGGGATCTAGTTTGTACACCAATATTAATGGAAATATTTTGAGAAATTGTTCACACTAGATGAAATCAGCCCAAAAGAAACATTTCAATAGTGAGTGCCACTCTTAGGGTCTCATTTTTATAGTCTTCTTGAATGCATCGATTAAGTTCTTGTTTGTTGAATTTGCCAACCTATTCCATCGTGGGTAGTAGTTAGATGAGAATATCAAAGTGATTTTGTGCTTATAATACCACTTAGTAAACTCTATGGATTGAAAAATTGGGACATTATCATAGACCAAAGATACTGGTGCACAAATTAAGTGGTTATACTCTCCTCCAAAAACATGATCACTTCTTTAGTTGTGTTATTTCTAGTTGCCACTACCTCAACTCACCTAGTGCAATAATCAGTAATTATGAGTATGAACTTGTGTCCTACTGAGGATTTTAGCTTGATAACTCCTACTAAATTGTGTCTTCATTAGGAAAATGGTCTTCCTTCAATAACAAGCTATAAATACATTACACCTTAGACCCATCACTTAGCAAAATTTTGGAATTGGTGACATGAGTGAACATGGGCATAGATATCCATGAAGATAGTGTGAAAATAATAGACCAATCATAGAATTTTATGTATAGTTGCATTCCCATAAGGATGGATACTACCCATATTTTCATGAATACTTGTCATCACTTCCTTGGATTCTATATACACATAATATTTTCAAATTTTTATCAATTACTCACACTTTGTATCTTGCAATAACCCATCGAGTCTCAATCTCTCTAAGTGCATGGCTTAAGGGGTGTATTGAGAAAGGGGTGGGTAGACCATCAGTGTTGTGAAAGATTGTTGTCCCTTTTACCACTTGTTATCTAGATATTTATCTTCTAAAACAATTATCCCTGAGCTTATTATTATTTGTTATACCCTTTTCAGTCATTTGCTACACTTTATCCTCATATTCCTCACCTTAATCTCATTTTACTAGTCATCTATGCTAGGTCAACTGGGTTGAACCTATATAGTTTTGGGTATTTTTCACTTAGGAACTAGGTTAGCCTTTGGATAACCTAGTTCTTTACCTAGTGAATAATTATCTAAATTTGTGCTAGGTCGATTGGGTCAATCCTGTTGGTCAAGATTTTTGGAAGGGTTTAAGGTCAAATACACTTATACATACAAGTTCATTTCCCATCATTTATAAGGAGAAGAAAAAGAAGAAGTAAGAGAAAATGAACATCTGCTTATTGAACATTCTACTTGAAAAGTAAAGCTTAAGGTTCCATACTTTATTTGGAGATATGAATCTTGTAATGTGCAGAAGTCTTTTGGATGCATTGATAGGTTGTGTAGACTAGAGTTGATTTGTCTTTTTCATCCTTACATACCACAATAACCTCTTGCAAAGCATCTTGGTCAAGGGAAAGATTGAGGCTCAGTGGGTTCATCTTCAAAGTTAAATATTCCTAAATTTATTTCTCCTTTGTAAGAGTATATAGATATACATTTGTGCTTCTCTTACATGCATTAGGATTTCATATACCTTGATGTGAGTATATGTCTTGTATGCATGTTTAGTTTTATTTTTTCTAAACGCCGCTTTTTACCACAAGCTTTGGTGAGCACTAGATTATATTTACTTTACTTGTTATAAGATTAAGTGAAATATGAAACCTAGGACCCCCTTAGGGTTATTTCATGATTGTGTTAGATTGTATACTTTGGAACCCTTCCTAGCATTGTGCATTGTGATAAGTGATCCCCTAATTGGGTTTAGAGGATCCCCATATTGGGCATGCTCTTGATTAACAAATGTGTTCCCAATCATAAGTGTAAGTATGCTCTATCTTCTCTAAGCTAGGATTGATTTATAAACATGATGTATTTTTTATTACATACATTCTGGTGAACCCAACATGAATTTAACCCTTATAGGGTTTACTTCACTTATTTCATTATTTCATCATTTTTATTATCATATATTTTTGATACTAGGTTGATTGTATTGACATAGTTCAAAATTTTGTGTGTAGGTTTAACACATAATCACATCCATATGACTTCATTCTATTTTTGTGGGTTATTTTATAGGTTTAGGCTATTAGGTTAACTTAATCAACATAGTATAGGTTTTTAGGCTTTTTAGACATCTAGTTCGGGTTACTAGGTCAACCCTATACATTTTTAGACACCTAGTTTAGCATACTAGGTTGACCCAATTGACCCTATACATTTCAAGATTTCAACAATAGGTTTTTACAAAGCTAGGTCAACCCAGTCAATATAGTTAGCAAAATTTTACAAGCATTTATCAAGGTTATTTGACAATAATCTCACTTCTCTACATCTTCAAACCCACAAAGATTCCTTTATATCCTTATCTTTATTTTCATAGTTTATAATCTTTAAAACTGCCCTTGTATAGTCAACTAGGTTGAACCTGTCAACATAGTTATGTATTTTGTGTGATCTAGATAACTAGGTTGATTTTGTTGACATAGTTAATTTTTAGACCTTTTGATTCCATAATACAAAGGTGACACTATCAACCATATGCTATATTATGTGCATATACTATCAACTAAAATGGCACTATATTATGTTTCAAATTTGGAATTAACCCTTATATGTTAGTACTTATCTCACACTTTAATTTCTTGTTGCTTGTATGCTTAGAATAGATCACATAGTCTAATTATGTCATTTTCAATTAACCATTTAGTTTCACTATTTTCTCTTTTATGTACACATGACCAAATCACAAAATATTAAAACACCTTTAAAATAATTGTCTACTCAAGGCCAACCTACTTGGATTTCATCACCACGGGGGAAGTTGACTTAGTGTTCTAACCAAGTATAAATCATGGTTAATGATATATGTTGGATAATCACCCAACACCCTTATAATTTTGGTGTGTGAATTGAGGGGGTATGCCCCAATACCAAACTAGTACCATTGCCACCATAGATCGCTTTTAGCCTAAACTTCCTAAAACCATCCTTAGATTGCTTTCTATTTTCTTGATTATAGTCAATTTCCTATCACATATAAAATTATATTCTAATAGTCTAATAACATTTAGGTTGACCACTTAGTTAAATTTTACTTTCCAAGTTGATTGCTTTCTCTTTTCTCAATTATTTGTTGTATTACAAAAACTTGCATTAGCCAGCATTGGTGCAAGGTTTTGTGTTGTGTGCCTTGGATCAGTCTCATTGACTCAATTGATTATGTGTTTCCTTTTATTTACTTATTTCTTAACTACTTGAAAAATTATTCTTATTTTAGTACACAATCATTTCTATCAACACAATCTCTTACAGGTTGTCTATTTTTTCCTATCTATTATGATAGGTTGGCCTAATTGAACTTGTACACTTTTCTAGCCTCTATCTATTGTGCTAGATCAACCCAATCAAATATATATAGTTTATAGATCCTATCTATTATGTTAGGTTAACCTAATTAAATCTATATAGTTTTTGTCACTTATTCTTTCCTTGCTTTTTGCATCTGATTTTCCTTATTTAGTCCTTCTTCATCATGAACTTTTTGTTTGAAGACAACACTAAGGTGTATTCAATAGACATGATGCATCTCCCCAACCCTCATAGGGTCTCCCATAAGTAGAGTATTGATCCTTTCTTGGATGAGAGTGATGTTTATATAGCCACTTGCATAATAAATTATGAGACCCCTCCTCATTCTTCTTCAAGTGTAATCCTCTCTTCTCATTAGAAGATCAACCTAAATTAGAGATACGCCTAAATTTTCTTATTTATCTTTGAATTTCCTCAACATCGAGGAAAGGATCCTTCTACCATCTATCATCTCATGATTAGTGGTCAATTTGAAGAGCGTAATTCACCTTCTCCCACATTCTCAATGGGATTTGGGGGTACTACTTTCTTTGATTCTCATCCTCTTCCCTTGATTATGACCCCTTCTCATACCATGACCTCTTCCTCTTCAACTTCTTCTACCTCCATGCCTAGTATCTCCACTAACATGATAGGTTCTACATCAAGTGGGCCTCTTATAAGGTCCCCTATCCTTAATAATTCTACTAGTTCATCATTTTCTAGCTAAGGTAAGCATTCTTTTAGTTATTCCTCTTCTCATCCTTTCACTAGTCCATCTTTTTATACACAAGAAATTTTTTCCATTAGTGCCTCACATTATAACAACTCCTCTCAATTTCCTACCAACACCAATAGTGGTACCCAAACCACTAATATAGACTCTTATGATTTAACTAATATTAAAAATGCCAATCAAACCTAACAACTCTTGTTACAAACAATTAATTAAATGAATACTTTTCAATCTCATAATACAAATCAAATGATGAGAATGAAAAATCACCTTTTCTACCTTCAAATTGATCCTCAACCAATGGCTTGGGGCATGCACAATCAAAATGTTCCACCACCTCCTCTTTTTGATTCCCATGGCAATCTCATCCCTCAACCTCCTTTAGTCAACAAAACTATTAAGCATCTAAAAAATGAGCTTCTTAAAAATAAAATTTATATTATTGATATAGGAGGTATCACCCTACTATTTCCTAAAATGGATCAACCGATCTTACTCTTCATCTTAAAAAAATTAGAAATTTTTATAAAGATTAGCTCAAACTGAACACCTTTAATACTACCAAGATTTTAGCCAAAAACCTCATGAGTGATACTTTAGATTGATATAACCAACTTAAAACTCATTCTATTACTATTTTGGAAGATTTAGTGAATGCTTTAGTTCAAGATTTCAAAACTAGTGATCTTCCCAAAAATACTTTGGCCCATTTCATAAATTATAAGCAACTTGAAAACAAAACTACTCAAGATTTTGTTAAAAGTTGGAAAACTTTGTCAAACAAATGTGAACATGACAATGCCAATGATAATATTTTCCATCTATGTACCAATTCTCTCTTTCCCAAGTTATAATATTCTATCTACACACACACTCTCTCTCTCTCTACATACTTTGGAGGAGGATATTGACCAAGCTAAACATCAAAATTTCTTTATTCATCAATTCAAGCCACCCGAACCTTCTATGGGTCCTCACATATTACTTAAGAATAAAAATTGTAATTTTACTAATGATGGTGTCATGGATTTTTATGACACCATTCATAATGTTCAAGGTGTTGTTCCTAACCAATCTTTAGAACCAGCTCTCCCTTCTCAACAATACACCAATCCTCAATTATCTTCACCAAATACCATTAGCATTCACAAACCTCTATCATCTTTTGATTTACTTAAGCATCTACCAAGGCCTATACCGAGAGAACTTTATCCCACTCATCCTATGAAATCATGGTATGATCCTAACAAATTTTGTTGGTTTCATGTTAGTTTGGGTCATTCTCATGAGACCTGTAGGTGGCTTCATAATTTAGCTATGGATTTTCTTCTTGGTCCTGATTTTGATCATGATTCAATCATTTGAAATAAGCCTATAACACTAATTTTAAGGCTTATAAATCACATACTAAATCTCAATCCTTAAATCAATCTAATGCTCATTTGGCTATCTATAAAAACCCTCTTCCTAATCACCAAAATAATCAAGATACCCAAGATAATCCTACCCCTTCCACAAAAAAATTAGAAAGTCTTGTTGACCCAAATCCCAAAGATAATGTGGTTAACATGACCAATATGCAAAGGGTGGTTTCTTTCATTGACTCCCCTCTATTATCTCAAACATTCAATGTTATCCATGATTCTTCTCCAACTCATTTAAATGGGTTGGGGAAAGTGACCTTATAAATTTTGACGATCCAATTTTATCTCCTTTAGATAGCAGTTTTGGGTATTTTTCACTTAGGAATTAGGTTATCATTTAGTTGACCTAGCTTGTGACTTAGTGAATAATTGTCTAGATTTGTGCTAGGTTGACTGGGTCAACCCTATCAGCTAGGATTTTTTTAAGGGTTTAGGGTCAAATTTACATATATATACAAGTTCATTTCCCATCATTTATTAAGGAGAAGAAAAAAATAAGTAAGAGTGAATGAACATCTACTTATTGACCATTCTACTTGAGAGTTAAAGCTTAGGTTTTCATAATTTCTTTGGAGATAAAGACATTATCTTGTGAAGAAGTCTTTTGGATGCATTGATAAGTTGTGAGTGAATTAGTAATTTGACTAAGAAGAGGATATTAGTATGGTGTTAGTGGATGAAACCAAATCAGAAACACACTAAGCTAACATCTTCATGCCTAGTTACTAGGGTGAGCTTAGTAAAAAACACAAATGATAAACATAACTAAAAAGTAAGGAAAAATAACAAGAATTCCTTCACCTTCTTTGGATGCCCCAAATGCCTTTGTAATGGCTTTCTCGGCTTGTGTTCATTAAGTCTTCATCAAAGGAGGCTTGGTTGTATCCTTTTCTCATTGGCACCTTGTAGCTTTTGCTTGGCTTGGAATCAATTTGGCATGGTAAAACTAATTGAAATGGCTTCTCAAAGATATTTGTGCATTATAACTTTGCACCAAAATAGCTTAAAAATGATGTTCATGGACTCTCTATTTATATATTTTCAAGAATGACTAGAATCAACCTAAACCATCCATCCTGAGATGAAGATGTGTGGTTGAAGATTAATTAATTTTTTTTGGAATTAAGTTTATAATTATCCTCATCATGACATTGGAAAGAGAGGAAATTAAGAGGCATGGAGTGTATTAATGAGGAATGGAGTGCATGAATCTTGATATTTGTGGCATTTATGGCCTAGGGATGTCTTCCCAAGAAATGAGGTCACTTGATGATGCATATATTCAATATTCATTTCCAAAATAAATTATTCAACAAGTTTCATGCAATTATTAATTAGGCTCTAACTTGGATTAATTAGATCTAAGCATAATGAATCACTTTGTGCATAAATTACTCAAATTAATCAGAATGCCTTATTATTGGTCCAAAATTTGATTGGATTAGAATTAGAAGTCAATGTCAAATGAATTGGATTCATTATCCCATTTAGGATGTTACCAACACCAAATAAAAAAGGCACATGTCTCGTGCAATATATTTAATATGAAAGAGCAATCTAGAGTACCTAGGTGTAAAATTGGTATTTTGACTCAGAATTATCTAATCAAAGTTAGTTGGCCCATAAACTACATTGCCCCATTTAGGGATACCCTAGCCAAAATTGGCATTTGAATACGTTAGTTTCAAATATTTTAATGTGATTTAGTGTTTTTAGGCCAAATTTCATATTTTAAGTGGAAATTGGCCAAAACCTGGTTAGAGGTTATTGTTGGTCAGATTTAGGTGTCTACAGTTTGCCCCTATTTGGGAAGATGTTACAAACCATAGGCAAAGCAATGTATTCTTAAATAATGAGAAATGGCTTGTATGCTAAAAAAAAGATGATGGGTGAATAATAAATCTCTAAATGGTTTTTGGGATGCCTATGATGATGCCCCCTTCAAGGAGCAGCCATTACATTTTTGATAGATGGTCCCTCAAAAATAAATAAGAAGAAAGGTGAAATTAACCCATGGTTGAGATTAATCCAAATGAGAAATTACTTACATGCATTGATGTAAAAATGATACTAATTTACCCAAAGGTAGTTATAATCAGAAATAAAAGTCAAAATATGGTTTTCCCATAGGTAGCTATAATCATCAAGAGGACCTAGATTGGATAAAGATGATTAAGCCCTAGTTAGGGCTAATTAACAAGCATAACACAAGGATATAACCTGAAATTTAGATTAAAGATGATTGGGAATAAAATGATGAAAGAGATGAATATAAGAATAAGATTGATCAATAGAAAATGATTTAGTTATACCTATCAACGAGGATATGTGTGTCCTTATTAGTAATGATACAACTAGAATGGGTAATGGGTTGATTTGATCAAGAGTGGGATGGGAGGATTTGCCAAGGTGCCAATGTGAAAATTTTATGGCTCTATTTATTGTAGACCTTCTTGAAGCTAATTTTTCCTATAGCATGTAATAATAGGAATCATGAAAGAACTCCATGAATACTTGGTTGAAAAAAGCATAAGGACTGACTCTTGATATTTGATATCTAAATGAAAACAATGCACCAATGATAAAAACCATGATGACAATGTTGACGTATGAATATGGATAGACTCAAAAATAATATGTGCAAGGAATCACCCAATGAACACACATAGATTGAGTCAAGGCAATAGTGATAAAAGTGAACAAATAGGCAAGCAAACAAACAAATAAACAACCTAAAATAAACAAAAAAACAAATCAAAAGCCTAAAATAAAGCATCCTAATAACGACCATGCCCCAGTAAGGTGGATCAAGGATAACTACTTAGGCTTATACAGGACAAATGTTTTGTAATTTTTGAAATGTTATAATTATTTTTTGGTTTTTTTTAGGTATCTTAACTGATTAGAGAATGGCAAGATACATAATTGTAAACAAAAAGAGCATTTGGCTTAGGTTGCTCATAAAATAGTGAGAGCATATGGAAAGGGGGACTGAGGTGACCTCAACATATATTAATCATGGATTACATAATCCCAAAATGACCTCAAGTCATAGTAATTCCATCCACACAAAAGGTGAGGAAAAACCAACTAGGTCCCAACAAGTTCTCAAATTTGGAAAATAGCCAATAAAATGAAAACAATAATGGTAAGGTGATGTGGCAATACATGATAAACAAGTGTTGCCCCTAGTTTTCCCATAGGTAGTTATAACTAGGATACAATGGCATAGGTCAATGATACTAATTTGCCCATAGGCTATTATAATTAGTAGCAAGACTGGTGAGACATTGATTTACCCATAGGCGGTCATAATCAAACTCACATAAACAAACTTGATACAGGATGAAAAATGAAAGATATCTTGCCAGATGAACTATCACACTACTTTCATATATTGTCATTGTAAACATAGATTGGATTGATTATTGAAACTTGATCAGAATCCCCCCACAAAAGGTGTGAGCTGAACCAAGTGAACCAAGTGGAAAATATGATTAGGTAGGATGACTAAAAATAGGCTTTGGTCTAGATAGGAATGGAATTATAGGATGGATAAAATGTTAAGAGGGTTTGACCCCAAGTGATAGGATGAATATTAAGATTATTCAATAATGGCAAATAGATATGTAACAATGGTAATAACATGGCAATGTGAAATGGTATGGTGCATGTTTTTGTCTTGGGTGTGGTTTTTGATTCTATTGTTCCTACTGATGGGGAGATGCATGTCCTAATCAACAAATGATACAAATAGAATACTCGATCATGTTAATTGTTATCCCACACCTCTTTTAAATAACTACTTTGTCAACAATGGCCTATAGATTTGGATTTGAATTTGGATTTAGGCAAAGCAATGTCTCCTCAAATAATGAGAGATGGCTTGTATGCCAAAAATAAGATGATGGTTAAAGAACAAAGCTTTAAATGGTTTTTGGGAATCCTATGATGATTCCCACTTGAGGGAGTAGCCATTACCTTTTTTGATAGATGGTCCCTTGAAAATAAACAAGAAGAAAGGTGAAATTAACCCATGGTTGAGATTAATCTAAATGAGAAACTACTTACATGCATTGATGTAAAAAGGATACTGATTTGGTGGCCAGATTTAGGTTCATAGAGCTAATTTATCCTTACCATCCTTCCATACAACAATAACCTCTTACAAAGCACCTTGGCCAAAGGAGAGATTGAGGCTCAGTGGGTTTGTCTTTAAAGGTAAGTATTCCTAACTTTATTTCTCCTTTATAAGAGTAGATAAATATACATTTGTTACTCTCTTTTATGCATTAGGATTCTCTATAGATTGATATGAATATATGTATTCTATGCATGTTTAGTTTTATTATCTTTTTTATCTCCTACTCTTGCTACCTTCATTAATTCCATGACTATAGTGGTCACTGTTCCTCCTATTATGGAACTAGTGGTGGTTCCTCTAGTACTCTTGCCTCCACATCCATCTCCTCTTTATTTTCTACTCATCATCCTCAACTAGTCCATGGTCTATCATGATGTGATATGAGCTTTGGCCTAGCAACTGGTGGTGCTATTCCTCCTTTCCCTCATGGTTCTCTCATATGCTTGAACTAAAAGGTAGGCACTAGTATAGGTACCCCTAGTGAGGTTGTCCCATCTATCCTAGCTAACATGCCATCAGATGTGGTTCTATTCACTAGGTTTAGTTCCATGTCACCTCTATCTATGATAAATTTAGTGCTATTATGTCCCAGCTCAGCCATGTCATTGTGATGTGCTTATACAACTTCCATATAATATCCACTCATCTCACTATCCATAACACTATCACATGGGATATGGCTTGTGCTACCTAGTATTATCTCCATATTTGAGCTCAAGATAACCTAGCATCAACTTTATGGGGAAACCTAGTTGGATAATACATGGGTAACCTCTTATAAATCCATGTTATCAATAATATGATTGGGCTCATTGAATTCTACCCTATGGACAACACTCCATACACGTCATGTACAAGCTACACCCAGATGATAAACCCCAAGTCATATAGCACCCTCTCCTCTAATATCATTTGGCTCAAGGCTATCACAAATAGTGGTACCTTATCAGTTGACTTGTGACATAGCACTCATGTTATCACAAGTTATATCACATCCTTTACATGTCCAAAATCTGTAATATATACACATCAAAAATACTCATCTTCCATCTTGAGTATATCTTATTTGAGTTTGTAGCCCATATAACTAAGGCTCTCCTATCCTCCTCTCTATTAGGTATCCCCATGATCATAGGTGTCCCTACTATGGGTAATCTTAATATGGCATGCACATATTTTATAGTGATACCCACCTCTATAATATCCCCCTCCACCTCCCACTTGGAGGTGTTAGTCAATCATTCTGAGCATCCTAGGATTATGACTAATAGATCTGAGCTCAGGGGTATCCTACACATATTTGCTATGACACCTAGGCCTACTGAGATAAATCTAGCTCTATCCTCTATCGACAAGCACTCCAATAAATCTAAGAGACAATGCATCAACCAAGTGTCAAAATCTTGGATGCCCCTACAACCAAAAAACAACAAAAGATGTATTGGATCCTCTATGTCATGTATAATCAAAATACATTATTTTTAATTTTCAACCAACAATAAGCTTGAATGATTTAATATATTCATTTTGACCTATTTTTCGCCTACTCAATCTTTTTTGCCCTTATTTGATCATTTTGGACTCTTCTAGCCCTCTTTCAACCTTTTGCATGTATTTATGTACTCTTCTAGTTCTTTGGTCGAACACTAAATGGACCAAAATTTCCCTATTTTTCACTCTATTGACTTAAAAATCTAAGCCAACCCTCTTATTTTCCCCCTCTTAGTACTGAGTTATCATACCAGACTTTTCTACATAGTTGGAAACAAGGTACTAAATTGATAGTCTACAAATTATACTAGGTCGGCACATACCTACTAAGTCAGCAATATGGATTTTTCCACTTTTCTAGCCTACTAAGTTGATTGGGTTGACCTAATTATTTTTCCATGTTAACCCCTTACATTTTGCAAAATAAGTGCCTTCTAGTAGTTATTTCCCCAAACCCTTCAAATGCATTTACCTAAATGGTTTTTCCTACCCTTATCTTCTAATTTGGGTTCATTATGATGTCTATAAATGCTTAAAATTACAAATTTATAAAATACACTTAAAATCATTACAATACTCAAAAAATAGCTTGAGATTCTTAATTACCTACCTATAGTGCACCTATTAGTGCCTCTGGGAGTCCCTCTCATCTAGTCTATCATATCCTCACCATCCTAGATTGTTTGGTCTCTTAAAGCTCGTTTTCTCTCCTTCACAAGTCAACAGTAACCAATGACTTTCATTTCACCTTATTTAAACTCACTTTGCAAAAATTCAAATCTTTCAATTAGTTTTTGATAGATTTCTTATCTTTCCTATATCTTTATTTATACTAATTCATTTTTTGAACTGTAAAATATTCAAGAATCATGATAATATAGAGAATAGTTTACACTATTATATGCTTATCTTCCAAAATTTTCAAATTTTTACTATTTTTTTCACTAACTTCTATAGGTTCACCTAATATTCTTCATATTAGATTCCTTCACTTCTCTTATAGTCTAATTCTTTATCTACAACATTAATTTAAGTAAAGGTATGTGTTTTTAAATTTTGTCCTTTCATTTATCTTATTTGTTTCTTACTGAACTTTGCTTAGCATCTGCATTATGTGTTATCATGTTCTATTCTTGAAGCACCATCCCATGTTGCACTCACATGATATGTGATGAGCTTCAAGTGGGGCATATGTATACATATAATATTTTTAAACTTTTGTTGATTATTGACACTTTGTATCTTATAGGAACCTATCAAGTCTCAATCTCTCTGAGTGTATGCCTTAAGTGGTGCACCGGGAAAAGGGTGGGTAGACCATTGGTGCTTTTCAAGATTATTGTCTATTTTTCCACTTGTTATCTACACACTTGTCTTTTAAAACCATTATCCCTAAGCTTATTCTTCTCTATTTTACCCTTTCCAATCATTTGCTACACTTTATCTTCATATTCCTCACCTTAATCCCATTTTACTAGTTGGTTATGTTAGGTTGATTGGGTTGACCCTATATAGTTTTGGTTATTTTTCACTTAGGAATTAGGTTATCCTTTGACCAACGTAGCTCGTGACCTTGTGAATAATTATCCTAATTTTTGCTAGGTTGACTAGGTCGACCCTATTGGATAGGATTTTTGGAAGGGTTTAGGGTCAAATCTACTTATATATATATATAATTTCATTTCCCATCATTTATAAGGACAAGTGAAAGAAGTAAGAGTGAACAAACATCTTCTTATTGACCATTCTACTTGAGAAATAAATCTTAAGGTTCCATACTTTATTTAAAAATGTGGATCTTGTCTTGTGTAGATGTCTTTTATATGAATTTATAGGTTGTGTATCCTAGAGATGATTTGTCTTTGTCATCCTTACATACCACAACAACCTCTTGCGACTCACCTTGGCCAAGGGAGAGATTGAGGCTCATCAGGTTTGTATTCAAAGATAAGTATTCCTAACGTTACTTCTCCTTTATAAGAGTAGATAGATATTCATTTTTTCTTCTCTTCCATGAATTATGATTCCTTATACATTGATGTGAGTATATTTCCTCTATCCATGTTTATTTTTATTATTTCTAACCCCCACTTTATGCCATAAGCTTTGATGAGCACTAGATTACATTCACTTTATGTGTTACTAGATTAATTGAAATATCAAACCTAGGACCCCCTTAGGGTTATTGTGTGATTATTTTGATTTTAGGCTTTGGAACCCTTCGAAGCATAGTGTATTATGATAATTTATCCCCTAATCGGGTCTAGCAGATCCCCATATTGGTCATGCTCCCACTTAACAAATGTGTTCCCAATCAAAAGTGTAGTTATGCTCTATCTTCTATGAGCTAGGATTGATTTATAGACATGATACATTTTTGATTTCATATATATTCTTCCCTTGATAGGCACCTAAGGTAGATGCCTTTATAGTTATTACTATAGAGAACCCATCTCTTCAGTACGTAATGGGTGACCTTAAGCCTAAGGGATGTTTTTTGAATTTGGTTTATTCCTAGAGGAAGATCCCATAAAGGAGATAATGTAAAAATAGTTCATACAAGTCTTGATGGACCATTTATGATTATTCTAATTACAACATAGTGATCCTTGGGTCAATTTTACTGATCAACTAGTTAATACCTTAGCCTCAAAATAACTTAACATGTGTTATTTCATGGGCATAATCTTATAGTTTGTACATCCATAAGCCTATACCTAACTGATTCTATACCAACATGAGCTTTATATTTAGGTTTGGGATAAGTATGTGCACCTTGTTTCTGATAATGTAGTGCCTAAAGTTATTCACAAATTTGACCAAGGCATAAATATTTTTGTCTAAGTTATAATACTTAAGTTATGCATACTTCAGGTTTATGCTCATGAAAGCTATCAGGTTCTCATATTCATCTTGATTTTAGGTGAGAATTGAAATGATGGATTGATCTGAAGAAAAAGAGTAAAGGTATAAATCCTTCATGTAGTCTAGACCGATTAATACTATTTCTTGCATGATGGCCTTTTCAATTTCTTAGAAGGCTTTCCTAACTACATGAGTCCATTCCACCTTTGTTACCTATTTCAAAATTGTATTTAGAGGTTTAAAAATCTTATAAAAATTAGATATGAATTTGCATAAAATTTTTATCTTACTAAATAATAACTTAAGCTCATTTGTACTGTTAGGTAAAGGCATTTTGAAAATAACACTAGCACACTTAGTTTCAATATAAATAACTTACTTGGTGATGACATGATGAAGGAACTTAACTCTTGTGATTCGAAAGATGATTTTATTTGGGTTGAGAGAAATACCATACCTTATGCACCTTTCAAACACCTTATAGAGATGGTGAACATGATCAAACCTATGTTTTTAAAAATGATTAAGTAATCCATATAAATAATTATGCATTTACCTATCAGACCTTCAAAAATGAAGTCCATGTATTTTTGAAAGATGGCTCCCACATTGATGAGGCCAAATGGAATTTATTTATAAGTTAATGTGCCCCACTTGGTTGTAAATTTTATATTTGCTTATTCTTTTGGTTTGAACAAAACTTGATTGTATATTGAGAATCCATCCAAAAATGACATCATCTAGGATCCACACACCATCTGAATTAACTCATCAAGGGATGGAAAAGGGTAGTTATCTTTGTTATAGTCTTGGTTTAAGTTTTATAAATTGACACATAGTATTATTTATTGGAAGTATTTATTGAGGTGTGGGGTGAATCAATTGATTAAAAATAACTATTCAATTCCATTCATCATTCCATGAAGCATTTATTCATATAAAGATCAAAGAATACATAAACAACCACATAAATATATCACAAGAGAACACAAGAGATATGTGGGAAACCCTATTGGGTGATAAAAACCACTGAACCATGCACATTAACTACTATATTATAATGTCAAGATACAAATTTTAGTGAAGCACTGACTTCACATGGAGCTCTAACCCCTACCTAGTTAAGCACCTACTCAACTAGTCTTATACAAGATATATATTTCAAGGAGGATCCAACCCCCTAGGTAACCAAGAACCAAATTAGCTACCTTGAATCTCTAATAATATTTTAACACCTATTAATAAATCAACTGATGATGACCTCCTTTATTTTCACTCTTCACCCCTCAATCTCACTCAAATAGATTCTTAGGATTACTCTTTCAATCATGCCTCTTCTAGGCTTACTTGGTTCAATGACCTAGTCATCCACTTGTATAAACTTGTTGATCATGGTAATTGATGTTAATTTTTCATTGATTTCAAAGATATCATGAGTTCATAGTACATTAATGACAAAGTGATCGTATTGATGGTCAGGAGTGGCATAGGCTTGGTTGCCTAGTATGTAAGCATAAATATTTAGTGTTTAACTTAATGAGGTAATTTATGGATGTTATTATTGGTATGATAATTTTTAAGAGACCCTATGGAGTGTTAAGACTAATTATAATGCTTGTGAAAGTGCATGATATTCATCTGGTTCTTCATTATGTTTATCTAGGCATATTTGGTTCTATGGAAAAAAAATCTGAGTAGGCATTTTGATAGCATTATATTTCACAAAAATGAAGGTTACAAGATCATATAAATATATTTATTTATTCATTTATGAAATTTTATTGTGTCAGTCAAATTTTAGGTCATGAGGTTGAGCATAGTGAAATTTATTAAGGTGCAAAGTTGGCTTCTTAGATAGAGTTCACCAAGTTTCCATACTTAGCCAAATTTGCAAAGGGAGATCTAATGATATGTATGTAATCACATCATAGATATATGGTAAAAAATTAATATAACTAGATTGAATATCAATTTATGTCATGTATATATAAATGAACTATAAAGTTTGTGCATTTTTATAGGCACTTAAAAAGTTGATTTTGGTCAAAAGATTATCATGGTGACATTGTCTTATTACCAAGAAGGTACCCTAAAGATTTGAAGGATTGAAGTGTTTTATATCTCATGTTATAAATATTAAAAGTTGATATAATATACTATGATGTGATAGATACCATCCATTTTAACTTTTTTAAAGTATGAGGTCATTTTATAAGGATCTAATGATGAGTGCATTTTCATACAAATGCAGATCAACAGTGTGTATTGAGTCAAAGAGGTCAAAGTGTCTGATGTTTAATAGGTTAATGTCTAGGATAATATTGAAGAGATATAAAAAAATATTATATTACAAATTTTATAAAATTAGTGAGAATATTACAAGTGTTATATGTTTAACAGTGAACAAAGGTAAAGTCCAGGCTACTCTCGAAGAGATCAATGGTACGTATTTGGTCAAAGTTGACAGGATGCACGAGATGGGGTCAAAATGATAGATGTTTATCATATTTAAATATAAATATAATCTCAAAGAGATGTATTGTGATTATTTTATCTAATTTTCAAGGACACAAGATGATATCAAATTATTTGATGTTTAACAATGATCATTGGCATTTGAATTAATAAAGGGAAAAACTAGTATGCAGTGTTTGAGCCATAAATTTTGATCTGAGATGATTTCAAAGGTTATTTAAAAATAAAATTTCAATATATTTTATGGCATAGATATAAAATATGGTTATAAGTTTTGATTATTTTTATAGTTAAATATAATGAGCTCCAAAGTTGATTGTGTGTTTGACCATGTTTTATAAGTGACCCAAGAAGGCTAATTAAGTTTTTCTTGGTGGTATTTAAATTTTTCAAGATGAAATATATATTATAAAGTTTTTTTTACTCAATAATTACCATTTATGTGGATTTTTAAATTTTTAACAATCCATCTTGAGTGTAAACAATTGCTTAGAAATTGACTATGTCTATTAAATACACTAGCAGATCGAGTGGCCATGTTGCAGGAGTGAGTTGGAAGCATTTTGAGCATAATTTAAGAATAAAATGAGAATGTATATGTTTTATAAGTATAAAAGTATTATTAAAAGTATTTTATTTTCATAATACATCCCTTATCATATGTGAAGAGTCAAAATAGCTTGACTATATTTTGACTCTATATAGCTAGTCGAGTGGCTATTTTGAATGAGATGATTTGAGTATTTAGACCCTATGTTGAAGTGTATAAATAAAATTGAGGTGTTTTAGAGGTCTTTAAAGGTTCACTCATTTTATATAATCATATGCTTATATGAAAAGCTTGAGTATTTGCTTCATAAGTTTGAGATTGTGTTATCTATGTATGAAGGCCTAAAGAGTAAGGAGACCTAATTGGTAGATTCAAGTGTTGATTTGGTGTTCTAGGTGGCATGAACCAATATAAGAGTGAGAAATGGTATAATAGATATATTTTTGATGTATTTGAATCATTTTTAAAGTATTAATGTGGTCCAAGTAATCTCACATATAACATATGAGTATGAAGGCCTAATTATTTTAGGTCTCACCAAGACCTAATAGTGGTTTGGGGATAATGAGGCATTGGAAGACCTATGGACTAGAGTGTATCACCCATATAACATGTTTAGAGACATATTAAAAGTTTAATAAAAGTGTGTGAATCATCTTGGCCAACCAAGATGGGTTATACCAAGAGTGTGGTATAAGTACAAGGCCTAATTGGCCTATTTGTGATAGTTGTGTGTGTGTGGCTATGAAGCCAAGTGAAGGAGATAACCTTTGAAAGATAAGTTATAGGTTATTGAGTACCATAAAATATAAAGGATGATTATTCATGTTTATCTAATCAAGATGATATAGGTGGATACACAAGTAATTAGACCTAATGAGCCTAGAGGAGGTAGAATGAGCGAACAATCCCTAGAGGCATGTGTGAGAGCATTGAAGTGAAGGATATAAGAGAGGGAGTATGCCCAGTGGATGGGTTGAAGAGAATATTATGTTCAAGACTACGTGTATGGCCTTTAGGTCATATTTATAATGTCTGAATAGTGTTCTTTCAAGTTTGAATATTAAGAATGAGAAAAAAGGTTTAGAGTGATCTAAAAGGTGGTTTTAGATGCATTGAGAAAGTGTGAAGGCTAGAGAGAGTGTACAAGGATGAAGAGAGCTGATATAAAATGTATCTCCATAAAATTTTTAGGTAATCAGTGTTTAATAAATTTTCATTTCATAGGTTTTGTTGTGGATGCTCAGCATCTAGTGGGTTGATTCTTCTTTATAAGGTGAAACTTGCTAAAGGTCTAGTTATTGTGGATGCTCAACTAGACTGGGGTAGTAGCTCTTTGTGGGATTATTGTCTCACTAAATTAATGGATGGGTGTTCCTTGATCAATTTTTCTAGTCTAAATTAGATCTTATCATTATAGTAATCTAGTCTATCTTACAGGGTTTAGTGGGTTTTATCCCCCAAGAGGGTTTCCCACATAGATCTTGTGTTGTGTGAGTGATCATCCATTATCTATTATTAATTGTTATGAATGACTTGTAGATTATATGAATTCTTATGGTATTTTATTAAGGGTTTTAAAGGATTGAAATTAAAGTTGGAATATCTTGCATCACTAATTCACCTCCCCTCTCAATGATTGTACCTCTAAAAATTTGGTATCATAGTGGTTCCTTTAGAAGAAGCCTAATAGCTTAAAGGTGATCCTAAGAAGCACAAGATAGATAAGCAACTGAAGAAAGAGAATCAATAGTGGAATTTTATGATCAAGACACTTGAAGAGAAGATATGTACTTTGAAGAAAGATTCCAAAGAGGATGAGAAAGTTATCAATGATCTCAAGGTTTAGCTAGAATATGCCAAGGCAAGTTTGAGTTCAAAAGAGGAAAGTTGTTCAAAAGAGAAGGAAATCATGCATGATGAAATTTTTTTCCATTATAGTGGAGAATAAGAAGTTTTTTGTGGTAGATAAAAAGTGGATCTAGGGGCTAAGCTCATAAAAAAGAATCATAAGTGAGGTATATAATCAAAGGTCTTGAAGCACAAGTCAGTTCCCTTGTGGGAATTTTTTTAGGTGTGTCCAAAAGAGAGGAAAAGAATAATCAAGTATATTAAAGAGAAATCATATAGAATGAAGTATGACATGGATAAATAAGATTAAAGGGATAAATATACCATCAAAGATCCTAGATTTTAGTTAGAGGATGCAATTTCTAGCTTGAGAACTAAAGAAGATGAGTGTAGTCAGTTGAAGGTTTAAATGGAGTCATTGAAGAGTGAGCATGAGCTTGTTATATTCAAGTTGGATAAGCTTAAAAAGAAGCATGAGATGCTGGAGTATGTTAAGAAGAATGTAAGATTTAAAATCAATACAATAAGGTTTATTAGATAACCAAATGCTTCAAGGTATGCTAATTTAATATATGGTCATTGTTATACATGTAATAAGTATGGTCATAGAGCTTAGGACTATAGAAGGAAGTCACTCAAGTATGGACATTCATGGATCTATGATAGAATAAGTTTTTGGACATAAATTGATCATAGTTCAAATCTATCAAAAGGTACAAATGATGTTATTTGTTTCAATTGTCATAAGAGTGGTCATATTGCAAGTTTATACCCAAGTGGAGTCAATAGGTCCTCAAGGTATTTAAGAGGACATGAAGATTCCATTATACATAAGAAATGTCATTATTGGTTATGGAGACAAAAGATTATCAATGCTAATCACACTAGTCAAAAGTTTGATAAGAAAGTTGCTTTAGAAGAATGTGTTACAGATCAATCTAAGTTCAAAGGTCAAGAAAGTAAATGTCTATAAAGAATAAGATGGATGGTAAGAAAATGGATGATAAGTCTTCTAGTAGTGATTCAGGTGAGTCTTAAGGTGATTTTTTTCTATGATAGACATGAATAAAAGTCAAGAGTTTCTATTGACAACATTTGTTGACAAATTTGAAGCAAAGAATGAAGTCAAGCATCCATTACAAATCAATTGGATGATGGGGAAAGATTGTAATTTAGATCAAGGTATGGATATATGGGAGTATCTAGATTTTTGGGACATTTAGTCTATTTATGACAAGAGGGTATCTCTCTCTAGGCTTCAAGATGACACTTTTCAAAAATAGGAAGCATGATGGATGCTAGTTGAGTTTTGGTTGATATTGTTTTACAAGAAGGTGAACCATGGAGTTAGGGGGAGCTAACTCAGATAGTATGAAAATATCAAAGAGTTGTGCATGATGTGAGGGGGTGTGTATGTGAGATGTTACTATGATTATAGAAGAGTAAAGATGTTTGTTACAGTTGTGAATTTAAGAAGATTGATATGATGACTTGATCAAACCAAGTCATGTGTTTTGACAAGGTATTGAATCTTCATGCATGAGAAAAGAGAGATTTTGAGTTTTTTAGGAAGATAGGTACAAGGATTAGAGAAGTCCATGTTCAGATTGGTGTATGTTAAAGAAAAAATGACATGAGATGGATCTTGATGTAAGGGGGAGATATATTGTTTAGTTTATCAGGTCTAAGGATCAAAGAAGGATTAGATTAAAGGAGCTTGATTTAGATTCTTGTCTTTTAGTTCTAAGGTTGTAAATATGAAGGTGCATCTAGGTGTTTTTAGACCTATATTGGTGATGGCAAGTTCAAATGGAGAGCATGGCCTTAGGGGGAGAATTATTGCTCTAAGTTATGAAGATGATCACTCCAACTAGAAAAAATCAAGGTAAGCATCTCTATAACAAGATATTTATTGTTTCTAGGTCCATTTTTTCAAATAAAGAGGCTTGGTTTCTATAGAGACCCTTTGTCATTAATTTCAAAGGGGGATAGATATAAGAATGAAGGAGAAGATCAGTTTGAAAGAAGGCATTTCAAGTTTGGGTTTCCATCAATGAAAAAGGGGGAGATTACTGATCATGGTAATTGATGTTAGGTTGTCATTGATGTCAAAGATAGCATGAGTTCATAGTACATTAATGACAAAGTGATTAGATTGATGGTTTGGAATGGCATACACTTGGTTGCCTAGTATGTAATCATAGATCTTTAGTGTTTGACTTAGTGAGGAAATTTATGGATGGTATTATTGGTATGGTCATGTTGAAAAGACCCTATCAATTGTTAAGAGTGCCTAGAATTATTGTGGAAGTGCATGATATTCATTTGGTTCTTCATTATGTTTATCTAGGCATAGTTGGTTCTGTGCTAGAAAAATCTAAGTAGCAATTTTGATGATGTTATATTTCACATGTATGAAGATTATAAGAGTAGATAGATATATGGATCAATTCCCCTATGAAATTTGATAATGTGGTTCAAATTTTAGGTCATGAGGTTGAGTGCAGTGAATGTTATTAAGGTGAAAACTTGGCTTCTTAGATAGAGTTCACCAAGTTTCCATACTTAGCCAAATTTGATAAGGGAGATCTAATGATGCATGTTTAATTGTATCACATATCTATGGTATAAAATTAATCTAACCAGATAGACTATCATTGCATGTCATACAGATATGAATGAACTAGTAAGTTTTTGCATTTTTTATAGGCACTTAAAAAGTTAATTTTGGTCAAAATATTATCATGGTGACATTATCTTATTGCCAAGAAGGTACCCTAAAGATTTGGAATATTGAAGTGTTTTCTAGTTCATTTTATAAATATTCAAAGTTACACTAGTAGAATTTGATTTTATGAAGACTATAAAGTTTAACTTTATTGAATGTTGAGGTCATTTGATAAGGATCTAATAGTGAGTGCATGTTCATAAAAATGTAGATCAATGGTGTGTATTGAGTCAAAGAGGTCAAAGTTTTTGATGTTTATCAAATTAATGCCTAGGATACTATTGAATATATCAATAGAGCATGTTTATTCTAAATTTTCCATAAGTAGTGAGATGATGACAAGTGATCGATGTTTAATAGTGAGCAAAGACAAAGTCTAGGCTACTCTCAAAGAGATCAATGGTGCGTATTTGGTCAAAGTTGCTTGGATGCATGAGATGAGGTCAAAGTGATAGATTTTTAGCCTAGTTAAATATCAAGCTAATCTCAAAGAGATTGATGGTGCATATTTGATCGAAAGATGTGAGAACACAAGATGATAGCAAATTATTTGATGTTTAATAGTGACTGTTGGCATTTGAATTAACAAAGGGAAAAACTAGTCTACAATGTTTGAGCCATAATGTTTAACCTAAGACTAATTATAAGGTGATGTAAAAATAAAATTTTAAGAGTACTCCATTTTTCATCTAGATAATATATTTATAATGCCTGATTATTCTTACAATCAAAGATATTAAGCTCCAAAGTTGACTATGTGTTTGACCATGTTCTATAAGTGACCCAAGAAGGTTAATTGAGTTGTTCTTGATGGTGTTTTGATGTTTAAAGATGAAATATATATTGGAAATTTTTGTGTAATCAATGAGGAATATTTGTGTGGATTTTTAAGGTTTGACCAATCCATCTTGAGTGTGAACAATTACTTAGAAGTTGATTGTGTCTATTAAATGCACTGGTAGATTGAGTCACCATGTTACAGGAGTGAGTTGGAAGAGTTTTGAGTAGTATTGAAGAATAAAATGAGAATGGAGATGTATAAGTCTCAAATTATTATGATAATTATTTAATTTTCAAAATATGTCCCTTATCATATGTGAAGAGTCAAAATAGTTTGACTATATTTTGATTGTATATGACTAGTCTAAGTGGTCATTTTGAGTGAGTTGATTTGAGTGCTTAGATCCTATGTTGAAGTTTATAAAGCACATAAAGGTGTTATATAGGTATTTAAGGGTTCACCCATGTGATATAATCATATGGTTATGTGAAATACATGAGTATTTTATTCATAATTTTGAGATTGTGTGTAATGTGTATGAAGGCCTAAAGAGCAAAGAGACCTAATTGGTAGGTTCAAGTGTTAAGTTGGTGTTCTAGGTGGAATGAACCCATATGAGAGTAATTAAGGGGATATTGGTGATAGGTTTAATGTTTTAAAATCATTCGTAAAGGATGAATCTGGTCCAAGTAGTCTCACATGTAATGTGTGAGTATGAAGGGCTAATTATTTTAGGTCTCACCAAGACCTAATGGTGGTTTCGGTCTAATGAGGCATTGGCTAACCTATGGATTAGAGTGTATCACCCATGTAACATGTTTAGATACATATTAAAATTGTAATACAAGTGTTTGAATCATCTTTTCCAACCAAGATCAGTTAGACCAAGAGTGTGGTATAAGGCCTAATTGGTCTATTTGTGCTAGTTATGTGTGTGTGGGTATGGAGCCAAGCAAAGGAGATAACCTTTGAAAGAGAAGGTAAAGGTAAATGAGGAACATAAAAGACAAAATAATATCAGTCATGTTTATTTCATTAAGTTGATGTAGGTAAGCACGTAGGTCATTGGACCTAATGAGCCTAGAGGAGGCAGAATGAGAAAAAAAGCCCTAGAGGCATGTGTGAGAGCATTGAATCAAAGGATATAAGAGACGGAGTGTGCCCAATGGATGGGTTTAAGAGAAGAGTAGGATGATGACTATGTGTATGACCTATAGGT
The DNA here is from genome assembly GCA_037957365.1 of Torreya grandis. Taxonomy (NCBI): domain Eukaryota; kingdom Viridiplantae; phylum Streptophyta; class Pinopsida; order Cupressales; family Taxaceae; genus Torreya; species Torreya grandis. Next base: position 378,964 of record JARHVA010008226.1, read on the forward strand.
CATATTTATGATGTTTGAATAGTGCTCTTGTAGGTTTGATTATTGAAAATGAGCAAAGAGGTTTAGAGTGATCCAAAAGGTGATTTTAGATGCATTGAGAAAGTGTGAAGGATAGAGAGAGTGTGCAGGGTTAAAGAGAGATGATATACATTATATATCCATTATATTTGTGGAAAATAAATATGTAGGATATTTTCATTTCATAGGTGTTGTTGTGGATGCTCAACATCTAGGGGGTTGATTCCTCCATGCAAGGTGAAACTTGTTAAAGGTCTAGTTATGGTGGATGCTCAACTAAACACGAGTAGTATCTCCTTGTGGGATTTTTATCTCAATAAATTAAGGTATGGGTGTTAATTTTTTTTTCTTATTTAAATTGGATCTGTCATTATAGGATCATAGTCCATATTATAGGGTTTAGTGGGTTTTATCCCCCAAGAGGGTTTTCCACATAGATATTATGTTGTGTGTGTGATATTGAATTATCTATTGTTAATTTTTATGAATGAATTATATATTCTATTAATTCTTGTGGTAATTTATTAAGGGTTTTAAAGGATTGTAACTAAAGTTAGAATATCTTGAATAACTGATTTAGCCCCCCTTTCAGTGATTGTACCTCTGACACAACTATATTAGATAAACATGTATACTCCTATTTTCCCTATGATGGTCCTCAATGACCTAATCCTATTATTTAAAATTATCTCTCCTTCACTTGTATCATCTCTTGTCTAACTTGTTCAAATAGGCAAATCAGGCCTTGCCTTTATACTCAACTCTTCCTTTCACCCATATTAGTCAGCCAATATCCTTTCCATGCTTTATTTATCCTTATAATAGGTCCACAAACACATTTCATGAGTGATAAAACCACACCATAGTTTTTTCATATCCATTAAGTACAAAAACCCTATTATACATAATGGATACCTAAATATAATAAATACTTAAGGACTAAAACCCCGAACTAAAGCTAATACACCATAGTTCAATGGTCATACCCCTTTTAATACTTGACATCCTTGGGCCATATTAAACTTTAATAAAAACTTGAAACATTTTTAAAATAAATAAAATATACCTCTCACTCCCACATATGTCCATACCACCTAGAAATCAAACCCACCACTTGAATCAAGCTAATAGGCTTACTCGCCATTAGCTCTTTTCACTACTTAGAAGTCTGTCTCATAGAAATAAAACATATAATCCACTTATTATAAAACCATCTAAATAAATCACATAAAGAGATAATTAATTATCTAAAAAACATCATCATATCCATTATATTCCTTCGCTCAAGCTCTAAGCATGCAAAAATACCTCTGCAACATGCTCACTCAGTTTTATTAGAAAACTCAAAAACACAGTCAAGCATCTTTGACTTTTCACACTTGATAAGGAAAAAACCAAGACCATAAAATTATTATAATGAACTTTTGATACCTACTTAACATCTTAAAACTCATTTTATTCTTCAAATCCTTTCAAAACACCCCAAACTCACCTTTGCTAAATGATCACTTAGAAACTGCCTGTAGCACAAAAACATAGTCATAAAGTAATTCATGTTTAGCACTTATAAGATTGATTAAAAGACATATAATTAAAATTAATAGATACTCTATGTTTTATATATAATTATATAATATTTATCTCTTTATATGTCATCAATCATTGGTCTTATATACCAATCTCTCAATCCTCTATCTCACTATCTTAACACAATTGGACAAGCCATTTTGGATTTGATGTCTCAACACCATAACCTACATCTCCACATTACATATAACATGAATAGTTAATTTACATGTAAAAAACCATATAAAACTACATTTTATGCACTAAATATTGTCATAGAGTCTCAAACTCTTCATCTCACCTAGCATACCTGGAGCGGTCATCTTGGCTCAAAACACAATCATGGTGAACATGACTTATCACACTTGTAGGATAAAATATTTTAAATTAAAATTTCATTAAACACCCTTATCACATTTTAAAATACTAATACATATATTTATAATATCAAATGTGAAACATATGGATCAACTTCTGGAACACACACCTTCACAATTCATCTTACTCAAATAGGCCATCCTATGATCAAATTTTTGATTGTGTATGAGTATTAAAAAAAATTATAAATCAAATTAACATGACGTATAGGTAGTAAAAAATACCCCAAATAGTTTTATTCATCCCTAATCACCTAGAACTCATCCCTAAACATTTTCTCACTCAAGCTTGGTTTCCTTCACTATTTTCATTCTTTTGCAGTCTAGTGATAGGTCATTTTGATTGAATAAAATTATTTACATAGAGAACATAAATTGAAAAAATAACTCCATGTAAATTAATAAAAAGTCTTGACCTTCAACCTCCATCCAATCACATGCATTGACCTGGTCAACACTACCTGTAGCATCAAATTATTAAAAAATAAATATTTTTCTATATCTTCTACTCACTAATTTGAAAAAAAAAATACCACTTGGATATGCCTATAAGAGTCATCTACATGATCCAAGCATTAAAAAAATCTTTGAAAATCCATTCTAGGTCATTCCCAACAATATTTATCCAATCAGGTTACTGTGAAGGTTTTGAGAGGGTTTAAGACTAATTTACATTCTTAATGAATGTTCATAAAGCTCTATCCTTAAAACCACTTAAAATTTCTTGAAAAAAATATTATGACCATTTTCCATCTCTCCCAAAAGTATCAACTTCCCATGAAACTATCAAATGTGCCAGTGAGTATCAAAAGGTCCTTCTCATGCTTAAAACTCTTCATTCTGCATGCATAATAGACCTTAAAACATCATTTCTTGATTTCTCCTTCAACTGATGACCTAAAACTTGTTAAAAATATTTTAAACAAACTATCACATCTAAAACCATGCTCATGTGAGATCTTGGTATCTTGGAAACTCAACTTGACTCCTCATTAGACCTTACTAGGTCTCTTTGCATACTAGGCTCAGGACTGTCGATCATACTTGGACTTTTAATACACTTGAAAAAATAATATATTTATCTCAAACCATAAAAAATATTTCATATGAAATCATACCAATCTCATACAAGAACTCTTATTAGGGAATCTGATCCTCATCCTCCGTTTAGCCTCACTAAGTGTCTTAGCACACTAGGTCTCTCATGTAGGGACTAGACCTCAACCTTGATCTTTTTTCCACTTTAGATGCTCTTTGAACCAATTTCACATGTTTTACAATATGTCCAAGATCCTCTAAAATTCTTCTATGCTGATTTTCACGATGTCAAACTCATACATATCTATATCATCATTACCATGCCTCTAGTCTAATCACATAGACCTACTAGGTACTATACCTCTTGGAGTCATACTATGAAACATACTTGGGTATATTAATGCCTCAAATACATTTTCATATGTCCTAATCCATCATTTTATTCCTCTTTAGATTCATATCCTAGATTTATCATGTTTCTTATTACACCAAACTAGATAACCCATGCTCAAGCCTTCTCATCTCTTCATGACATCATCCTTTATCAAGGACCTATAATCACTCATTTAATGATTCCTAATTATGAATCACAAACAAATTATATGTATCACCATACCTCAATATTATTTTAACATTAATGACCATACATAAACATATGACATCGATGATAACTTACAATAATATCCCCCTTTATCATTGATGTCAAACCATATTGATGGTAAACCACAAATGAACTGATCCAAAAAACCTCTCCATCAATTTGATATCTATCCCCCTTTGACATAAATGAAAAATTTCATCTCTAATATTACTATTGATCCTTGGACCTTATCATTTCATAGAGAAATCAAGCTTCCCCTTTATCCATGCATGCTTCTCATCAAGCTTCTCAAACAAACTGAGTTAGCTCCCCCTAACTCCATGATCCATATGGATTATGTTAACTAAAATTACATAAATTTTTTTTATAAAAAACACATAACATATTTTTCTTACCTTGAGAAAAACTTCATAGGTCAATACTTTCTCTAAGTCATCTCATCATATCATCCTTGTCATATTATGCTTACTAAGCCTGTGAGACCTTGTCTATTACAACATATCTCTATTAATACATTATTTTATTCACTTTTTCAGAATACTCCATATTTATGCCATGAAAATTTGTTAACAAATCTATCATACAACCTTCATGACCCATGATTTATACAGGATAATCTTCAAATAAGACAAAGGATAGAATTCAACACATACTATCAAGACCCTTTGACAAAATTCAGAGCACTTGTGAAATTTAGATCACTATGAACATATTTATGTTATTTGAAACATGACACTACATCCACTCATGACCTTATGAAGTCACCAATAAATCAAGATACCATTTTAATCCATGATGTAACTTCAATGATCACCACAACAATATTTTTCAAGATTACTAGCTTCTTATCATGCTATAGGGCATGACCATCTTCATAAATTCTATGAATACTCTCAGGACACCAATAAATTTTCCTTTCATTATGTGATCAGCACAAGACCATGTATATTCATGAGCAATTTTCTCTAAGTCTAATGGCATTGGTTATATAGACCAAACTACAACTCTCTTGATTAATAATTATGAGTCCTACTTCTTAGACCTCGCCCTGAACTCAAATATGCATTAAAATCATGTCATTAACTAAAGGAAACATTGAAACCAAATTACCAAAATAAAATTGAGTCTAACAAGCCATGTTAGAGATAATATCATTATGAGAACACCCTTAGGGTTTGAAGGCACTAGAAGACTTAACCCTCATCTCATTGGCCTATGAGTCTTAATCTCATTCATTAATTTTGATGTCAAAATTAATAAAATAAACTGATCTTATAGGAAAAAAATGACCTAAATAACACCTCCATTCACTTATATCAATCACCTCAATGAACCAAAATCACTATACACCTAAAATAAGTCACCCATGTCTATCATTCAATAAGACCTTAAGAATACACTCACTTTCATTGAGTTTTTCAAGCTCAAACCTCTTTAGTCTCAAGAATACCTTCAATATCTCTTATTTTTGTCTCATTTATCATGATCAAATGATACAATCACCTTATTATATCATTTTATATTTAGATACATTGTGCAAATAGGAAATTTCACAATTAAGGTACATTTAACCATATTGTGTTCTTAGGTCTAGAACATATTTATCTCATGATTCAGGAATGATTACCTATCAAATATTTGTTAATTTTTTTTAGGACTCAAAAAAACTGAAATATTATTGTTATAATCAACTTTAGATCATGGATCATATGATCACTCCTTTCTATCATGCTAGCTGACCAAGTAAACCATGTTGGAATGCCTTGACCTATACTTTTCTCTCAACATGTCCTCATAGTCCTTCTAGATAATCAACCTTGGGTTTGATCTTTGACTTGGATTTTTTATATTCCTTATGAGCTTCCAAGTTTTACCTTTTGCATTCTTTCAATTCTTTAGACAACTATGCAAGTACCATCACTACAAACAAGATGAACATTATCTGTATCACACTTTATACTACTTAGGATCACCTATAGGATATTAAGCCTCCTCAAAAGTTCCATATATGATATAAATTATTGGAATTATATACTAATAGTGTGGTTAATCAATTTATCAAAAATAACTATTCAATTCCATTCATCATTCCATGAATCATTCATTCACATAAATATCAAAGCATTCATAAATAACCACATACGCATATCATAAGAGAATACAAGAGATATGTGGGAAACCCTCTTTGGGGATAAAACCAACTAAACCATGCACATATAATACTATTCTATAATTTCAATATCTATGTTTTTTTAAATCACCAACTTCACAAGGAGCTCCAACCCCTACCTATTTAAGCACCCACTCAACTAGTCTTTTGCAAGTTTTATCTTGTAAGGAGACTCCAACCCCCTATGTAACCAAGCACCAACTCAGATACCTTGAGTATTTGATCATAATTTAATATATTTTTCTAACTCAACTAATTATTACCTCTCTTTTTCACTCTTTACCCCTCAATCTCACTTAAACAGCCTCTTAGGCTTACTCACTCAATCATGCCTCTTCTAGGCTCATTAGGTCTAATGACATGGTCATCCACCTATAAAAAATATGTTAGATAAACATGTATAATACTATTCTCCCTATTATGTTTCTAAATTACCTCCTCATCTTCTTTCAAATGATCTCTCCTTCGCTTGTATCCTCTCTTGTCTAACTTGCTCAAATATGCCAATTAGGCCTTGCCTTTATACCCAACTCTTCCTTTCACCCATATTGGTCAGAAAATATACTTTTCACACTTTATTTATACTTTAAATAGGTAAACAATCACTTTAAAGGAGTGATACAACCACTCCATATTTATTTTATACCCCTTAAGGACTAAACCCCTATTAAGCCTAATGGAGACCTAAAGCAATTAGGCCTTCTCTAAGGCACATGTTCACTTGAACTCCTTGAGACATATTGAAATTTAATAAATGGTTGAAAAAAAATTAATACAAATAAAATATACCCTTTCTCACTCCCACATATGTCCTTTCCACTTGTAAGTTAAACTCGCCACTTGAATCAAGCTAATAGGCATACTCACCATTAGCCCTTCTCACTGCTTAGAAGTTTGTCTCATAAAAATGAAGAATATAGTCAAATTTATTAAATAATAATATGAAAAAATCAAATAAATAAGTCATTTATTACCTAAAAAAATAATTATATCCATTATATTCCTTCACTCAATCTCTAAGCATATAAAAATACCTCTATAACAAGCTCACTCAATTCTATCAAAAAGCTCAAAAACACAATCAAGCATCTTTGACTTTTCACACTTGATTAGGAACAAAAAAATACTATAAAAGTATTATAATGAAAATTTTATACCTAATTAACATCAAAAAACTCATTTTATTCTTAAAATTTTGTAAAAACACCCCAAACTTACATCTACAAAGTGATAACTCAGAAACTACATGTAACATAAAAACACAGTCGTATAAAAGCTCATGTTTAGCACTATTAAGAGTTATTAAAAGAAATTTAATGAAAATTAACATATATTTTGTGGTTTATATATCATTATACAATATTTATATCTCTTTATTTGGCACCAATCATTAGTTTTATAGACCAATCTCTCAAGCCTCTATCTCACGATCTTAACACAATTAGACAAGCCATTTTGGCTTTGATATATCAACACCTTAACCTATATATAAACATTACATAAATAATTAATACATAATTTACATGTCAAACACAATATATAAGTACATTTAATTCTGACTCTTTTCATAGAGTCTCAAACTCTTCATCTCACCTAACATACTTGGAGCAGTCATCTTGGCTCAAAACACAATCATGGTGAACATGACTTATCACACTTTTAGGATAAATTATTTGAACTTAAAATTAAGTTAAAATTCCCTTGTAACCTTATAAAATTTTAAAACATTGATACATAAATTTCTAATAGCAAATATGTAATATATGGATCAACTTCTGGAACACACACCTTCACAATTCATCTTACTCAAGTAGGCCATCTTATGATCAACTTTTTGATTATGTATGAGCATCACCATAACTTATAAATAAAATTAAAATTATTTATATGTATTTAAAAATACCCAAAATAGTTTTATTCATGCCTAATCACTTATAACTCATCCCTAAACACTTTCTCACTCAAGCCTGGTTTACTTCACTATTTTCACTCTTTTACAGTCTAGTGATAGGTCATCTTGATTGACCAAAATGATTAACACAAAAAAAATAATTTTCCAATATAAATCCATGGACATCAATATAAATTATTAACCTTTAACCTCCAACCACTTGCATACATTGACCTAGTCAACTCTGCCTATAGTATCAAATTATTTAGAAATAAATAGTTTTCTATAGCTTCTACTCATTTCTCTAACAAACCACTACCACATAGAGATTATTGGAGGAGCCATATAGATTATCCAAACATAAAAAAATCTTTGACAATCAATTCTAGGTTAATCCCAAAATATTTCTCTAATCAGGTCACTATGAGGGTTTTGAGAGGGTTTTAAACTAGTTTACATTCTTAATGAATGTTCATACATATTTGTCCTAAAAACACTTAAAAATTCTTGGAAAATTTTCTTATTAAAATTTTAAATCTCTACCAAAAATATCATATTCCCATGCAACTATCACACATGCCAATTAGTATCAAAATAACCTTCTTGAGCTTGAAACTCTTCATTTTGCATGCATAACAGACCTCAAAACATCATTTCTTACTTTCTCCTTCAATTGATGACCTAAAAATTGGTAAAAATATTTAAAAAAACCTATCACACCTCAAATAATTCTCACATGATCTCTTATCATCTTGTAAACTCAACTTTACTCCTCATTAGACCTCACTTCATCTCTTTGCATACTAGGCACATGACTACCAGTCATACTTGGACTTTGAATACACTTAAAAACCTCTTATATTGATATAATAGCATCACACACATGACATATGACATCATACCAATATCATACAAGCACTCTTACCTTCTGATCCTCATCCTCTATTTGGCCTCACTAAGTGTCTTGCCACACTAGGTCTCTCATGTAGGGACTAGACCTCAACCTTGATCTTTCTACCACTGTAGATGCTCCTTGAGCCTAATTCACATGTCTTGTAAGATTTGAAACATCCTATAAAATTATTCTACTATGTATTTTCATAATTTCAAACTCATACATATCTATATCATCATTACCATGCCTCTAGTCTAAGCACATAAACCTACTAGGTACTATACCTTTTGGAGTCATACTATGAAACATACTTGGGTAGTTCAATGCCTAAAATACATGTTCATATGTCTTCAATCACCCTCTTATGCCTCTGTATATTCCTCTCCTAGAGACATCATTCTCCTTATTTCACCAAACTAGATAATCCATGCTCAAGCCTTCTCATCTCTTCATGACATCATCCTTTATCGAGGACTTGTAATCACTCATTTCATGATTCCTCACTATGCATCACAAGACATTTAGATGGATCACCATAACTCAATAATATTTTGACATCAATGACAATACACAAACATATGACAACAATGACAACTCACACCAATATTTTTCCATTCATTTTGTGAACTGACACTAGATTAGCTACATAAGTGGAGTGAGGAATTGGGAATATGATCTCAGGTGAGAGAAGATTGTGAAATTACTTATATCTAAATATTTATCGGATTAGATTCATACGCCTTTTCCTTTATCAAAACATTTTTTTTTTGTCTTGAGGGGTATGGTATGGTTTATTATACTTGGGTCAAAGACCTTGAGGTCTCCATTAGCCCAGGAAATAACATCTCTATATTTCAACAAGATATTTTTGTGTTGTTTACTTTTAGTAGGAGTGAAATCTAAGACCATATGAAAATATTTAGGTTGGTCTAATGATATCATATTAATGGTCTTAGAATTTTGTTCCATGTATCTTTATTTATTATGTGGGTGTGTATCCCTATCAAGATCAAATATCCTCTCAAGGGAGATCATTCCATTTGTAACTCAATTTTATTTTAAGTTCATAATGACATCTAGGTCAGTCTTTGTTTCTAGGGTCATCTCTTTCCACCTCATCTATAACTTAGGTATTAAATACTCTCAAGTTATTAATAAAATTTAGAATGTGGTATTCATATTCAAAGACTTATAAGTTCTTCACATTATCAAGGACTAAAGGACATATGATGAGCTCTACTAAAAAGTTTTGTAATCCTATGTCATATAGGGATGTCATATTAATGGTAATGGTTTCTAATGAATGAACCACCTAGGTTTATTCTCTATGAATGAGCATGACATTTAAAGCATTGAACATCTCTATAAAATCACACACCTTATTTTTATACTTCCTTAAATAAGATAATTTGAATTGTAACTTGTTCCTGACTTGGTTTATTACACTATCAAGAGTCCCAAAACACTTTAGTTATTTAAACTTATATTTCAATCCAAACTGTAGACCTAAGATAGGGGTTTCATATTCCACTAGGTTATTAGTGCAAGCTGATTTCAATCTATAGGTATCTATATTTCACCTACCTACTGGATCAATCAACATAATTCCTAGCCTAGAACCTTGCTTATAATTTTTCCCAATAGAGTATAAGGACCATATACATAGAAATTTAGGGTCTTTGTTAGCTTGGTTTTCAACACATTTTATAGATAGAGTATAGACACCTATGATAAAAGATACTAATTTTACCCTTTCATTGGCTGCATTATATTATGTGATCCTTTTTTTTCATTATAGTTTACTTGTTTAATGAGTTTTTTTTGCCATGCCTCTCCAAGGCAACCACATATGAGAGAAGTTTGTATACATGTACCTATTTACGGTTTTAGACTAATCTCTACTAATTAAATGTTGACTAATTTTACCAAAATTAAAATTATTTAAACCCCTTATATAGTTAAAAAAATTTATAGGGTCTCGTAGGTTTGAAATTATGTACCATGTCTTAAATAAGGTCACACCATATGCTTTATCTTTGTCATTTTTGTTTAAGTTGGTCTTATGTCATCTAAGGCCACCTTTTGGGCCATTTAATGAACTAGTATGGTTTCCATAAGAATAAAAGTGTTTAAAGAGGAAAAATAACATCCCACATGTCAAATAGTTGTCAGATGGTAGTTTAGAAACTAAAAATTATAGGTTCAATGTACAAAGGAGTTTAACCACAAAATAAGACATTTTTAGATAGTTTTACATATTCACGATAGCCCTTGCACATATAGTCACTTAAGGATGATATATTAAGATCCCAACAAGTCATATCCATTATTTATAATATTTTACAAGTCAAAATATGGTGAAAATTAATTTATCTCCCTCATCGCTTCCTTTGGCAGGTCAACAAGGTCAACTAGTTTGTAGCTAGTATGGATAGGAGGGGAAGATTCAAGGCAAATGCATTTAGTGGATTTTATAACTAATAATTATATTCAATTACATTTAAATGTCTTTTATATTGGTGTAAAATTATTCATTAACAATAACTAAGATTATTAACACATCTAAATTGACTGCACATTCCCAACACCTCTAGGTTTTCTCATATGTTGCAGTTGTCTAATGTTTCTAAATGGTGTGTGAATTTTGGTAGAGAATGTTACTAATATTCATGTTATTTTCAAAAAACAATAATGAGATTTCATGGATGGTAGGAAATAACATCTCTTTTTGTTAGAAATGAACATCACAGTGGTCTGTAGAGCATGTTTCACAATTATAGAGTTATCCTTGTGTAAAAGGACTCATATCAAAGGTAGTACACCTATGTCTCCCCTATAAAACCATATAAATTATTTTATCCATGGAATATATACATTTAAGGTCTTGTAAGTTTATGGAAATAAGTTTTTAAGACCATGAGAAAAGATTGATCAGAGTCTAATATACACAGTCACCTACAACCACTTGTAGGTTTATACGGACAATTGTAAGTCTATTTAAAACCCAAGAGATATGGTGTGAGTAGTTTAAAGTATTTAATGGATATATTAATTCCCTCATGGTTTACTAACATAGCCAAGAACACTCTCAATCATATCATGTAGTCTTAGAATTAAAGATCTCGATAATGGGAACAATTACCTTAAATTCTCTAAATGATATTTTGTTCAAACAATGTTCCATATTATGATGAAGTGTCTTGAATTATAGACAAGCCTAATGGTGTCTCACTTGTATCCTAGACCTAGATGCTACATCTTGACATAAAGAGAAGGTTTCTAGATTAAGATAAGGTAATGGTTGAGTGGTTTCAACCTAGTCAATTTTCTACTGAAAACAATGCTTTGAGCCTAGAACATGAAATACAACTAGTGCACTATAGTACATTGATTAGAGCATAGTTCTAAGGTATTACAAGAGTTAAATAAAGTTACAGATATGTCTATTTAGGTATGATGACATTATTAACCTTAATATTTAATTAGAAGGGTGAATTATAATTCTCAAACAAGAATAACTACCTATAGGAAACTCTTTACTTTTTATCTAATGTACACCTATAGTTCGACCACAATCTCCATATTAGTTCAAGCTAGTGGGAGATTGTAATATGGTTTGTATACAAAGGGTAAATTGAATGAACATGTATAATATAATCTCATAGTGATATTTTAGATCTCAATGTGACTTTTAGGGATAGATTAAATGGAGCAATAGCTAAGCAAATAGGTTTCTAACTCTAATCTATAGTCAGTCCAAAACTCTACACAATCAAGTCATAAGAATATAGTCATGAGATAGTTTAATGTTAATGGATATTAGAATATAATTAGGTTTTTAAATTTGATATAGAGAATCTTCATTATGTAATAAATATATTCATAGCATTAATTAATTTAGATGAGTAGGGGAAGTATCCTTTGCTCTGTCTCAGATAGATGACACTCTAATATCAAGCAAACCTATAAACCTATGCATCCATGATGAAAAGATGTAATAGAGAGAAAAGGAGAATTTTAAGATGATGTCTAAGGTTTTAATTAAGATAAATAATTATAAATGAGGCCTACAACAATCATGAATATTCAAAAGTGGTCATATCTAGTAATACACAGTCTAGGCCTATTAGGCCTAGAACTAGGCCTAAAACCTCGTGGCCTTTATCTTGTCTCATATGACCACATGACTTTCCCAAGTAGTTTGATAACCCTTATGATATAATACAAGGCTATTGAGAATCATTGTTTTTCAATAAATAATGCAAGGATCATCAATTTAACCTAAAACCATTTTAGACCTACTTAGAATGCAAGAAGGAGCTTGAAGGCCACTTTATTTTATTCGCATCTATAGGGACAATATGCATGGTGCATCAATAAGTTGGGAATAGTTTAAGGGGGTCTTATAATTTAAATTTGTGGATTTTTTTCTAAGGTTGGATGTCTAACCTTTATGAATCATCACTAAGAACCAGAACCACCAAAAACCCTCCTAAAACCCTTGTGCAAACTTGATGGAGAAGAAATGAATAAATATTTATATAAAATAGGTAATTTGGATAGGAATGTGATTCAAACTTGTTTATCACTCTCCTAATATCCATAACATCCATTTGATCCATACTATCATCTATACAGATAGGTTTAATACTAAGTTTTTTACAAGATTTGAGTTATTCTATAGGTGCAAAAGGGAATGAATAGATGAAAATCATTGTAGAAGGTGATTAGGGAATTTTTTTAACACCTCATATCCATATCTCACATTATTTGTGCATGAAATGATTTTTTTTGATTTGATCACTATGGGTAGTCCTAAACAAGACAATGAGAATGAAAATGATTTCCTAAGTTTGAAAGTGAGAAGTTCTAAATTGAATATTTGGAGGTCTATTTGATATAACATAGTAAAAAAATATATTTAATGTGTCTAACACTTCTTCCACATATTTCCTTGAGAAACTGCAAGTCATTCTAATGACAAGTGTGAAGATTGAGGCCTAAAAGGCTAATGAGTGGTTAGTAGACAATGAATGACAAGTGGTGCAGGAGAGGTTATTAGTTAAGGGACATATGAGGGATATTAAAATATTGTTACCATATTCTCATGATATTGAAAAATTTTAAATTACCCCTATGATATTTTTATATAATCAAGTGGACTCATCACCAAAAGGGTAGTTTTAAAGAAGAACATTAAGAGTTTCTACAATAAGTTGAGAGAGAATGATGCATTTATGATGGAAACTTGTACATGGTAACTTCTTGACTTCTTTTCCACTTCATTATCTTAATTTGTGACTAGTTCTCATAGTTTTACACTTGGATTTGTGACCCTTCTACTTCTCTTCTTCTCTCTCTTCTCTTATGCTCTATAAATGCAAGCCATTTTGGCATTTGTATCTAATCCACTCCTGGTATGGAAAAGCCCTACTAGTTTTAATACTATATGTTCCTTTTAAATAAATAATTCCAAATAGGTTTTGATTTCATAAAAAATTGTCTAATTATGTGAATTTTTGGATAGTGGAATGATAAGTGATAATTATTTATCCTTGTGTTCTCTTAACTATTTCATGTTTGGTGTAAGTAATTCTCCCTCTAATAGGTCAAATAAATTGTAGCTAGTGTATTTATCTATCTCTACATGTAAGTACTAGCATTATTTTCTTCAATTTGACCTCCTGTTCACTCACCTTGATAAGTATAATGCATATCACCTCCATGTTTGAAACACTTATGTTAGAGCAATTTAAGATGCTTAGGTTAGTATTGTGATTCATGTTTCCTAGGTAAGTGTATGATAATCTAGTGGATATCTATTTGGAGTATCACCTCATTATCATAGGTTAAATTTTATGTTCATTATATCCATTTTCATCCAAGAAAGCAATTAGTGTAGGTGATATGCTATTAAAGACTAATCTAGGGAGCTATCCCTTAAACCTAGAGGTTTACCTCTACTACAGGCAACCCATAGGCCTAGAGTTAATCCAATGTTCCACTCAATCTAGAGAAGGATTGAACAACCTCTCTATGGTGAAATATTTATTGACAATAGTTATGACATGCCCAATGGTACAATTGTCTCAAGTACATCTTGTCAAGGTGAATGTTGGTCTTGACAACATCACAACTACATATAGTGTTATAATCAACATTTGGAGATTCCATTAAAGGTAACATATAGCTGTAGAATAATTTTTATCATTATTTTTGTTCATAAGTCATCGTCCTTACTAGGTCAAATACTAGTAGAGGTAACAACCCCATAAACCCACTCCTTTAACCTGAACATCATCTTAAAGTTAAACATCATCATCCCATCTTGACATTTGAAGAATAAGAAGACTTTACAATCCAAGAAAATCAATAGAGTGAAGATTAACTTAAGGACAACATGGCTAGGCAACATGGCTTTCTATCCTTTAACACTAAAAATTAGATACACCTCAATGTATATGATGATATCCCCCTAATGCCACTAAGAGTGTTCCCACTTTCAATGGGGAAGGTCCCATTACCCCAAGTGAGAATATTAGGGACATTTATAACTTTTATAAATTTCATAATGTCACTAAATTCAATATTGTAGTTAGGTTAATTTCCATTACCAAGAGGATGTATCACCACTTGGGATGAGTTTGGGGATTTGTTGACCCAAAAGTTTGGGGACAAAAGTGATCACACATAAATCATTCATCAGTTGATTGTGATTCAAATAGGTCTTAAAGAGACTATGCATGACTTCAATGAGAGCTTTTTAAATAACTTGGTATAGGCTGCTACCTCCCATGAGACCCCCTACAATCTTTGTTTTCCCTACATACCTAGGGGCTATTATGACTGATATAACCATCATGTTGCAGTCCATGGGTGGCTAGACTTTTCCTAGATATTATGACATAGACATTAAATCTGATAATGGTTTAATACAAGATAGTAAACTCCTTCCAAAAATATCTATGATTGTTATGCCCAACATGTATATTATTAATCCAAGTGTTACTATAATCCCAAGTACAAATAACAAGTACAAAGTTTCCCCAAAGAATTTAAAAGATTCCATTGATTTGGATGTAAGATGTAAGGCCTTAAGGCTCAAGTTAGGCAGCTAAATATACAACATGGAGTTAACCAAAATTCTTATTCCTATCCTTCAAAATAAAATAGGTTACCACCTCAATAATATGATCAAAGGAGAGGACAGAAACAACATAACTTTAATAGGCTACCTAATGCTTATAATCCAACCTCTACTTCCAACACAAGAGATATGGTTCCAGTCCATATTAACTTGGTTCATGGAAAATAATGGTATCCTCAAGGATAGTATATGGATGCCAATGAAGATGAGGGACAAGATTTGGTAGCTCAAGGAAGACCCACCCCTTAATTGATATCAAAAGATGATAACTTCATGCAATTAAAAATAAATGAAATATAGTAGTCCCAAGGAGTGAACTTGATAAATCTTCTAGTGAAAGATAAATTTATCCTAAACCAAGGCACATCATTTGTAGATAATAAAATATCAAATAGGAAATATTTGGGAGATTTTCATTGTGTTGACACAAGTCTAAATAATCCTCATATAAGGCAACAAGGTGTGAGTGCAAGTGTGGCAGCCCCTACAACTTATGCACTTATTCAAAACCATAATGTAGGAAGGGTGACTTAATATGCTCCATTAACTCAAGATAAAAGAACTTATTTACCTTAAATAATGAAATAAAAGGTGAGTCTGCCTACTTTTAATATTTTTGATTCTTTAAAGAGTGCTAAAACATCTATATCTCTTTGGGAAGTGCTCTACATGCCCAATCAAAAGGAGATTCTTCAAGAGTAGTCTTAAGTTCACATCAGTCCTCAACCATCAAGACATGGTCATGTAACCCTAATTAATTCTCCTAATAAAATTTATTAACACTCTAAAAAATATTAATATCCACCACCCTTATACCTCACTCTCATTATAGGAGACAAGATTGTTTACAATTGCATTATGGATAGTGGGGTAGGTACCTTAGTTATGCCCAAGTTTGTGGCAGATAAGTTAGGTTTGAAATATGATCCATATAAGAAGGGTGTGTTAAAAATTGATGGTATAATAGCTAAGTCATTGGGATCATCAAAGGTTTGATAGTTTTTTGTATGATTGTACAAGTTTTCCTATCCTTCAAGATATAGTGGTGGTAGATATGCCTTCTCACTTTGCTATCTACCTATCAAGGAACTTCATAGCCAAGATAAGAGGATACCTCTCAACTGATTTTTCCTTACCAGCCTTAAAAATAAGTTGTGGAGAAAATTTAACTATTAGAATAAAACAATTGGCTAAGCTTCATATTAAGCCATATGTGGAAGCAAGCTCTAATCTGAATTATACCATCAATGATCAAGAAGAATATGTTATGTATGATGGAGCATCTTAAAAAATTGAAGGTATCTCTAATATTTTCCTATATGTGTATTTTTTTGACACTTATGGACATGATCCATACACTTTAATGTAATATATTGACCTTGGCACATACATCATCCATGAGGAAGGTGATGAACATTTTTAGGTAAGCATTGATAATTCTTTTCAACAAACTACTAAGGGTAATTACCTTGTTCATATGCATGATGATGATAGTTTTTAAAGCATGGTAAATCAATATAATGAGGAAGACAATGTCATTATATATACATAAAATGGAGGAGTCCATGATTGTGATAACCATAAAGAAGAAGATGATCTATGGTAGTAGTATCATGCCATAGTTTAAGGGTTTGAACAAATGAGTAAGTCAACTCTCCTTCCTAAGAAGCATGAATTTGATATTAAAGTTATTGATGGATCCTACAAATATGAAGTAGAATGTTTAATTAAGCATGAGAATGAGTGTCAAACTACTATTATGAATGTTGTAGTCATGAAGGAGTCTAATGAAACCAAGATAGAAATGTTTGTGTCTGAAGAGTAGTCTCAACCTTATTATTGATATTCAACCACTTTTAGATGTTTTGGAGCAGCGAGAAGACAATTTTGATGGTTATAAACATCAAGTGTATCATGTTCCAAAAAAAAATAAAGTTGTGACAACATTGATGACCTCCAAGATTTAGTCTGAGAAGTACCAACTAGACATGGAAAAGTTCAAGCTGACTGCAATCTCAGCTTGTTGGAGGGCTAGATGGAATGTTCATCAGAGCTCCAAAAGACAAAGTTGTTGCTAACAGAATATCTAAATATGGTAAGTCATTTAACTATCTCCACAAGAAAGT
Source organism: Torreya grandis (assembly GCA_037957365.1). Classification (NCBI taxonomy): domain Eukaryota; kingdom Viridiplantae; phylum Streptophyta; class Pinopsida; order Cupressales; family Taxaceae; genus Torreya; species Torreya grandis. The sequence continues at coordinate 396,793 of JARHVA010008226.1, forward strand.
ATTCATTGATAATTATGCCTCATATGATGTATTGATTTCATGGAGAAGAATTGATGCAAGAAGCATTGTCTTTGACCCTGATAGAAGAAATGATGAATTATTCTTCACCTAGAGTGTTTGAGGTCTTGTACATACTAAGATAGGTGTGTGTTTTACTTATGTTGTGTGTGTTTTCCCTAAGTGTTTTTAAGAACACAAGTATGTTTATTTTGTGTCTTTATTTTTGGGGTTTTTCCTATTTTTTGGTGAGGTTTGGTGTCCTTTCATAGGTATTTCAATGGTAGGTACAATGTATAGGTGACTCCATAGCCCAATGCATAGTAGAAGGCTATAAGTCTATAGCATAGATGTCTTGATACCCATAAGAAATCACCAAAATGTTGACTAGTTTAACCACATGTCAAATTAGATCAACCCCCTGTATAGTTCAAACTTTTTATAGGGTCTCCTAGGTCAAAACATGTGTACCATGGTCTTAAATGAGGTCATACCATATGCTTTATCTTTGTCATTTTTACTTAATTTGGTCTTATGTCATCTAAGGCCACCTTTTGGGTTATTTAATGAACTATTATAGTTTCCATAAGAAGATAAGTGTTTAAAGAGGAAAAATAATATCCCACATGTTAGCTATATGTCATATGGAAATTTGGAAACTGATAATTGTAAGTTCAACATACAATGGAATTTAACTATAAAAAATGTCATTTTCAGTTAGTTATATGGATTTCTGACATCCTTGACATGTGTTTTCACTTTAATAGGGTCTCTTAAGATCCAAAAAAGTCATATTCATGCTTGAGAAGCTTTGATAAGTCAAAATATGGTGAGAATTGATATATCTCCCTCTTATCTTCTTTCGGTAGGTCAACAAGGTAAATTGGTTTGTAGCTGGTACAGATAAGAGGGGAAGATTCAAGGAAAATGCATTTGGTGGATGTTATTAATCCTAATGATAATCCATTCTATGGAAATGGTTTTTATATTGGTGGACTATGATTCATGAATAATCACTAAGATTATTAGCACCTCCAAGTTGACTACACATTCCCTACACCTCTAGGTTTTATCATTTTTTACAGTTGTTTGATGTTTCCAAGTGGTGTGTGCATTTTGGCATAGCATGTTCTTAATATTCATGTTGTTTTCAATAATTTTTTCAAGGAGGATAGGCAGTAACATCTCATTTTTTTATAAATGAACATCATAGTGGTTTGTAGAGCATGTTTCATATTTTTAGAGTTGTCCTTATGTAGAAGGATTCATATCAGAGGTAGTACACCTATGTATCCCCTATCAAACCATGGAAATTAGTTTCTCCATGGAATATCTACATTAAAAGGCTTAGAAGTTGATGGGGATGAGTTTCTAAGACCATGAGCAAAGACTGATCAAAACTATGATATACACAGTCACCTACATTCACCTATAAATTTGTACAGATAATTGTAAGGCTATCTAAAACCCAAAAGATATGGTGTGAGTAGATTAAAGGCTTGAATGGATCTCTCAAATCACTTAGGGTTCATAACATATCCTATAACACTCTCAAGCATGGCATGCAATATTAGAATTGAAGATCTTGATAATGGGAACAATTACCTTAAATTCTCTGAATGAGGTTTTGTTCATACAATGTTCCATATTATGATGAAGTGTCTTGAATTATAGACAAGCCTAATGGTGTCTCACTTGTAGCCAAGACCTAGATGCTACATCTTAACATAAATATAAGGCTACTAGATTAAGAGAAGGTTATGGTTTATTAGTTTCAATCTAGTTAATTTTCTATTGAAAACACTCGATGAAATCTATAGCGTTTTGAGCCTAGAAGGTGAAATGCAACTAGTGCACTACAATACATTGATGAGAGCATAGTTATAAGGAATGATAAGAGCTCATAAGGGTGAGAGACATGTCTATTCAGGTGTGATGACCTAAATAAAATGAATATTTAATTATAAATTTGAATTATAATTCTCAAATAAGAATAAATACCTACAAGAAACTCTTCATTTCTTCTTTAATGCACACCTATAGTTGGGACATAGTCTGCAAACTAGTTCAAGCTAGTGGGAGATTGCAAGATGGTTGGTATATAAAGGGTAAAGTGATTGAACATGTAAAATAATATCTCAAAGTGATATATAATATATCCATTTGAATTTTAGGGATATATTAAATAGAGCAATGGATAATCAAATAAGTTTCTAACTCCAATCTAAAGTTAGTCCAAAATCCTGCATAGTCAAGTCATAAGAAGCTAGTCTTAGGATAGTTTGATGTTAAGGGATATTATAATATGATTAGGTTTTATAATTTGATACATATCATATTTATTCCCTAATAAATATATTTTCATATTTATCTAAGTTATATGAGCAGGGGAAGTACCCTTCATTCTATCTCAGACAAAGGGCACTCTAATAGCAAGCCAACCTGTAGACATATGCATCCATGATGGAAAGATGAAATAGAGAGAAAATTAACATTATGATATGATTTATAAGGTTATAATTAATATAAATAGGTATGTATTAGGCCCTATAGTCAACATAAATATTTAGAAGTGGTCATATACAGTTAGACACATTGTAGGCCTATTATGCTTAAAACTAGGCCTAAATCCTCAAGGCCTTTATCTTGTCTCATATGACCACATGACTTTTAAAAATAGTTTGATAAACCTTATTATATAGTACAAGGCTGGTAAGATTCATTGGTTTGTATTAAATAACACAAGAGTGGTCTATTTGACCTAAAACTATTTCAAACCTACTCAGGATGCATAGAAGGAGCTCGAAGGTCACTTTCTTTTGTTCACATCTATACAAACGCTATGCATGGTGCCTTAATAAGTTGGTAATATTTTAAGGGGTTAATATACTCCAAATTTGTGGAAGTGGTTCTAAGGTTGGACATCTAACCTTAATAAATTATCACTATGAACTAGAACCACCAAAAACCCTACTAAACCCCTTGGGCAAACCCGATGGAGAAGAAATGAAGAAATATTAATCCAAAATGGGTAAGTTTTATAGTAAGGTTATTAATAATTTTTTATCAATATCCTAGGATCCATAAAATCCATTGATATGTATTATCATCTATATAGACAAGTCTAATACTGAGTTTCATGTAGGACCTAAATTGTTCTATAGGTGTATAAGGGAATGAGTAGATGAAAATCATTATATAAGGTGAATAGGTAATTTTAATAACACCTCATATCCATCTCTAACCTAATTTTTTCATGAAATTATCTTTGTTGAGTCGATCACTATAGGCAGTCCTAAACAAGATAATGAGAATGAACGTGATTGCCTAAGTTTAAAAGTGAGAAGTGGTACATTAAATATTTAGAGGTCTATTTGATAGACCAAAGGAAAAAAATGTCTTGAATAGGTGTATAAAATCTCTTCCATTTATTTCCTTAAGAAATTTCAATTCATTCTGATGACAAGTGTGAAGAGTAAGGCCTAGAAGGCTAATGAGTGGTTAGTAGATAGTGAATGACAAGTGGTGTAGGAGAGGCTATAAGTTTAGGGGCATATGGGGGTTATTAAAATATTTTTTCCTTATTATCATGATAGTTTAAATGTTTTAAGTACTCATGTGGTAGTTTTAGATAATCAAGTGGACTCATCACCAAAGGGAAATTTCAAAAAAGAACATGAAGAGTCTTTACACCAAGTTGAGAGAAAATGATGCATTTTTTATGGACACTTGTCCATGACAACTTCCTGACCCATTTTCCACTTCATTATCTTGATTTTTAACTAGTTTTCATAGTTTGACACTTGTATTTATGACCCTTACACTTCTCTCTCTTCTCCTATGCTCTATAAATGCAAGCCATTTTGGCATTTATATCTAATCCATACCTGGTATAGTGAATCCTTATTGGTTTTAATAGTGTATTTTGCCTTTGAAATAAATATTTATAATCTAGTTTTGATTTCATAAACTTATTTTCTAAGTATTTGAAGTGGAGGATAGTGGTATGACAAGTGATAAGTATATATCCTTGTGTTCTCTTTACTCTTTCATGTTTGGTGTAAGTAGTTCTCCCTTTAATAGGTCACATGAAGTGTAGCTAGTGTATTTATCTATATTTAAGTGTAAAGAATAGCATTAGTGTCTATAAGCTGACCTATTATTCACTCACCTTGAGAATTATAATGCATATCACCTCCATGTTTGAAACACTTGTGTTAGAGCAATCTAGGATGTTGAGGCTAGTATTATGAGTCATATTTCACAGTGTAAGTGTATGGTAATCTAGTGGATATCTCTCTATTGTATTACCTCATTAGCATAGGTTGATTTTTATTTTCCTTCTATCCCTTTTTAGCTAAGAAAGAAAGTAGTGTAGGTGATAAGCTATTAAATACTAATATAGGGAACTAGCCCTTAAACCTAAAGGTTTACCTCTACTATAGGCAACCCACAAGCCTAAAGGTAATCAAATTTTCACTCAATATAGATAAGGATTAAGCAACCTCTCTAGGGTGAAATATTGAGTGACAATAGTAACATCCCATAATCTTCTGGGATATCCACCACTTGGATGTCAATAAACTATTAAACCTTGGGCTCAGAATCTAGCTACATATATACATTCAAGAGATCACCTACCACTTTGACCTTAAACTTATCCAATTAAACCACTATCTTATTTAAATTAATAAGTGTTAACCCTACTTTACCAAACATTACAATATTCATTACATTTTATGAGGCTTCTAAATTAAATAGATAGTTATGTAGGTTCTTGCAAAACAATCAAATTGTGAGAAGGAAAGGGGGAGCTCTAGTTTTTTTATGGATGATAACATTGGTGTGGGCAAGATTCTCTTTGACTAATTTTAGTAGAAGATCTCACTGCTCAGTGATTTGAGAAATCTCATGAAGTATGATATTATATTTCATATTATTTGTGTCCTTTATTATGTTATAACCCATTTTATTAAGAGAAGGTTTCATCTCTTCAAGTGGATTGCAATTATTAGCCTTTGTAGGTGGAAGGTCATTTTGAGCTCTAGTATCAAGAGGATTTGTACCATTTTTAGGCATGGATGTGGTAATGGGATGCTATTATGTTTAATTTATAATATTTTAGTTGATCCTTTGGAAATTTTGTAAATTCTATACCCATTGGTGATTTATTTTCATTCATTGTCCTCTTGGCTTGATAAATCCAAGATTTCAAACACCATGATATTACTTTAGGATCTTGAAGAGATTGGAGTATAAAATTGAATAGTATCCTTGGGTTGGTTTAGGAATAACTCATATTATTCTATTTTCCTTTGGAATATGTCAAATTCACTACATAATTTGATGTGGTCTAACTCCCCATGTTGGGATATGTTGAGTACACGACACCAATTTGGCAAGGCCAACTCACAATGTTTATTTGAGGTAAATTATTAGACAAGGGATTTGGTTAGTTATTATAGTGATTATGGGTATGATTATATCCTTTATATTTTAAGTTATTTTTTTAACTCTCATCACCATTATTTCCAAATTTTATTTGGAGACCCAATAAGTCATTATAGAGTTTTTATTTCATGTACTATAAAATGTCTAACTCGGTATTAGTAGAGTCATAGGGCACACTTTGGGTATTATTAATAGTGGTCATAGACCTTTGACTATTATAATGAGCCAATAATTCATTATTTACTAGGATAAGTAATCCCAAGTACTGATTATGTGCAGTGTGACTCAAGAGAATCTAGTTTATCATGGGCATAGGTTATGGCATGTGTACATTATGGATAGTGGCAAAGAGGGGATTAAAATATGACAAGTTTGGAAACACATTTATGATGTTTAGTGAAAATAGACCTTGAGTGTTGAGCTTATTATCTACTTTGATGGCCTCATCCTAAGCTAAGGGTAAATATACCACTAAAGTATCTATGCATAGGAACATAAAAGTCTAAGGGTCTAATGCGTTCTTGTACATTTCAAGGGATAGTTGGGAATATAATATATAAATCATAGTGATTTGGATATATATATATATATAGAGAGAGAGAGAGAGAGAGAGAGAATTAAAACTCTTTATGGTCTCATTTGGATCTCTTTTTGGGTATGTGAACTATTGGTACACCAAACTTAGGTCAATGACTTGTTTGAACTAGGTTAGGATTGTGTTACTAAATTATTCACAACTCATGATGGATATTTCATGTAAGTTTTAGAACCAATAATATGCCCCATACATAAATTTAAAATGGAAAAATCCATAGGCAACATCCTCATGTTATACATTCAGTATCCCAAGAGTAGTTTTCTATAATGTCACATGTTCCTCAATAGTATGCCTCACACCTAGTGTGAATCTTAGGAGGTAACTTTTTGGGTTCTTGGATAGGTTAGGGAAAAATATAATAATGTAAATTATATTCTCATCTAACCATTTCATAGGTGTATCCATGTGTAAGTGTTGGTTAGGGAAATACTAAGAGGACCAACTAGTGGGGGTAACTATAAGCCTAGGTATACCTCTACTAAATTGATAATTTTTGTGAATTTACAAGGGTGAAATAATCAATCTCTCATAGATGGCTTATGATTAAGTGATACTTGTACTAGGTTCTTGATTTTTTTGGGATATAAGAATGAGATAAAAATTATACTGTTAGGGGGGCTTCCTTCCAGTGCTAGCTATTATATTCCTAAAATACGATCCTAAGAAACACCTACAAGATCAAGTGCCTAAAAGATACTTAGGTGACAATAAGGGTATTTTTTCCTCCCATTTTAGGATTGATTTTGTAGAAATATAAGGCACAAGCTGTAGGTATTAGGATCTATGATATACCCTACTTAGAATATATATCTAAGATATGCAATACTACCACTAGAGGCTTAATATCTAATTTGATAAAATGGGTTCTAGTTCACTTATCTAATCTAGTTTAATAGATTTAAATCCTCGAGTGATAATGTGGTTTCATTTCACCAATTTTTAAATGAGAAGGGAAGTGTTGATTGACTCCAAAATAAACACAAGAGAGAGGATAAGGTAAGGTAGAGAAGAGGTTCCTAGTTTTCAAAAGATGCCAATACTATAAAAGTTAAGGGCATGCACAACTATAATTATACCACTGTATGTTAAGTTTCACAAAAGGATTAGAATCTTATTCACATAGGGAGGGAGTTTGGGGAAATGAAATAATGCTTAATTTGAAAGTACTTCACCAAAAATAAATACATGAAATGGGGTTCGTAATAAATTAACACGCAAGATCTTATAATAGCCTTTGTAGCTCCAAGCATATATATTGATGAGTGTTATAAAAGGAAAAAAAGATCCTATAAATGAATAAAAATTACATGAGAAATTTTTTATTACTACATTCATTTATCCATAGAAGATAACATTATCAATTCTCTAGTTCTAACATCACTTCACAAAATAAGAATTAGTAGACAACATCCATGAATGCAAAGTAAAGTTTGATAACTAGCTTAAAATAACAGTAACTCAAAGGAATTTTGTGTACATAATGCCAACATGTCTACAAGAATGAATACTATTATATATAGGATAATGGTATTTATATCATAGTAGCATAAGTTTTCCATCCCTAGCCATGATGGCCTAATTATTTGTTACAACTACTTTCAGTAGAAATTTCCCCTTGTCCCCACAAAATATCCCCTTAAGCCCACTAAGAAAAAGTACTAAATATCTAGGGTAGATCAATTCTCAATTTCTTAAGATGTTCCTCCTTAACCACTAGCGTGGTTTCTACCAAGTTGAAATTCAGATCCATCTTGTCAAGGTTTTTAGGTGTCTCTCAAAATATTACTTCAGCTTGAACTAATAACCACTCATGGATGTGGAGTAGGGCCTCCAAGGAAACTTCACCTTAGACACCTTGATGATGCTAGTTGTTGACTAGGTTACCAACTCTAAAATGGATTTGGCACCAACATTGTTGGTTTTCATCACTTTCCTTTTCATGACATGGTCAAACTAGGACATGCATTCAAATTCCTCTTTATCCATCAAGGTGTTGTTTGGGTGGAATAAAATAATGATATTGACTTCTTTTAAATAGTTTAGCATATGCTCGTTGATCATATCCAAAGGCTTAATCATTATTTACATCATATTAAACCATTCTTTAATTGAAGTCTTCATAATCCTAACATAACTCTGGTAGAGTTTTAAATCCACCACATGAATGAGATTAAACTTTGATAACATGCCCATATAAAGATCCATGGTGATCTTATTTCACTTAATGTCCATGTAAGAAACCCTCTCCAAATATGCTTGAGTGTGATAGAGGTGCTTATTATGCCTATTTTTAGCACCCCCTTATTTTTTAGAAAGTATTGACATGTTTTCAGATTTTCCATATCAATGACATGAGTAATGAAATTTAAAACTAATGGTGGGGGACCAACTCATTTATATTCATCTGAATATTCATCTTTTTTGTGTATGTGCAATGATTGATAAAGTGCTAGATTGAATAATGTTTATTACTCTTGATGTTAATTAAATGATTTTAAATAACATAAGTATCATGTTATGTAATAATGATTTCAGTGTCAGCATGACACTCTCTATAGTTGTTCTTAATAAAATTGGTAGTTGTTTTCATATTTGACCATTTTAAAAATAGTAATAGTTATGTAGATGTTGATTTATTTTAGATGCAGATAGTATTATTCCAATCAATATGGTTTGAACATGGAAAAGAGTTTAGAAGATAAATATAGTCTCTAGTTTGTTTATATACACTTGACATGTTGGAAAAATAATGAAATCATCACATAAACATTAGAATTCTAGAAAAATCATACATATATAGTTTATTATCACATTTATAATGAATCTTGTTATAGTTCATCTTCAATGCCTTAGCACATATTTATAGGCATGTTATTCATGTTGTTCATAACCTTTTGAAAATCATTTTATATAAATAAATACATAAATATATTGATATCTTAGTTATAATTTTATTAATAAAACCTAAAATTCTAATAGAAACATGGATTAGGTCATGTATTAATACATTGCTTAAGATCAATATGAATTTAATGGTCATGAAGACGTGTTAAGATTTCAAATAATACATTATGCTAAATGGTGAATGTTAACCAAGGTGGTAAGCTTAGAGGTATGATTATGGTAAGTAAGGATCAGAGTAATCCTAGGGTATTGAATATTTGGTAGTTGGTGATCCATCATAGAGATTAGAAGTATATAAATTAAATGAAATTAAAGCTTAGTATTCAAGTTTTTTAGAATTGAGGCAATTGGCAATAAGGTAATTTTTCAAGTTTGGTACGTGCCTTGATTCATGTTTTGGTAGTCAATTTGGTTATGAGGATAATTAGATTGCTATTCAGATAGTGAAATCACTATGGTTGGTAGAGCCACTTTAGTTTGGTAGTGAAAGCTATAAGCCAATAGAACTTGATCACATCATTGCTAGTAGCTAAGCTATTTATTTGGATATAAAAGTGATGGTTTTTTTTATTCATTGTCTTTTATCAAGCTTTTTAGTGGAAGAAAAAATATGGTAGTAGAAGAATAGTCTACTAAGAAGGATAGAAAGAGAATGATGAGAAATAAAGAAGATGGTTTTTATTTGAGACTTGATCGACAAGGTATGAATCTAGTTCATTTTTGAGTTTCAAAATTGTTATTGCATGTAAAATTATGGTTTATTTGAAAGATTGTTTTAGGAAAGGAGGTGATGTTTTGCAAAGGCATATAATGGTATCTAGTTCATATTAAGTATTTTCTATGTGTGCATGTTCATTCATTTTGATGATAAAGTTTTGTGAAAAAAATTCCTTTCTATTTAATTTTTGAAGGAATACGAGTTGATGATATGCATAGGGAAATAAGTGTTAGTTGTCTTTTTGTTTGATTAATTTAAATTTAGGTCTTTTATTGAAATTTTTCAATCAAGCCATAGTGAAGAATTTATAGGTTATGTTTTGAAGCCTACATGATAAACTTGCATGAAAGGAAAAGTGGGTTTGCATATTTTTCAATAGTCTTGACTTTTCTATGAAATATATAGAGTAGGCATGTTTATTAGGTTTTTTCGATGGTAATAAATGATCTCTAGATTGGGATATTATAATTTATGGGTGTGTTTTTAAGCTTTAAATGTATTTTAAATGTTTTATATTCATTTCGTGAGCTCAACTAGTGGATGTAAAGTATGTTTATTGCATGAACTTGATTTCTCAATTGGTCTTCATGAAGTTTTCAAATAAGGTCATACCTGAAAGCTATATGTATTATACTCAAGTATTATCATTAGTTTTCCTTGGCATTCTATTTTCATGGTATGATTATTTTATAAAATAGATGTGTTGAGTTGTGTGCATTAAGCTGAAAGGTTTTTTTTGTAACATTGCTTTTGTGAAGTGAAGAAGTAATTAATTATACATGAGGTTTTAATTTTCATCTCAGTGACTTGTTTAAATACACTCAATAATATAGTTATAAAGTCTGGACATGTATTCAATGCATGAATTTTTAGTGTTCAATTTAGTTTGTCAGAGTCACATCTGAGTTATATTATTCAAGGGTAGAATATATGATCATTTTGAATAAAGAATGAAACTCAAGTTTGGTCATTTTTTGATAAATAGCATAAGGGTTATGTATTTTGAGTATAAACATTTGGTTTTAAATACATGTTTTTATGAGTTTTTAAAATAGAATGGTTGAGTTATTAAATGTTGTTAAGTTTTGATAAAAATGTTTTTATTTCTCCTCATTAGTTTAGTTGAGATTCTATACTACATTTAATGAAGATATTTGATTTCATGAGTAGTTTTGAAGTTAGTTGGTGTATTTTTGATAAGGTGGCATGAGATATTATTTAACATTTTTGAGTTGTCTTTAGTTACTAATTTATTGATCTATTGTTCAACATATAAACACACACACACACACACACACACACACACACACACACACACACACACACACACACACACACACACACACACACACACACACACACACACACACACACACACACACACACACACACACACACACACACACACACACACACACACACACACACACACACACACACACACACACACACACAAGATGTAAAATATAATGTAATTCTTTTGTTGATATACACACATGTTGGCAAATTGCATGGATAATAAGCTTGTTTTGGATTACACATGAGTAGTTAAACATATAACAATTTTCATTATTTTCAAAATTATTTTGGTATACAAAGAATGCATATATAGATGGAATATTTCATCACTATTAGGACTAAGGTTTGATTCTAAATATGTGTTCTTTTCAATTTTAAACAATTATGAAAAGTTCTAAGTTTTTAGTTTGTAGAATTGGCAAAAGGTTATTTTCATTATAAATGATAAAGATGGTATCTTGGATATGTATATATTTTTTTGAGCTCTTATTTTATTTATTATGTTAAGTTGGACCCCAAATTCACATGATTAAGATATAAATGTTTGGAGTAGAGGTGATGATAGACATAGTGAGGGTACTCCTTCATGGGGTAATTATCGAGGTTGATTATTTCATGTCTATAGGAATGCTAACGCTTTTCCTCATCCATTTAACCAATTATCCTGAGTATCTATTCACTTTGATGCTCCTGATCCTATCTTATATAATGTACTTGATTTTTTACCTATTAATTAAATGAATTTTCATGGTAATAGATGTTAGAGGAGATCAAATTGGAGAACTCATCCTCATAGGTAAGGTACTCTAAGTGAATATTATCATCATATGCACACTACCATTCAATATGGATCACTTAATACTACTTTGCATTGTCAACCTGAGAATGTCCTTGATTTTAATACCAAGATTTTTTCAAAATATTCACTTGTTCCACTCAATACCAAAGTTCCTTCAGCTAATCATGATAGACCTACTTCTTGTAGGAAATGTGATAGCAACCATACAACATAACCAATGGTGAATCAGATGTTGAAAAAGGTAAATTTGGAGATTGATGATGATTTTAAAGGGAAATAGTTGATTAAGATTTCCATTTATTTTTTGGAGTACACATAGTACCAAATTGATAAGGGTGCTCCTTTGATTGATTTAGTTTCAGATACTGAGTCTGATTAAACTGCATTTGATTTTCTAGTCATGATAATATTTTGATTTGTTATCATGATACTAATTTTTAAGAATGTGGATATATTATTTTTGGTAGTGTTCAATTGGTTGAGTGACAATAATTTATTTTATGTAGAACATATTTATTTCACATATTTACTTATTAAATTTAATGTTAAGAGTTTTTTAAATTTATTTGACTGTTAGTATTTATTAGGTGTTTTTTACATATGTTTAGATGTTTATTTAAATTTTTTCAAGTGATTCAAGCCCCCCCCCCACCCTTTAGAAGTTTTATTCATTTATTATATTTTTGATTTGCTATATTATACTTTATTTAAAGTCTAAACTTATTAATTTAAGTCAACTAATTAACTAATTAGCTTTAAAAGACAATTAAAGTTAACAAAAACTAACTAGAAAGTTAGTTGTAATTTGTTTTCTAACTATATTAGAGAGGAATTAATTTATAATAAGCTCAAAGATACATTAAAAAGGGATAAACATATACAGGTGAAGAGATCTATTATTTTTGAAAGTTATCCATTCTGATTTTCTTTTTTGTGCAAACATATATGAGATCAAATGACTATTTTTAGATAGACTAAACAATACATTCAATGTTAGTGAAATGATTCACTTGTTTAGCATAGGTATATTTAGCTTTCCTATTTATTTAATAAATTAATTATCTTATGTTTATCGGGATTTAATATATGTTGATGATTATAGATATGCATTGATATGAGCAAAAATCCATGTACTTGACCTGGATAATGATGAATATATCACATCTTGAGACATTTTATTGATCTTTCGATAATAAATTGTCTTTTTGAAGATTTTTTCTACTCAAAATTTATGTTTCTCAATAATTTCACTTTATTCTAAGTTGATTCTCATTTCAATAAATGTTATTTTAAAAAACTCTATCTTATTTCAAGATTATATTAATTTAGATCTTAAGTTTAGAACAAATAGTTTATATTTCTTTCAATTATCTTAATTGCTTTTCTTTTTCAATTTGAGTTTCAATTATATTCTTTGTTCAATTTCACTACTTATTTTATATCTAGTTTTATTTCTATTCTTTACATGTTTTTAGTTAGTTTATTAATCACTTTTAATCTCTTTTAGCTTTTAGTTCTATATTTATTTCTTCTTTAACTTAAAATAATTTCATTTAGTTTTGGTTTGTTATCAGATTATCATACATACACAATATTAGTGTTTTCTACTTGATTAGTTTTATGCTTTTACTTTAGTTTGTTTCCTACTTATTAGTTGGAAGTTAGATTAATTTAAGTTAAGGTTATTAGTTGATTTTTTTATTTTTTGGGGATTAATACTAGTTTATTTATTTTTATTTTTATTATAATTTATTATTATAGAATAAATTAATATATATTTGCTTCTTAAGTTTTCAGATCATTTTAGTTCATTTATGTTTATTGTTTAGTTAGTATGTTATGCTTATTTCAATATTTGGTTTTCATTTATGTTTGTTTTATTTGTCTTTTTGTTTGTTTACTTCGTTTCTTTTAACATGTTTTGAACTCAAGAGATATAAGTGAATTGATTCAATAGAATTATAAAGGATCAAAAATATTATCTTCTAGAGACCACCTCTTCTATAGGATTTTATTTGTTGAACAGATTAAATAATATAATTGTAATCTAATTCCTATTTTGATATTAAAGATATTGATTTTTTAAATTATAATTATGCATTATTAGATATTTGACTTGCTAATTATTTATCAAATCTATTAAAAAACCCCTTCTATGCATCTTTGGAATCAATTATTGTCCTTAGACCCTTACAATTAAAATGGTAAAATTCCATATTAACCTTCATGATAGGTGAAAGGTTTGTTTCATTAGTGTGACATTTTTCACTGCCAACAATACTCTTTGCTCATGGATAGGGATCTATCCACCTTTCCAAGAGATGTAAAAACATGTGCAAGGGATTTAATTACTTGATAAATCAACTCCATAGGGAAATTTATCATTAATTATGACTTTAGTTCTCTAACCTACTCTTTCATTTCCTTTATGAGCTTCTTAGACAACTCATTGGTAGTTTAGAACAATGATATAGGGTCTTCAACCACTTTATCCTCCCCAATGGGTGTCCTCAATTTTGTGAGGGAGAAGAGATCATACATAGTTCACCATACCAATGGGTCTCCTTCTTGATAAACATATCTATAAGAACTCTCTTTATGCTCCGAATTTCTCTATCAAATTCCTAGTGGACCTCTAGGCCACCTTGATAAACCATTTCTAGTCTCTATATCTTGGAAAATCCTATGTAACTAGACTAACTTAGGCTAGTGGTAACTCCCAAGGTAGTAGAAGAGGATGAATTTATGGTGGTAAAATTATATGTAGATGGTGGAGGCTTGGAAGGATGAAGAATAGATGAACAAGAGTCAAGCAAGGAAGAAAGGAGTGGAGGAGGATGAGACATGGGAGCCAAAGGAGGAAGGATGAAAGGGCATTCACATGAGAATAATTGGGCATGCCATTGATCATGTCATGTTATTCTATGGACTAATGGCACCCAAGATTAGAGTGTTCAATAATAACAAGGAAATTATCTAGTTAAAGTTGAATCCTTGGGGGTTTAGGGTGATAGAAAAAGAAAAATAGGGAAATATGAGGGGGGGATTTGAATATAAGGCTGAGAGGGAGATACCTTTTGATTTTTCTTAGGTATCCCACCTAGATCAGTTAGAGATGTAGTTGTGGTTGAAGGAGCAATGGTGTAAATTATAACCTAAACTAAGGGCATGTTAAAAGTTACCTTCCTCTTCTTTTGGGACATTATGCCTAGATTGACTTGTGTTACAATAATTAAAGGTGTTAAAATGGAAATTACTCTCAGAGAAACATGTGAATATAGAGGAGTAACTATATGTGTTGCGAATTAGGAGTCATTTTAATTGTGAATAAGGGTATATTTGTCACTGAGGTGGCCATCAGGATGGTTAAAGTGGGTGTAATAAAAGGTGTCCATGTTGAAGGAGTGGTAAATGGAGTTGTTAATATGGCAACCATAGTGTATGTTGGCATTATGAAGTTGGAAGATAATAGGATCTGAGAAATCCCCAAAGTTGCAAAATCTACTTGAAATGAGCTATATACTATGGGAGATGAAGGCCATACAAATAAGAATCATAGAGACCAAAGGTGGGATGTGTGGATTCTTTTGGGTGGAATGGGATGAGCAGAAGGGGATTGGGAAGTGAAAATGTTAAACATGGCTGAAGCCATGGGTATTTGAGTGAATTGGGGAGTAGGCACAATAGGAACTAGGGGAATCCTAATTGGAATAGGCCTAAAATACATGTCAATAGATATTCCTTGAATATCCTCTCCTTGATGAATTATCACAATCCCTAAGGATAACTAGGGTGGAGGTGACTACATTAGAGGATCACGTGAAGGAGGCACTAACCTTTCTTTAGGGACTAGTCTAATTGGGCTTGCTTTCCTGTCTTTTTTATTTTCTTCCACCTATGCTAGTAATTTCATGTCATTGGTTGGGTTGAAATGAATATTTTTATTCTATTGAGGTTTATGGTGATATGTGATATTAAGTTGAGCCATTTACTAATGTACGAACATCATCTCCTAATTTGTATGTAAGTTGTTTTGAGGTTTTAAGGGTGTATTTAATAATAAATAATCCTTCTCAGGATTATCTTTACCTTGTATAATTCATATTTGTATGGATTTTTCCCTCTAAAACATGATATTTGAAAATTCAAGTGTAAAAAAATAAAATAACAGAGTGGATTATCATCCATTTAATGTAAAATATATCCAAAATAAGTCAAAAGACAAATCCAATGTAGAAGAAGCCAAAAAAAGAATAATAGTTAGATATAAGCTCCACAATAAGTCAATAGGAATATTTTCAAACTCAAATTAGGAGTTGGTTCCAAATGGATAGAGCTTTCACCATGGAAGAAGGAGCTCAATAAGATATAAAGCTAATAGAAAAATGGAAGTATGGAGGAGTCGTAGAAGAATATAGGTCTTTAAAACCTATAATATGTAAATATTATAGTAGAAGACTTATTTTGTATAAAATAAGATGATATTTGATATCTAAGTAAGAAGAATCAAGAGGAGTGTGAATAAGAGATAAGGTGTAGATCAAGAAAGTGATTTTGTGTAAGGAGACAGAAGTCTATAAAGAACTATGCATGAGTTTATATATATCAAAGATACATGGATAAATAATATTGGCTACGATGTTGAATACTTTTTATTTTATTTAATTTTATGTGGTATGTTTTTATGATGCTTATTATTCATGTTCAATATCCTTTTGATGAATCTTAAGGTGTAAAATATATGTAAACAATACATAATTAATACAATCATGGAAAAAGCATGGTATTTCACATAATTTTGTGAATATTTAATGTAGATGATAATTAGAAATATTTATGGGAAGTTTGGGAGGTCATTATCCACATGAAAAGATTCAACAACCATAATTAAAGGTTATAATTACTCATCTATTTGGCTCTCTAGTCTTCATTAATGAATCATATTGTAAAGGTAGAAAGATTTGGTTTGGTGTATCATGATGAGTTTGTTTATGCTCAATAAATATTGTAATAGATTTATATGAAGTATGTAAATTATTATAAATTAAAATAAAAATTTCTAAAGTGATAAGAGTTAAATTTTTCCTTTCTACATGTTTTCTAGTATGAAAAATACAGTATTTCGTGATAGTCAACTAAAGAAACTCGGGATTTGTATTAGCATATTATTGAGATCTTACATTGTATGAAGTTTTTCAACACTTGTGTAAGGTATTTCAAGATTTTTTTGAATCCTTATTAAGTTCATTGAAACATTTTTTTATGACTAGTGTCATACTATAATTTTTCATTTAAATTAATACAAGTGCACTTTCTAAATAAAAAAATAAAAAGATCCTAGCCTTTTATATAGTTAAAATTCTAGAACTAGTACACAGATGGTAAAATGGCCATATTTTAAGATTAAACCAAAAAAAATTATTAAATTTAAATAACATGGATGTTATGGGATATAAATCTAGTGAATTTGATCTCAAGTCGATTGGTTTAGTATAGAGATAGATATCGCTAAAATTCAGACTTGTATTAGGAGAAACAAAGGTTTGAACCCTGTTTTATATCTGTAATTTATATTATTTTGATAATGAGTGAAAAATAATGGTATGGAGGTATCTATATGTTTAATTTTGATTTTTGAATAAAATATAACCTTTGTGTAAAATGTTTTAAACAATAAACAAGGAGATATTTAGATCCTACAAACCTATGTAGGTCTAAAAAGAACCATGTTTCATGCTTGTATCATGTTATTTTATTGATGAAGAATAAGAACACATTTTAAATAAATTGTGAATGCTACCAAGATACTTTGGGGTGTGATAAAGGTAATAAGTTGTTGTTAGTATTTGTTTAGAGTCTCTTTTTTATGTCTAAAGAATGAAATTCTAGCCTTTCTCAATTACAAGATAGTGTGGTAGTTTGCAAACCTTGTGTTTTTGTTGAAATACAAATTAAATCCTAAAAAATTGAAATATGAAGTCTATGATAAAAAAAATTAACTCAAATTTTAGAGTTTATGATGACAAAATACAAGTGTATAGGTTTCAAATTTTAGGCTTAGCCTCAGAAGGCATTTGATAAAGAAATACTAAAGGTTGATATTGAGATTTTGTAAGCAACAACATAGTTGTAGATATTTTTGAAGGACTAAAGGGACTAATTAGAGGATATGCTAAAGTGAAATATTAGTCTCTTGAAACTAATAAATAGAAATACTAGAGCATACCAATCACACAATTGTATTGGATCAAAAGAGATAAAATAATAAGGAAGGCCAAATTCATAACAGATATAACAAAGCATTTTTCAATTTATGAAAAATGATATAATAGAATATAATTGAAATACACCTATTTGTAGGATGTGCTCCTAAAGACTAATACTATATAAACTATCCTTGTGCATAAAAATAAGTTGAAGATTTTTCATCAATTACTTTTTACAAATAGGCACTGATAACCTCATGGGGATCCCATTCCCTATGCTCTTCCCTTCTTATGGTGTATGAATTCCTTTTCTATGCCATCTTTTGAAATGAAGGTATATTCTTGTGTTCATAATGGTAAATGAAAAGAGGTAAATTTTGGCATGCCTCCTTCTAACGATCAAGTGAGTAACACATGACACCCTAAACCAATTGATAAGAAATATATTACTATGTGATTTGATCCTGGAGTTGATAGGGTAAGATGAGTGGGGCTTACCATATGCCCTCTACCCAGATGATGGTGTGATTCCATGTAGTACTCTTAGGCTCTTATGGGTTACATCATCCTCCTTATCTCATCTAAGAGTTGTGTCATGGGCCTCTCATTAATTTATATGTATACCATGAGGTATAAAGACTCACAAATGTCCTAGATGTGGTTTATATAATGGTGCATGCACAACTTATAGAAGATCATGTGAACTATAGATCCATAAGGAGTCCATGCTAGAAACATAGAAGGTATGAATTCAAGGGTGGAATATACTACATCCACAATATATATCATCATATAAAAATTTCCACCTCCTCTAGCCTCATTGACACCCTTGATTAGTTGAAATAGATGAGGCTTATGATGTCCATAAATTGATTTCCTTTAAGGATGATGCTTAGAATGGGTAGCCAGAGGATGTCAACATGCACAACATCATTTATGATTAATTGATACAACTTGAGCATCCCAACATGAACTCCTTAGAAGGTGTGACCAATGTATGACCCACTTCTAGGGTCAACGACCTAGTCCTAGAGAACCCCATATATTTCATGTGTATTAATCCATGCATCTATTAAATTTAGATCATAAACTAAGGTGTATTTAGAGATATTATAATACTATTTGATGGAAACTTTGAATATGTCCAAAATGTTATTCTAGGACCCCATAGAGTTTACCAGGTCCTAGGTAGTTTATGCATGCAGATTAAGTTTCTTATCATGTTACCAAAGAGATCAAAACATGGGAATAATTTTAGATTCATAGTAACCTTATTCAATCCTAAACTCTCAAGGTTTGAGTATGTCAAGGAACTTAGTCTCATCCTCATCATCATATGATGTGTGCTTTTATACATCTTCAATGGCCATAAACACTTTGTTGAAAAGCTTGAAATGGGTTAGATCCATTGAAAAGGTGGTATCTATGAATTCAAGATCAGTTCTAGGGTTGGAATATGTTTTGGTAATGACTGAGAGTTGGGATTTACTTAACATACAATTTTGAGCCTAAGGGAAGTATTGAAAACTTGAGGAGTTAAAGGGAAGGTTTTTTGGGAATTGGGAGTGATAATTGTAAATCAGATTACTTTGAGGACTTATAAGGCTCCATAAACATCTCTTTTATTAGTGGAGTTTGGAGGATCATCTTACGTGAATTAAAATTTGAGTTACTATCACAATCCACTCTATCATTTCCCAATTTGACATTAACTTAGAGGATGTTGAAAATGCATTCCCAGTTTATATTTCATGATGGTGAGGGGATGCTTATAGGTTATTGAATCATAACTCAATTAACCAATTTGATAAATGTAAGGGCATGGTAAGAACATGCCTATTTTAACCCCTATCGCACCTTATATATCCTTCAATTTGGCTATTTTTTGTCTATCGGTTGGGTATATTATTTGCATGCTATGCCAACTAGGTGTAGCTTAGGCATTACTCTTTTATCCTTTCATGTATTAGAGTCAGCCATTTAGACCTATCAATTACACATGGCACTCTATTATTGGCTTATGGCTCAACCCATTCCTTTTTTTAGTTGTTTGGGCCATTCTAATCCATTTTTCTATTTGGCATATGGGAGTGGCATGTGGGACTTGGTGAATAGTCTTGACTCTAATTATAGTTTTTTTTGCTTAGTCAAGATGCTCCAAGCCATTTCATCATTTTGGTATAGAAGTGAAAAGTGACATCCTATGGTTGGTTAGGATCTCCCAAGGATCTAGAAAATCTAACACCTTATGTTGATTGACATGTTTCATATGGCATCATCACATTCATCAAGCTCTCCTAGTGATTTGACAACTCTAAGGCCTCTAGGAGACTGACAAGTATGACAAGTTCCACATAGAATCTTCTCATTCATCAGGCTCCACTAAGGCCCTAATAGTTATGATGCCTTTGGGATACTAAAATGTTTGACATGTTTCACATGGTACCTTCTTGCTCATCAAGCTCTCCTAGGACTTTAACAGGTCTAACACCTTTGGGAGACTAACAAGCGTGACATGTTCCATGTGGAATATTCTCATTTGTTAGGATGTTATAATAAATCAACAATGCCACTATAGAGGAGAGGTAATCAATCAAAAACTAAACCTACTAACACTAAATTTTAGTAATTTTTTATTTGCATTGTTTTATTGTTAAAACACATTTTTTTTAATAGCCCATTCAACTTCAAGAGAAAATCCTACTACCCCTCCTCCTAACTCTCCTAACCCTCCACCTAACCCTCATAACCCTCCTAGGCCTCCTCCAATTCCAAAATATACCCTAGGTAGTCAAGAGGATTTGGTTGTACACATAGTAGAAAACAAAATAGAAATTAAACAAACAATTAGGAAAATGAGGGACCCCACTTTGACCAATACCCATCACAACTATTTGGCCAATACCATAGAATTAATATTAGGTTAATTTGAATTAATAACAAGTTAAATTAATAGATGAGAATCATATAAGGATAAATTTAGTGCTTACTATGTTGGCAAATTGTCATCACCTAAGGTGAAGGACAAACAAATATCAAAAGACCTAATTTGTGCCTTATTCATCGACCCAACAACCAATGCACCCTTTCCACTATCTAAAAAATACTTGTTAATCTACCAATTCCAACAAAATTTAATTATAAATAATTTATGGGAATAATAGTGGATGGTGTTTGATTACCTATCATGTAACAACCATGAGGTCCCATTATATTTTTGTAGGAAACTCTGCTACAAGTTTTTCCTCAATTAGATTCCCAACTATTTTGACTACTTATATATTTAGGGCTGAGGGAAAGGCTCTATGTAGGATATAATAGGTGCACATCATGCACTTAATTAGCCTACAAGGGTACCTACCCAAAATCCACTTTATCCATAGATCCCCTCTATGGTGAAGGAGGTCATGGAGATTGACACTTGCATGTGCTTAGTTCATTTACTAACACACTTGTTCAGTATATGAGTAGGATTTATAAGATTATTGTTAGAGATACACCACATAATATACATAATTAACCTCACCATTTTATATGTGGTTCTATATACACTGGACCATTAGATGATGGTTTTGGAGCTTTTGAGGGCTTATATGATATAATTTTGAGTAATGAAGTTTTGGCACGTACATTTTATGTGCACATGCAAATCACTAAATATATGCAAATATATTTTATATTTGACATGTTAAATTTTAGTTATATTTTTATTTAAAATATAATAATTAATATACATATAAATTTAATAATGTATATGTAATTTCTTGTGTTGCAAGAGGAGAAGACGGTGCCAACATCTTCATGGTTCACTTCTACATTTTTAGGCTAGCCAATGCTTACATATGCACAACCAATTTTTTATCAATGTAATACTACATTTATTGATTTTATTAGGCTAATTTTCACATATTTAGAGGTAATTTTGAGTTAATATTATACTATATGTACATGTTTTTATTTATATAGATCTATGCTCTTGATTAACAATCATACATATTCAAATTAGAATTTGAATGATAGTGATGTGAATGAAAATTATATGTGTGAGATGTGTTGAAATATTTAGAGAAAAAATACCTAACCTAAAAACCCCTAGTTGAATATATACCTTATAGGGTGAATAATGGATCATTGAATACTTTTAATAACAATCAACCTTCTATAAATTCTCCTTCAATGTGTATTGATGCCTTTCTCCTATTTTTTTCAAAATATATTCTTCCTCCTATTTCTTCTAATTTCATATTTTTGGTGTTCCTTCACCTTCTCAAACTTATTTTAATTCTTCACAATTTTCTTGATTATCATCTCTTCTTCATAGTGTTTATTTAGTACTCAATATTTTCATTACTACTTATATTACCACTACTTATCTTCCAAATACTTAAGTTAGTTCCCTTGTGTGAATCAGACATGCTATGAAATATAATAGGTTAAATTTATCTATCAAGGATATCAAAATTCAAGTACACTACTATTAAATATTATTCTTTTGGTCTATTTCATTCTTAGGTCCCTTTGACCACCCCGCCTTATTTTATGCTTCTCATTTTCAGATTTTTATTCTCTATGTGTGTCTACTTCCATGATAATAGGGTCCTTACTTGAGATAGAGAAGTTTAGAAACACACAAATCGTTAATGCATGTATATAGGATAAGGAATAAATCAAGAATGTGAGTAGAGTTTTAGATATTAAGAGTGATAAAATTTTAGTATAAGACCTAAATTGAAGTGGTTAGGGAAAATAATTATCTTGATTCCTCAAATTACATCATTTCCATTTTATTACAAAAATGAAAATTCATATAAGGATTAGGTTTTACATCACCATGAACTAATTTTTACCAAAATTTATTATTGGTTTCTAATTTTTATAGAGAGAAAAGGGTTTTGAAATTTATTTTAATTCATTATGGGTTTAATAAAGGATATAAATTTTCTACATATATTTAATACTTTATAGAAAACTAAGTGAGGTTATTTTTTAAGTTGATTACAATAGTAGAGATCCCTCCAACTTTATGAAATGAGACAAACACAAACATTATGGCTGAAATGTTATCTATGTAGGCACTCACCAAGGTACATGTTAACTTTTAATTTTAAATTGTAAATATAGATTTGTTTTAGTAATTTTACTAGATAGTTGAGAAAATATAACTTGTATAGATGTATTATGTATGAAGGGTTTTTCAGTGACATATTATAGTCCCATTAAGATGATTATATGGGAACATTCTCATGTTTTATCCCCATTTCACATGCTTTTTCATGTACCTTGACATGCCACTTTCCCCATTGAAATTTAGATGCAGATTTAGCATGATCACAAGATTAAAATAAGTATATGTTAATTTTGTTTTGTATTCTATATTAAAATAAATTTCTAAACTTGGTTTCATGTATAGTATGTAAATTTTATAATAATATTTGTATTTGAATAGGTTAAATTATAGGAGAGATATGAGTGTAGAAGGATCTATAGTCAAACCTTAGAGAAATCCAAGGCATCTAAGGGATATCCATCTATGAGAAAGGTACCCTAGGGATAGTATTCTTCGATGAAGGCAAAGAGAGGGAGACTATTTTATGAGTAGGATGTTTTAGATGATGTAATTATTTATATGCATATATGGAAATGCACACATTTTTGACATTCTATACATATATGACATTCCCCCTACATTCTATTTTGTTTTTAGATGATGTAATTTTTTGTATGCCAATATGGAATTCACTCAACATTCTATTATGTTCCTATTTTTTATGAGTTTATGGATTATATATATGTTCACATTTTATGGTTATCATCTTTTTGCATACAATCTGGCTCACATTATTATTGTAAAACTAAATTGAATGGTTGTATGTCCATATTTAGAAATGAACATCTTTAATATTTCTTATTTATAATATATTAAAACTAACTTACAATCATTCAATATGTGGTGAAATTAAAACTATAGGGGATAAAAAATTATAATGTTTGAGATAGATTCATATATTACTATGAAGTGCCTCTCATGATTGGGATATACCATTTATCACTATCCTAATGTGTATACCCTTGCTACATTATTTTAATATCATTTGGGACTTGATATTCACATTTTGTATTCATTGAATTTATATGCATACCAAATTTGTATTGCAAGTACATTTGAAACAAAAAATGAAATAATCATCTCTTGCATAACTTCTTTGGATGTACTTATACATTTTAATTTTGAAAGTTTGATGAAGTGGTTATGTTCTACCTCCACATTTGTGATCTTCTCTCTTTGGAAATGCATTGCATTATTGTTTGATGCTTTTTCCTTTATTCAAAGGTTGTCCATAGAGTTTTTCCCCTTATTTTAGAGACTCTTCTTTGGCCCTTTGAATTAGTGTAGGATTTTAATTCTCATGTCTTTTGAGGCCTTGGAATATATTGGTGGTTATAATTATTTGTTTTCACTTCAAAAATTATGTTCTCTCCCTCTCTACTATATTAAGCTTGGAAAATCATTCTCTTCTCATCATATATCCAACACAAACACACACATAATTTCACCCCAAAGCACATCAATGGAACCTCAATACCAATTCATGGCACAGGTTGTAGTAACAAGTCCTAAAATGTAACGTTTTGTAGTGAAGAGACAAGTTCTTGAGATCCAACTAGAATTTATGCCTCTAGGATATCTATGTGCAAATCCATCACTTAAAACACATAGATATGAAATTTATAGGTGCTCCCATGACCTCAATATATAAATATACTTGAAAGAGTATTTTTCAGGAGCATGGAAATATTAACAACAAATGTTGTTAAAGTTGAAGTGGTAGTTAGAGAACTCCATTTCCAATGTTTCATGGTTGGAAACTAGTAATTACAACATGTTTGGGATGTTGGATAACATATAGTACCAATTTATTTTCCTTTGATCATTCTAAGTCAAATTTTGGCCTCAAGAATGCCCTTTCCAATACAATAAAAATGTAGTTTATTATCCCAACTTTAGATATGCAAAAAATTAAAAAAAAAAATCATTTGAATGAAATAAAATAACCCTTATATGCATTTTAAATCCCTAAAATTTCACTCTATATAAGGTCAATGGAATATTCAAGGCCAATCAATAGCACAAGTTATAGTAACAGGTCATAAAATATAACATTTTTGTAGTGAAGAGACAAGTTCTTGAGCTACAACTAGTATTTATGCCTACATTACATCGAAGTGTAAATATATCATTTTGAGTAGGTATATATAGGTAAATTACATGTTCTCTCAGTGTTTAGGTTTGGAAACACTGACAACAAATGTTGTCAAAATTTGAAGCCACAATTGAACTCTACCTCTTATACTACATGGAAGGAAAATGTTGTTGCTAACATGTCTGAGCTAGTTTATACTATTGAGGGCTAGGTTTTTATCCTCCTATCATGCCTAGTCAGGATACCCACTTCTCATTTTATCTTCAAAAATGCCCTAAATCTATAATAACTAAGTGCTTTTATTAAGCTTCTCTTATCTTTAATAAATAAAAAATTATTTACTAACAGTACCAACCTATGAAGGTGAAAGTTTATTTGACGCCACTAACCTACAAATAATTTTTTAGTAATTAATTAAAAATTTATATTTATATGTAATGCCTAAAAAATCAAAAACTTTTGATAAAATTGATTACATCAACATTTGACAAGTCAACATACCTTTGAATTTCAATTCAATGAACTACTAGGATCTACTCTAATCTTGATAGTAACAATAATAGCTTCATGGAATGACTCAAAAAATTTCCATATATTCTTTTTTAATAGACTCCCATGATATTTAATTTATTGAATTTTTTTTCAAGAACCAAATTTTAATAGTGTAATATATTTGTATGCATTTCAAAGTATTCAAACAACCATAAATTTTTGATAGGATATCATAGAAGCCAAGTACCAACAACACAAACCTAGTGGGATAGTTAAGTTTTTAGTCATCTATGACTGGGGAAATTCATTTTTTATTTTCCTCTACATACCGATGTAATTATTAATTTGATCCCTCTTCATTGTCCTCCTATGCAATAATTAGAAAAACATGCCCTATATCATAAAAAACAATTAATGACACTATCAAGATAGATAATGAGAATAAATAGTACATAATGATTAATATTATAAATAGTTGCACTAGATTAGGTACATGGTGAAAGTTATGTGATGATGTCATACATATAAGTTGTAATTCTAGTGGAACCTAAATGCATTGATTGGAATTAGAGGTCTATAGCTCTAGCCATCCACCCACTCTTATGACTCACACTCATTCCAAATACAGTCCATGCATGTAGAATAGAAACATGCCAAGTGTCTCATATGAATAGTCCAAAAATTTGAATTTGAGATATAAAATGAGTGTAGCTCATTTAATCCTATTACAGTCATAAAATCATCATACTTTACTAAGTGTTCTTCCTCCATCAAAAAAATGTCTATGAAGAGTAGAATTTTCTTGAGCCCCATGGAACATGTTCTCACTACACCATTCAATAATGGATTTTGCATCAATAAAAACAACACCATATTAAAATTTCAACTCCTCTCTTACAAAAACTCTTTTAACACATGCTCCAACACTATCATGCTCCCTTTTCCATGGTTAAGCTTAATGAAACTCTAAATATATTCTACACTAGTGGTAACATGTATCCTACTCAACCTGTAAAACATTTATGCATTATTGAAATGTGATGTGAAATTGTCTGACTAAATGTAATGTTGATTGGAACTAATGTTCCTCTCTATAAAATGTGATCAGACACCACTAACATAGAAATGGTACTCCATTAATATTTTTTGGTCTTGATCTATACTATAAGGTACATGCATGAATCATATATACATGAATATGTCAACCTATATTGAATTTTAATACTATGAATAAAATTCTATTTATTATTTGAATTTTAATTATTAATAAAGTTGAATATATAAATAATAAAACCAACTGGGAATGTGTCACTTCTTAGATTGAAATATTCATCCAACCATCTAGCTTGAAATGTTCTATTTTGTAACAAACTCACAACTTTTATATTCTTTGACGTATTTTACTTAGTAAGTCACATATTTTTATTTACTAAAATAAACTAATTCCTATCCAATTGTACTTTTAATCTCCTCATGGATACAATTTTTTAATTTTGGTAGTCCACCATAAATGTTATAATTTTCACCCAAACATGCTTTGTTATAAAATAAGTATCCATCTGGTCTTTCAAAAAAAATGGTTGGAAAAAATTACTTGGCTGATTGTGGCATAATGTTTATGCCACACTCCTAAAAAATATTTTTTAATATGAAAATTACAATGTATATGGCTAAAAAAGTCATAGTGCATTAAAAATTCAACATGTTGCTTACAAAACATGGTGCATGTGTGAATTATTACTAAATAAAATGGTTTGGCCATCTTAAAAAATCTTTGAATAATAAAAATTTATGTATATTTTCCCAAAAAAATAGAGTACAATTATGTTTGGGTCATATCTAAAAAAAAATTCAAATACAGTTCACAGTTATGAGAACCAACTCTTATTTTCACTACATCTCTTGTATTGGGTGCAACTCTTGTATTATCTTTCCAAAAAAATTCAAGTAAATATTTGAGAGAATTGGTTATATCCTTCTCATTTCATGTAATTATACCAAATAATTCCTAGAGCTTAGTGGTATTGGCATCATTAAGTCTATATCATCTTCCAATTAATTTCATTAAAGTTTTTCTATTTATGTCTAGTGCTCGACTAGTTTTTGAAATCAATATTTTTTTTATCTATTTGACCACTTACTATACAAGTTATGATTATACATTAGTAAGAATTATAATATTTTTCTATGTGATTTTAGGCATATAATATGATATAAATCATATATATATTCAACAATTTTGTTGTTTGCAGCATTCATGTTAGTTGTTCTTAGTCCTAGTGTGTACATTGTAGATCGCATCTTAATCAATTTCATCAATGAAACAAACAATTAACATTTTTGGAAATCAAAATATAATTTATCAAATAAATTACCCCAATTTTATCATCTAGTGTTATTTAATGGTGGTCAGACATTTTTTCATACATTGGTTTCAAAATATTTTCATCAACTTCAATTAAGTACTTACCTTTTCTATGCATAATCCTTGGAAGTGTTGTTAACATTGGAATTTGTTGATAGTAAATTTCAAAAAAAATATGCTCACTACTAGTTTATTCATTGTTAGTTTCATTTTTTAGTTGTGGGATGCCATTTTATTCATTGTTACTTTCATCATTATTTGTTTCCATGAAATTATCTTCACTAATACGGGGTAAATCATCATGCATAGATTTATCATCAATAAAATCAAAAAATTTATACTTTGAATTTATAATTTTAACATGATTTTTACTTCTAGGTAAATATTAATCATCATTATTCAATTCATTATTATCAATTTCAACATTATTTATGAAATTTAGCTCATTAGGGAAAGTGTTTGTACCTTATCTTGAGCAAAATGCTTGCATTTGTACCTTTTATTTTTCTCTCAAATATTCTAATTGCTTTAGTGTTTCATGTTTTAATTTATTCCTATTATTTAAAGGAGCTCCATCTCCCATGACTAGACAAAGAATAATTTGATTCCTTTTGATGGTAGGGACCCAAAGAACAATGTGATTCCTTTTAGTGGTGGGGGACCCAAAGAACAATATGATTCCTCTTATCTTCATCATGTAAAACATAGAATTATGTAGAGAATGTTTATGGAGTTAGAATTTTCAAAATACCCTAAAATTAAACTTTGGATAAAGACTTGTCTATTGAGATAATAATGCATACACATTATATATATTATGTCTATGTGATCATATATCATAATGTTATGATATATGATATGTTACATGATGCAAACCTATGTTATATTATTATGTCAATAAATCCTATACAATTACCTCCATATTTTCATTTGTGATATAAATCTAGGGCCAATTTACCCATATGTTGCATCTTATACAATCTATTGAGACATAATTAGGTTTGTGTGACAAATTTGGCTTAAAACACATGTTTAATTACACTAGTTAACTAATTATATTAATTCATGACTAATTTAGGCCCAAATAATGTCTCTAATTATGCCAATAGAATAATTATATAAATTCATGACTAATTTAGTCCCAAATCGCATCCTACTCTTGTCTAATTAGGCTGAAGGGAATCGAATTGGGCCCAATTTCTTTCTTAATTGAAATGGTGGACTTTATGGGTTTTTTATGATATCGAGGTCAACTAACTCCCAAATTACTTATATTAAATCAAAATTAGGTTCATTGGGTTTAATTTCATCCAACTTGAATCAATCAATATAACAATGGAATAATTGGGTAAATATGTCAGTAAACATGAGCTAATTTATCCCCTTGATTCACATTATAGACCTGTAGTTAGGTTTAAGAGGTTCACATTGGCCCCAATTACCTTCAAGTTTTATTTTTAATAAAATATAGGGTTAACTAATCCATATTTTGCATCCTATACAATTAATTGACCCATAAATTAGGTTCACTAGATTTAAGTTTTCCCAAATCACATCCCTAATTACACCAATTGACTAATTGGATCAATTCATGATAGAATCAAGCCTAATTTAGCCCCAAATCATGCCATTCTTTTGTAGTTAGGTTTAAGGGGCTCAAATTAGGCCCAATTGCTTTCATGATTGAAATGGTGGACTATTTGATTTATTTTTTTATGATATTAGGGTAAATTGAACCCTTAAACTACATCATGTATAGGCAAAATTAAGTTCATGGGGTTCAATTTCACCAACTTGTATAACTAATTCTAATAATCAACTAATTGGCTCAATATGTCAGGAAATATGGGTTAATTTAGACCCAAATCACATCTTAGACTTGTAGTAGGTTAAATGGGTTCAAATTAGCCCTAATAACATTTATGTTTTAATTTGTGATAAAATTAGGGTTTAAGGTTTATGGGTGTAAAAATCAAATAATTTGTTCAATATATTAGTAAATATGAGCTAATTTAGCCCCAAATCACATCCTAGACTCATAGTTAAGTTTAATGAGTTCATACTAGCCCTAATTACCTTCATAGTTAACATTTATGTTTTATATTTGTGATAAAAATAGGGTTAATATTAAATTACGGTTTAAGGATTAAGGTCAATATGTTAGGAAACATGAGTTAATTTAACCCCTTGAATCATATCCTAAACTTGTAGTTAGGTTCAATAGGTTAAAATTATATCCAATTGCCTTTATGTTTACATTTGTGATAAAATTTGGGTTGATTAAGCCATAAATTAGGTTCACCAGGCTCAATTTATCCTAAATCACATCTTTAATTACACAATTTGACTAAATGGATCAATCCATGTTGGAATTAGAGCTAATTTAGCAACAATTCACATTCTACTTTTATAATTAGGTTGAAGGGGCTCAAATTGGCCTCAAATTCCTCTTTGATTTAATGAATCAACTATTTGGTTCATTATATGATGACATTAGGGTCAATTTCACTCCAAAACACATCATATACAATTGAAAATAGGTTCACGTGGCTCAAATTTTTAAAAATCAAGTCACGAATTACATAATTTTACTAATTAGCTCAATTTATGATGAAATCAAATCCAATTTAGTGTTAAATAATTTTGTATAGTTGTAATTAGGTTCAAGGGCCTCATATTTACCCTAATTACATCTAAAATTGAAACAATCAACTATTTCATTCATTATATGATGACATTCAAGTTTATTGAGCCCAAAAACACATCCTATACATGTCAAACTTGCATACGTCATTGAAGCAAATGATTCTTTGCTTCATTATTTGATGAAATTGGAGCCGATCAAGCCCCAAATAAAATTTTATAGTCATGAATTTAGGTTTAAAGGGATAAAATTAGCTCCAATTAATTTTAGATTCAACCATTGGACTATTTGGGTTATTTAGTTAGTGTCAACAGGTCCAAATTAAATCCTTTATAGTCAAAATTAGGTTTATGAGGCTGAATTTCACTCAAATTATATCACTAATTGCACCAATTCACTCAATCTAAGCTAATTTAGCCTTGAATCACATCCTATACACACAATTATGTGCAGGGGGTTCAAATTGATCATAATTTCCTCCACCATTAAAATAATTGATTCATCATTTATTTTGTAATGAAACTAGGGTTTTTTTTAACACTAACTCATGTTTTATATAGCTGAAATTATGAGTACAAGCATAAAATCACCAAAATTACATCACTTTATCCATGATGTCCTTTTTTTAGTAGTTTATATCATGACACACTCCACTTTAAAATAAAAATATAAAAATTATAAATGTGAACTAAATAAGTATAAATAAGTGTATATCATGATACATAGATAAGTATAAAAATGTATGAATAGAATAAATTTGTTTTTTTAATGATATGTCAATATAACATGTACACTTTATTGTGCTTATGTGTTATAGCGTGTATGTGTTATGTTTTGTTTAAATTTAAAAACCAAGCCTTTTGTCTCATAAATCGCTTTGATTATGAGCCAAAGTCTTGGACATGTCAACATATATATGAATATGAGAGTTTTAATAAAATGAAAAAATTTAATTTCCATCAACAAATACACTATGAATTTTTCATTGAAATTTCATAAAATTATTACCATAATGATAAGCATGCTATCCTCTTTCCAAATATATGTTTTTTTTTATAAATTTTGGACTATTTTAAGTGTATAATCTATGTTGATTTCTAAATTTAGTTTTTTAAGCCACTACATACCATAAAAAATACATGCTTATATATGTTTTTGTATCTTTTTTTCATTGATATAAATTTTTAAAAAATTATATGGTTACAAACCAAGTCTAATTCTACACGCATTCCAAAAAAACTAGTTTTCATTCTTCTTGAGGTATTTAGGGGGACCACATGATTGACTATCTATTTTTTTAGTTTTTAGGATCTAGTTACTTGTAAAATTCATAAAAGAGTGTTCATTAAAAAAATTTAAAAAAAATATAGGTTATAAACTAAATGATATTATCTAAAGTTTCACTAAATGATTTTAAATAATATTAAATGATGATAAAAATGAGGGTTGCACAACCGATTACATACTCTACTTTCATTAAAAAAATAATAGGAGTTTCTATTCAAATTTTAAATGTTTCACCTAGTTATACTTAACCATTTTAATTTTTTTAGTGTTTTGAAAACTAAACTCAAAATTATACAATTCATATCCTTACACCATCCTCAATGTTTGAGTGTGTCCATCACAAATTATCTACAAAAATTTAGATTTCTCATTTTTAGGAAAAACATGTCCATGAGTAGGCCCCCTTTTATCCCATAACTTTGTGCACTTACCCTTTAATAGTGGTGCCAATAACAATGATTTCCATTCTTGTACCTTTTTTATCATTATTGTTCCAAAATCATCTTTTATTTTGGAAATTCTTGAACTAAAGTTTTTGACGAACATTCATGTGTTTTTGAGAACTTATGTTGCCATTAGAAAATTTGTATTTCCTTATAATAACACATATTGATAACTTGGAATGGTTTCATATTGCATAATCCTTAATTGTAATGGTTTTTTATTACATGGTTTTTACATATTTTTTAATATACCTTCACTTATTATTTGAAAGTATTCTTTGTAGTATGAAATTATTTATTAAATGTCTAAAGTTTTATACTAAAATATATATTATTATTATTATTATTATTATTATTATTATTATTATTATTATTATTATTATTATTATTATTATTATTATTATTATTATTATTAAGTCTTATTCAGATGGTAGCGTAGTGAAATTAATGTGAAGTTAATGCTCCTACACGAAGTAATACTCATGATTCAAAAAAATACCCATCATCATTTATGATCTTCACCAACAATTATCATTTGGTTTTCATTAACCTAATTTAAGATGTTTGAAAGTAGAAACTATTAAATATTAGGAACAAAATTTGAAACTGCTAGACAAAGCCTTTGTAGGTGGACAAGAGTGCAGGCCCCTCATGTCCATTGACCACTGAATTTTTTAAGTTGGATGATAAGAAAATACATAAATCAACATATCCCTAAAGATGACAAGACATAAATAAAATCTTATCATATTTATGGACAAGATTTTTTTAAGTGGATAGGATTGTAAGCTACCCATATCCAT
>JARHVA010008226.1:435000-450000 GCA_037957365.1 Torreya grandis
TTATAGATTCTTCCACTCTTTAAATTTTAACCATTTTACCTTCATGTTTGAATGTGACATAATAGTTATCTTTACCCAAAGTTTCCCCCATTTCTCTCATCCATGATTTTCCTAATTTTGCGTTGCATTGATCCAAGATAGGGTCAATGTGAAATATGATGGAGAATATTTTGAATTTAGTGTTATTGGTAGATTAATGTATCCAATTTAGCATTTAGATCTAATAATATTATTTAAATCTTTTTTTTCATTCCCAAAATATTGAATAAGTGTCACGCTACATATATTGGCCTCATGAAATAGGCAATGTCGACCTTGGTACATTTATTAGCATCAATATGAATATTAAGAATCAAAAGCTCTAGATATGATGAACACTTTATAGCCACCTATTTTGGGACCATATTGGAATTATTGTTTTTATCTTGATTTTGAATGTTTTTTGTAAGAACAAAACCTATTTTTAATATGCTATTTTGGTTTATTGGAGTTTATTTTTGTAATATTTATTTTTATGCTTGTTATTATAGTGACTTATTTTTTTTAATTTGTTCACTTTGTACTTGTTCTTCACATAATTTTTGTTGTTCTAATTTATCCATTTTTAATTATTCCTTTTTCTATTTATTCATTTAAAACCATGTCATGTTCACATTGTGCTATTTGTAACCATTGTTGTTAGAATGGCTGATTTTGTTCAACTTGTACTTATTTATGAAGAGATGTGACATTATATTAAAAATTCTAAAGCTTCAAAGTAATTTCAATCTTGTCTTCAAGTGATTTAACCTTTAATAATAATACTTGATTCTTTTCTTATTGTTCTTGTTAATTAATACTATAAAAATTATTGGCACTTTGGTTATGTTGATTATCTTGAACTTTAGCTTTTCCTTTGTCCTTGGAATATTGTGTCTCCATAGTAGTTTCTAATTTATCCCTTTATTATTGTATATGAATCATATTGATATGTTTCAAATCCCACATGTGTGAATAAAATATGAGTTAAATATAACTTTTCATCTATTGTATCTTGAATATCATCATCATCGATATCATACCAATCTATAACTATGCAATTAAGATCTTCAAAATTGGTCAAAAGAGAGAGCTCTAATATTTTATCCTCTTGTTAGCTAGTAACAAGTAATTGTTTTGTGTATATTATGTAATGCTCATGATTGGTGTTTTATCATTTTTTGTACTTGAATCTACCTCACATGTATGTATTTAATCAAGTGTGAAAAATGTGTAGGAGGCATAATATAATTATCCTCAAATTTTGATTGAGTGAATTTGTAATATATGAAAGGGGTGTCATCTATTGGAAGATTATTTTCATATCTATCATATATAAATTTGATACATATATGGAATGTATAAGGTACAAGTTCCATGGTATGAATCTAAGGTCTCCCCAAAATTACATTGTAGTGTAATTGGTTGGGCATGAATTTAAATGTGGTAGGCACTATTTTGGACTTACTATTAAATCCAATGTGATGTTTCAAAGTGTCTGATGGGGAGTATTATAAAATCCCCTAAAATTTTATTCTAATTTATGAATGTTGATCATATCTATACCTAGTTTTTTAAAGACAATTGAGTTGTAAATATTCACTCCTTAACCATTGCTAAACAACATGTGTGTTATTATCTTTCCATGTATTTAATCTTGAATGAATAGTGTAAGGTCTTTATATATGATATATTTAGGAGGTAAGTATAAATTATTAAAGATGATGACCTTGTTGACATCCTTGATTTTATTTATGATAGAAGCAACTAATGTTGGTTATGTATTACTAGGGAGAGTTAATTGTGAAAAATGTCATATAGGATATATTTGTAAATAGTTGATATTTTTAATAGATCCAAAATAGATATTTTATTAGTGATATTATTGAGTTAATCAATGATATCATAACCCTTAAATTAATTATATTGACTTGTAGGAGGTGGAGGAGGTTTATGAGGAAAATGTTGACCACCTTCATTTTGACACAGTGGGTGAGGTACCCATCCTTTTCTAATACTAAATACATATAAATTGGAATCTAATATAAGCCATGGGTGAAAAATAGGAGTTGGATGATGAGTGAGATAATCTTGAGGTCTAGGAGTAAGAGGAACAAACTAAGTCATATGTTCCTTTTGGAACCTAGTGTGATAGGTAGGACCCCATATTGGATATCGTAAAAAGGTGTATTCATGAAGGTTTGAGATTGTGCATTATGTATTTTAAATTTATCATGATATTTGGATTTAATTAATATGAATATATATTTAATAAAAATAATATTTTTAAAATTAACATATAATGTAATAGTGAACTTTAAAAGATGTAAGAAAAATGCATTCATTATTATAGTGATTTAAATTTGAAACTTTAAAATTTACATCAAGGATTAGGGGTGTAGCATTAAATATGTGTTTGATTTGTAAGATCTTAAATATATTGACCCCAATCATAAATAGTGAACATGGCCAAAATGGCACTAAATATGAAGGATACCACCATCTTATAGCCAAACTATCTCATCTCTAAGGTATATAATTGAGATTTACTTATCAAGGCTAACCACTCACCAGTGTAGTACAAGAACAAATTATCAAAGACTTTTTATGGAAGAAAAATAAAATATAGGCATCTTTGATATATTTTGAGGTACATGGAAACCAAAATTTGTATATAGTGTTATGTAATGGATTGAGTATTAGAACAATACCCATTACATCATGGCCTAACCAAAACTGAAGACCACTTTGATTAGAACACCATCTCCTATAAGTTTTAAATTTGATGGAACATAATTTATAATAAGAAAGAAATTTAAAATCAATGACAAACAAAGACTTTTGTGTAGGGAAAAGAGGAATTATGAATCCTAAAGGTTAAATAGAAATTCTCTTTGGTTCTTGGAAATCAAAAATCCAGTTGTAACTATATACTATTTTTTGAGAAAGAAAGTAATGATTGAAACAAATGTATGGGTTCAATAATAAATTTTACCTTATTGTTGAGAAAATAATAATTTTTTTTGTCTAATAGGTGTAAAAATAGATAGATATCATAATGCTAGAGATTTGTAATAATTAAAAAAATCTTATTTTGGCAATTGAAAAATATGGAAAACTACTATTTTTAGAAAATACTAAAAGAAAATTACTTTACTCAAATACATATTTATGTTAATTGTTTCATATATTTGATATTTTAAATCAATAAAAAAATGTAATTATGCATTCTCAATATCAGATATAGAATTTGGAACTATTTCTAGATATGATCATTGTAGGTTAATGTGAGTGTATGTTGTTCATGTCCATTGACCATAGAATTATCCCAGTTAACAATGATTAATGACTAACAAGAAAAGACAAAAATAAACAAATCCATGATGATGATAGATTAGAAATATAATCTTAGAATAATTCTAGACATAACCATTGTATGTGGACAAGAGTGCAGGCCACTTGAATCTATTGATCATATACTTGTCTCAGTTGATTGTGATGAAAATTAACTATTGTGCAACCTATATTTGTGTTTGTTGAGCAAGCTTAGATATTATGATTAATATTGTATTGCATAAAATATGATGTTTTCCTTCATTTGGATTTCAATCCCTAAGGGAACTACAAAATATTGAAAAAATATAAAAGAGATTAGGAATGTAATGGTTTGAGATTCCCTCAATCATCCCCTTGATGATTGAACACTGCCTACATATCCAATAATCTGAGGGAAAGTAGGCTCACATAGGTCTCCCACCTAGCATGATTATGCAGTTGTGTTTCTTGACTATGTTTATGAAGTTATAAATATGGATTTAATAATTGACCTTGATTTGAGATGCTTTAAATTTGGCTTATGGATTCTCCTTATGAATGATATTAAATTTGGAAAGAATAAGACATATTTTTCTCAATGTGTAATAGTGTGTATGCTAGTAACCAAGAGATAGTAAGTAAAGATAATGAATGACATTTGATGTGCATTTATAGGCAAACCTTTTGATAATTTCCTTCACCCAACCCTTTGAGTTGTGTGGAAAGACTCAAAATAATTTTTAAAATTTTAGAAACTAGTCATTATTTGGAATGAGATGTGACCACTCTCATAGATAGGAGTGTGGTAGTGCTCTTGTTTACCTAGAGTGAACCAACCTCAAAAGATCAGTGACACATTTCTAGAACTAGAGATAGTCTGAAGGTGATATTAAATAGTTTGATATTTTGAATTTAAATGTTCTATGTAATAGTGATAAAAAAATGGTTGAACCCACATATATAAAAAAATTCTTAGAGGAATGAGAAAAAGAGTAATGTATTTAAGTGTGTTATCCTTGAATTTAGCAAGCTCAATTCATGGGATAACCCCTATGAAACTTGTTCATTTCATAGCCCATGAGATCTAAGCATGAAAAATGAGGCCAATTATCACCTTCTTGTGTTTATTTTTCTTTAAAAAAAAATTTTGTGAGGGAAGTTTCTCTTCCAGTGCAATTCAAAGAATTTTATCTGAACTACACCTTTTCCAATTTAGAGCAAATCAGAGAATTTTTTTCCAAATTGCACCATTGTGTGCACTAATGAAAAAATTCTCTAATATTATACTTAGTCTAATTTTCATGTGTAGAAGCACTATTTTTCTAACTTTGCACATGCAAATTTAGAGTTTTTCTCTGCTCCTACACTTGAGCCCACCACTATGTCGATAATTAATTTCAAATTAATTACCCTCTTATATATTTTTTAACCCATGTATATTAATTTTTGTAATTTGTATTCACCATTTTCAATCATGATTATGCCTTCTATCACATTTTTTGAACATGATTTCACCCTTCTTCATCATCCTCAATTTATTGTTTTCATCAATCTTCTGTGCCCTAACGTTCTTTGTCATCATGTATGTTCATCGTATCTCAGGAAAATATTTGATTTTGCTTATCATTTTTTGATCTTTCTTATTTTTCCTTCATTTTTTCTTCTTCTTAGGGTTTTTCTTTTCAAATTTAGTTTTTTCCTCAATCGCAAGTTTAAATTTCTCTTGATGCAAATTTGGAGTTTTTTAATGACACACACCAAGGGGTCTCATTCACCAAAACTCATTTTGGTGCACTTTAGAAAAATATCTTTGAAGTGCATGTACCATCATTTTAGTGTACTTTAGAGAATTGTTTTTGAATTACACATTGATCACCTTCTAGGTGCATTTTGGATAATTTTCTCCAAAGTGCACATAGTTTAGTGCACTTTGGAGAAAATTCTCCAAAATGTACATTGCATACCTTCTAGTGCACTTCAAAGAATTTTCTCTAAAGTGCATGTTGTACCCATTTTTGGTGTAGTTTAGATAATTTTATCTGAACTACACCAAAACCATCACCTGGTGCAGTTCAAAGAATTTTTAATAAACTAGAACTTTTACAAAAATGAGGAAAAATGATAACTCTAGAGAATCGAAATTATTTTTTGTAGATACTTAATCAATGTCAAAAGATTCCCCATCCAAGAGAATAATGAAGTATAAATTTCTAGATGTATTTCAAGCATCTATAGTAGATTATAATGTAGATCAAATTGGAGATACAAATATTGGGCATGTTGACATGGCCAAATTCTTGCAAAGGTTGGGTAGAGATCATATTGCTCCACATATTCAACCTATTTTTAACAGTGAGATAAACCTAGTGTTGGCTTACAAATTTGTCCTTATCTAAAAATGTTTTATTTTGAATCTATACCCTTCTTCTTTCAAAAATAAATAAGTTAAACAACAAATGGCTGAACCATTGAGAATAGTTCCCCTCTGAATTAAGGTACAACTCCCTTTAAGATTTTCAATTAATCCAAATTATTCTAAACATCATGATGCACTTTTAACTAGAAAGTGCTTAAAGGCTAACTAACATCCATACATAATCATGCTATGAATGTGATATCCCTTTCTATAACAGCAGTAAGTAATAGAATACACAGATTCTATCTTCAATAACAATCTAATAGATAAACATATATATATTACTGAACCAATAAATGATAAAACACATACAATGAATTGTCTAGTGAAAGAGTAATTACCATATGAAAGAAGATTTCACATAGAAAATCCAATTTCAAATGCTCAAACACACAGATCCAATTATGCATTAATTAATTCTCCTTTTCATTCACATATGAAAAATATTCCAGACAAATATCATATATATTGTAAATAATAGTAGTTCAGTTTTAAAATTTCTTAACTCCCTTTTTTTCACTATTCCCCCCTGTTTAACCATTGAATGTGTGTGTGTGTGTGTGTGTGTGTGTGTGTGTGTGTGTGTGTGTGTGTGTGTGTGTGTGTGTGTGTGTGTGTGTGTGTGTGTGTGTGTGTGTGTTTGTGTGTGTGTGTGTGTGTGTGTGTGTGTGTGTGTGTGTGTGTGTGTAACTACCCTAATTAACCAATTTTTCAAACTAAACCAGATTTAAAGTAACTTTGACCCATACAGGAATTAGTTTTTACAAATTCAAATAAAGATCAAGTTTTAAATAGAAAACCAATTAAATAACTGAATAAAAGAAACTGTGTAAGTAAGATCAAGCCTGAAGTGATGGATTAGAATCTCCAAATTTGTTGTGTTCGGTTGGGTAGGCACGTTGACATTTCCACTCCTAAAATGCTATAACAAACTCTTAGATTTTTGAGAGATTGGGAATACTGATGTGTTTTATCCTAGCCTTCCAGATATTTTCTTCCCTCTAAATTTTCCCCATCTTCTCCACGTGCTCTAAGAGTGTGTCTATGTAGTGACAAAGAAGTGACTCTACCTTTGAAATCTGAGAGATTTTTGGTTAATATGTTGTTAATTTCTTTAATAATGTTGATCTTTTCTCTAAAGGATTGAATCATAGTATTGATGTCTTTTTTCTAGTTTTCCATCATCCTTTATGTATTTCACATCAATACTCTATAGATCATGTTATAATGATTGAGTGAATTCAGTAATTTATTTGATTATTTTTGTGATTTCAATTCATCCTTGTCAAGATACTGAATTCCTCCATTCAATGTTTTTCTTACTTACATACAGTATATCTTCATCCAGACCTATCAAATTCATTTCTAACAAAAAAATTGTTATTCCATACTTTTGTACCTCATCAATTTGGTTCATAACGCTCATCCATTTGCCTTCATCTTTTATCCATAAAGCATTTTGTGTCTTCAAATATTCAACAGTAATTATGGTTAAATCATATACATTCTTTAGCTTATGAATGTATTGTGTACCTTTCTTGATGATGCCATCCAACCAATCATCAAATAGCCTAGTGACCATTTTGCTTATGTGTATCTGATCCAACATCTTTTGATTGGCAAGTGATTTTGGATTGAAAGACACAGGTAGTTAGGCAATAGGTTGTGGATCTAGATTATGAATGGTGTCAATGTACTCTACCATTGATCGCAAGGTCTGCTTCAACTCCCTTTTGTCTTTTTCATCCTTCCAGGTTCGACTGAATATCCTTTCAGTGAATGATTCAAGGTGATGTACATTTTCAGCACGTGATACAATCCCAAGATCTATATTTTCAATTGTAAAAGCCTAAACTGTAGGATCTTTAACTTCCTCATTAGTTCTTGGTTAGGCTATTTATGCACTCTAGTTCCTTGTGTTAGTTAGGGTTGACATCTACCCTGGATGTTGTTTTTAATTTCTTGGATTTAGGATTTTTCTAAATATTTACTCACCATGTCTTCCAATGGTAAAGAAAATGGGACTATTTTTCTCTTATTGTTGATTGAGCTTTCTAGCCACTTGGGTGCAGAGGTCAAGACTTCTTTATTAGGATTTGATTGATCAGAAGGCATATTTGAAATAATCATCAGGTCAATAGAATCAAAAGTAATCTCTCTTTGTTTTTTATAGTAACCTCCTCTACCATTGGTGAATCAGATTCTTTTTCACCTATTGTTTCTTCTAAATCTTCTTTAGAATTTAAATCCACAACTTCTTTATCAGGAATCTGACTCTTTCTCTTACCTTTCATTCTTGATCTAGTGGCATAAGGAGATAGAATAGTTGTAAGGGCCTTCTTGTATTATTTGATGACAGGATCCCTTCTAATTTTTGACTTGGAAGTACCTGCATCGTAGATAGCAATAAGTTGGTTAGAGGAGCTTATTGGGTCTAGTGATTCAACTATTGATGTATATTATTGGGAAACTTTATTTTGATCTCTCCCTAGTTTTTGTTCCCTTAACCATTTCTCTATTCTCCTTATCACCAAGAGGGTCTTAACCTCAATCCTATCTTCTTCATTTTTATCCCAGTCAATTTCTATAATAGGTGATTATTTTATCTATTTAAATTGTAGATCAGTCCCCTATTCTTCATTATCAAAAATTCCAAAAATATCCATATTTAAATTAAGGGTAATTATTTATCCTAGGGAGAACCTGGACCATAGTCTTCTTCTGACCTTGAACTCATCTAACCATCCTCCTAATAATCCTCTAATTGAGGAATATGTGAAAACCATATTCTAAGATCTAAGTTATCCCTAGAAAAGCCT
Organism: Torreya grandis; assembly: GCA_037957365.1. Lineage (NCBI taxonomy): Eukaryota > Viridiplantae > Streptophyta > Pinopsida > Cupressales > Taxaceae > Torreya > Torreya grandis. The sequence continues at coordinate 443,569 of JARHVA010008226.1, forward strand.
TTACTGTCAAATTGGGATCTAGTCATGAAGCACTAAAAATTGATTTTTTTAAAATACACTTCCAAATTTAAAGCATCAGATACTGACTAACATGAATAACATCCAATTTTAATGGGAAAAGATATACCAGGTTTCTTTTTCATTGAGAATTTTTTATCCACATGTGCTAATTGTCTACAGACTTCTATCAACATAAAATAGTCAAAAATATACTTGAGTAACCTCAAAGGTTCACCGTCAAAACCCCCAACTCTGATATAAGTGAACTTGGAAAATTGAATAAAGAAACTACCATAAATATTGATCAGTTGCATAGCCTCATCAGGCATTCTCTTATTGATATTATTTGCTAATTCATAAGTCATTTTTTTAGTAAAAACATCATTAATCCTCCTATAATTTTCATAACAATTATGCATTTGTAATTTTGAATAATAATCATAAATTTTGATGTCCTCAACCAAGGGCACAAGAGGCAACCCTACCCATTGTCTTGTAGATGCTAGGCAATAGAAGAGGTATGAGGACATGTAAAAATATTTATTCCCCAAACAATTACTTAGACCTAGATGTAAACATTCAACTATAATTTCTACCCAGTCCACATATTAGTCTCCTTGAAGGATTACCTGTATGAAAAAGTACATCTAGTCTTCCCAATAATATGCCTGAGCATTTCCCTTTAGCCTGTGTAGCAACACCATAATATCTTATACTTCTAGAATCATGTGATTTCTTGTCAATGGTTTGGGTAGTCTTGAACCCCCTTTTTGGAACTTCAATAACCAATTCCTTGCGATCACGCTATTGTAAATTGATTTCTTCAGTGAAAAATAACCATAGAAAGAGGTAATATTGAGGTCAGAATATGGTTCCTTGGGTGGAATTCTCATCATAGACATTAGGTTTTGTCTATTGATATGAAGTAAAATATTACCATCTATAGTTCTGATGCACCTATTTTGAGTTACATATCTATTCATGCAGTCTAGAACTAATTCAAGGCATTATACAGCCATGGGAAAGGTTGTAGCCTTGACCAAACCACTTTCTGCTATCTTCTACATCATAGGATTTGGCACAAGATTTTTAGCCCTTTATCTAAAATTTTCTAAGTAATATTAAACTAGAGAGGTGTCCCCAATTTCAGGAAGAGAATAGATGAGACCAAGACCATGCTCATTATCAAGACATGCATATTTCATCGCTATAGGTTGGAGAATATAATGAAGAAAAAAATGTTTTGAACTTCTTAAACAATGTTGTAAACTCAAAAGGATTCTTCTTTCAGACCAAGTAATGGAAAAAACTTATAGTAAGAGTAGAAATAACCTTAAAATATATCCAAAATCACTATGAATTTGAGCAAAAAAAATCTTATATCACCTATGCCATTCTCCTTTGTATCACCCAGTATGTTTGTTTGCTAAATTTGACTTGTTTTCTCTTGATACAGATATTAACTAGGTCAAATAATTAAACCAAAACAATATGTGCTAAAAATTCTTGATAAGACATGAAATCTGACATATGCATTAATGGCAACCATTTTTTATGCATAATTTTGATGAGTAATGATTATCTATAACCTCATGAAATTCAAAACTTTTCGCTTTACAATGAGTTTCAGATATATTTTCCTCCAAATTTCTCACTAATTTTAACTTAGAGAAAGCCTCGGGGTCAGATGAGAGTATAGTCATTGAACCATTAAACCATTGAACTTTTGGAATGTATTTCAATTTTGAGGTTCAAAGATACGAGTTGAACTACACAGGTTGACCAATAGTCACACAACTTTTAAGAAACTTTTAATTTTGAAAAAGTGAACCATTGAACTATTGAGCCATTAAACTTCGCTATGAGGTTCAAGTGGTAGGTTCAATGATACATTAATTTATACAAGGGAACTGAGTGAATATGACTCTTTACAAAATAGCGGGTATTGAACTATTGAACCATTGAACTCTTAAACTTTGAAAAAGGGTTCAAGTTCAATCGGAAGGTTCAAATACATAATTGAAAGATACAAAGGGACAAATAGTTTGCTTTGAGAAACATTTAATAATTAAACCTATTGAACCATTGAACCATTAAAATATTGAACCATTGAAATCTTGAACTCTGATATGAGGTTCAAGCAGTAGGTTCAAGTTCAAAGGTTCAATTCTTTAGAAATTTCTAACACAAAAGATGATAGGTGGGTGAACTTATTTTTAAAATAAAGAGCTAACTTGTAAACAAAGATATGACCAATAAGGGGAAAATGATAAGTTGACTCTTTCTTAAGCATAGTTCATGAAAAATTGAATAAGGGTGACTCAAAAGGTAACATTGGCTTTGACTGGTGACTACATTTTATGGCAAAATGTAGAGAACTCAGAAACTCTGGGTACACAAACTAGAACACAGAGATGGAAGAAAAGAAGTAAGACAAACCAAAATTGGAAAAGGAAAACACAACACATGACAACAAGGGAAAGGCTATGTAAAAAATATGGGACACATGTTTCATAGTTGATATAACTTAAGATCTTGTCTATTATAGGATAGGGGTAAAATAGCTCCATCCAGATATTCCAATTTAAAATAATTAGGACCTAGTACTTGATGAATTTTGAAAGGCCCTTTCCAAAGTGAATCAAAATTTCCATGTGCTCCTTTAGGTTCTCTCCTTTTATCCCATAGCAATACTTCATCTCCTATGAACTTTCTAGGTCTATTTTTTTATCAAAAATATTTTTAACCCTAGCTTGATGAGCAGTAATCTGATCAACTAGTTCATTCCTCTCCTCCTCAATCTTAATTAAGTACATAACTCTTTTCTCTAAAGAATCTTGAAATTACTGATCTTCAATAACATTTTGTAATTTAGCTACATATAATTCTAGAGGTAATGATAACTATGCTCTTATACCATAAACTAGCTCAAAAGGTACCAATCCTATTGCTCTTTTTGGGGTTACTCTATCAGCCTAGAGTGCTTTGTCTAGTTTCTTATGCCAATCTTTAGGGTTATCACTCACCAATTTCTTCATGATGGTTATCATATTTTTATCACTGGACTTCGCTTGTCCATTTCCTTGAGGGTAATAATCAGATAAGTGAGAAAGAGAGATACTATGCTCATAGCATAATTAAGTAAGTTCTATTGAAGAAAAATTGGTAGCGTTATCTACCACAAGTTTCTGAGGAACACCAAAATGTACCAGTATATTTTCTTTGATAAAATTACATACCACTTCTGAAGTAGTTCTCTTCACAGGGGCTGCTTCAACCCATTTTATAAAATAGTCCATTGCTATTAAAATGTGTGTATGAATAGCACTTGAAGGAGGTTAAAGAGGTCCAATAAAGTATAAACCCCATTTTTTGAAAGGTTCTTCAATAATGATAGGTCTCAAAAGCAATATTGCAAGTTGTTGTCCTCCTAAAAACATTTGCATTTTTCACAGTTAGCCACCCATTTATATGCATCTTTGAACATTCTTGGCCCAAAATAACAATTTCTAAGGACTTTGAATAGTGTGACTGAAGAAGAGAAATGTCCACCACAGGCTTCATTATGAAAAACTTCCAATAGCTTATATTATTGTTCCTTATCTACACACCTTAGAAAGGTTCCATCTAGTCCCTTTTTATATAGGACATCATCCCAAATGACATATTTTGCTGATTTTAACCTTAGATTCCTTTTCTCCTTCAGGGATAAGTGACTGGGATAGTCCCTATAAGTAAGATAGTGTGCTATATTTAGGAACCATGGATTTTATAAGCTCACCAATAAGATATTAGGAAGTTTTTCTTCTTTTTTCTTACTTCCAGCTATCAATTTGCACAAACCTTGACCTCTAACTAATTTGGTTGGTCTAATCTCCAAGTCATATTCTTGAATTTTAGCAAACCATGTTGCTCTATTGTTCATCCCAACATCTTGTTGAGTCAGAATGCTTTTCACAGCCAAACTAAGAATAAATATAACTAAATGAGAATGAAGTATATAATATATGAATTGTTTAACAACCTATACTACAAATAATGCTTGTTTCACAACCAAAGAATATTTAAGTTCATGCTTCTTGAGAGGAACACTCATAAAGGCTATTAGGGCTTCTACATTTAATTTATTTTTCTGTAATAGGATACCAAACATGGTATGTTCTGAAGCATAATAATAAATAATAAAATATTTTTGAAAATTAGGATTTACCAAAGTAGGTGTTTGTGTAATCGCCTCTTTAATATTTTTAAATTCTTTCTTGGAAATTTCATTCCATATAAATACTTTTTTTTCACTCATCATCCCTAAAATATACTTTGTGATCTCAAAAAAATTAATAATGAACCTTCTGAGAAAATTAATCTAGCCAAAGAAAGACTTAACTCTAATTCTATTAGAAGGAAGACTTAGTTATTATATTGCTCTAACCCTTTTTGGGTTAATCTTGAATCCATCCTTTGAAACTAGGTGTCCCAATAATTTCCCTTATGTAACATAGAAAACTAACTTATTAGGGTTAAGAGATATTCCATGTCTCTGATATATTTATAAAATAGTCTCCAGATCCTTCAGATGATCCTCCCTTTTTCTAGAGAAAATAGTCAAATCATCAAGATGAATGAGAATAATTCTATCTTTTAGATCTTTAAAGGATGAATCCATCACTTGTTGAAAATTTGCACCAACGTTAATCAAAATAAAGGTCATACAATTATAATTAAAGGTCCCTTGAGGTGTAGTGAAAGTAATTTTATGTTGGTCAGCTACAGCCACACTTATCTAGTTATAACCTGAGAACCCATCAAACATGGACATCATTTTTGACCCAGTAACAATTTTCAAGATGTGATCCATCATAGGTAAGGGATAATTATCTTTTTAACTGGATTGGTTCAAATTCCTAAAGTCAACATAGATTCTTATTTCTCCATTCTTTTTGTGTACTGAAACAATGTTTGCCACCCAAGTGGAGTGATGAATTGGATAAATAATCCTAGCCTTCAACATCTTATCAATCTCTTTAAAGATAGCCTCAGCAACCTTTGGGTTATATTTTCTTAGCTTCTACTTGAATGGAATTTCATTTGCTTTCAAAGGAATATGATATTAAAACTGCCCACGCCTAAAATCCTTAAGGTCATCATAGCACCAATAAAAGACATCCTTCATTCTTCTCCTCCAGTGAACAACATTTACCAATGGAGATTGATTTTGGACCAGTCTCACTCCCAATATTGATTTTCTCATAATCCTCTACTTTGTTAGGATTTTGGGCAAGTTTAATTTTAGTATATTCATCTTGTCTAGTGAATAAATGTTCTAGAGAGACCAATCCTTTAGGGATTTTGTTTCTTTTTAATTGAATTACAGCATCTTTTGAATTTATCCCTAGATCAGGACTAAATTCTTTACATTATGTTTTAGAACATTTAAAATAAGTCTTCAAGAATATGTCAGCATTCTCCAATAATTTTTTGATCTGTTTATTACTCTAAAAAAATGCTAATTTTTAGTATTATCTAGGACATTAGGACGATAGACTATTTTTATTCTATATGAATCCCTTTTGAAATCAGGGTATGGGAGAAGAAGAGAAGTTAATACTAATAGAGAATCCACCCTCATGTTTTGGTCTCTAGGAATTGCTTCAATAGAAAAGACATCAAAATATTCTATCCCATCTCAAACTCTATTTCTGTAATGTCTCAATCTATCATTTTTAACTAAAAAAATGTTTCTTACCTATTTGACAATTAATTTAGCATCTCCTCTTGCCTTGAGTATCTTTACACCCTTTACGTTAGCTTCATTTAACCCAAGCAACAAAGCCTCATACTTTGCAGTATTATTAGTGTTTTTAAATTCTTGGTTGAAAGAGTAAGGAAAATTTTCACCTTTAGGTGAGATCAACACAACCCCTACTCTTAAACTAGCGGTAGCACAACTATCATCAAATTCCATGGTCCATAGATCATCTGAATGAACAAATTTTGGGATAGAATCTTTCTTTAAGTTTTCAAAAGAGAGAAAATAGTTGTCAAATTCACATTCTTCAAATAAAATCTAAGACTTAGGATCATTAGAAGGGTATTTAGTAAATTTGCATTTAGGTTCAGGTTCTAGCTTGACTTTCTACTTTCCCACTAGAATTGTAGCTTCTAACCAATCCAATTTAATCTACCCACCTAAATCTTTGCAAAAAGTCTTGATCAAAAACATCCCATAACTAGCAAGGATATCTACTACTAAGATAGTTAACTTCATCTTTTTATCAGGATAGGCTACAAGAGCAACTCGTGCATCTTTAATTTGTCTGAGCAAAGAAATCTGTTTGCCATCCATGGAGTAACATCTACCAATTTTTTTGTAAGGGATAAACCTAGGGATTTGGCTACAAAAGAAGGCATTATATTATCAGAAGCACCTAAGTC